>OZ020274.1:282153-420311 GCA_963971205.1 Aethes cnicana | reverse complement strand
GGCCGTATTCAGAGCTCTCCTGACTGTCAGGGCTGACGTCTGCCTTCCGTAGCTATCGCCAAAGAAACCATGCGTTCATTCAAAGCAGCACTAACAGCGTTCGCATACTCAATACGGACAGTGATGGTCAAACGATGGTCAGACTTGCCTGAAGTCATCTATAGTACACATTACCTGGTGGAGTTCCTCAGCGGGGCGCCCCGGGGCTGAGCTCGGTGCAGGCCACGGTGTATCCCAGCAGCTCCCCGTGCCAGGCCTCGCGCGGCGGCGACCGCCACGACACGTGCAGCTCGCCCGGCCCGCCCGCCGTCACGTGCACGTTGCTCGGCGGCTCTGACGGCGCTGGAAATATTACCAACATGAATCATTTGGGCAACTTGCTTCTTGCAAATACCATCGGTTTTAGTGATATGAACCGAAAGCCCGAAGAAGAATAAATGCTGATGATAAGCCATCCACGGTGTAAAATTACGCACAGATTTCAAGCTACCTTCACTAAGTTGTCTCTACGTTTATGGGCTTACCAACCAGCGATGTAGGATTTTTCCAAACCGTGGCAGAAGCCGAAACCTTGATAGTCGCTTACAAAGGGGGTAAGCGACTATCAAGGTTTCTAGGATTTTGACGCCCTTAGACACTTTCAACCCAAGGATACACTAGGTGACAAATGACGTCTCGCGAGCGACGTCGGGAGAGAAATAAATAAAAAATTCTACGTGCAATGTTCCTCCCAACTGCTCGCAAAGCAAAGCTCAGGGATATTTCTCATTTAAATTATCGATGTATTTCGTTGTTCATCGGTAGGTATTCAAAGAAAAAGCCAACTTAGTTAATAACAGCCAAATCAAAGTACCTTCTTCCTGCGTCTTGACGACGACGGGCTCGGTGAAGGCGCTGCGGTCGATCTGGTTGGCGGCGGCCAGGCGCAGCATGTAGGCCGTGTGCGGCCGCAGCCCGCTCAGCAGCGCCTCGTAGTGCACGTCGCCTTTCTTCGTCAGTCTGTGGATGCGGATCATCAGTATTATCATCTACAATTTCGTGATGGATTTCTGTTTAGGGAAGATCTTTATCGAAAACCTGGCTAAGGACCAGTAAGTCAACACTTACGCGGTATATTGTCTTACTCACTAACCTGTTGCCAAATGGCGATAAAATAACTGGCATACAGGCATTTTCATCTTAGGCCTCAGGGTTCGCGGCGCATTCGAAATCATTCTTAAGTCCATGTGACTGCTTGCCATCGGGTGGCCTGTGTATGATCGTTTGACTATCAAGAACTAGAAACAAACTTGTGACTGTTGAGCCAGTGATGCCTAGAGTAAATTTTTAGTGACAATCGGGCAGTAAGACCTGGCTACGGATCTTTATCAGTGAGTGTATTTGTAAGTATGAAGCCTCATTCTGACATAAAGACATGGGCTGGATGAAGTAACCGACCAGGTGCCATCATAGCTCTGTCTTAATATCACTCAGTGAGGTTTCTGTATAAGGTATTCTGACTTACGTGACTGGTGACTGCAGAGCGGCGCCATGCAGCGACACGTTGACGGTGACGGCGTTGTGCCACTGGTCCACGCGTACGGCGCCCACGGCACTAAGCGTGCAGTACTGGATGGAGTAGCCGATGAGCGGCGAGTTGCCGTCGAAGCCCTGGCTCCACGACAGCCGCACGGCGCGGCTCTGGATCTCCGTCACGGAGAGCGAATGCGGCGTGTCGGGTTTCTCTGCAATTTAGAGTTGTACGTGGATGATTTACTGGTGTTCTGGAAGACCGTTTCGTTTGTTGTGAAAAATTCAAATATCCTATTGTTAGGTTTTGGATTTAAAAAACGCCTTGGACGCAATTTCTTCTTAAGAGGGTTTACTCCGAAAGTTGGCAACGTCGCAAATGGCTGTCAAATATTTCGCTGTTTTTGTTAATTTCTCAATATTACTGAATTAAAATAGAAGTTATCATTCTATGGTTGAATGACGCGTGTCGTTTTATATTTGTTGGTTAGGCATTCAAATGATAAGATAATATTAAAATGCATGGAAAATGCGATGGAAAGTTTTCAAAAGATAGTACTTCCATAGTCCTAAAGATTTCGTGTTCCTATGATAATTGTTGCAATCCATACTTAATGTTTTATTCAACCATAGAGCAATAATTCATATTTTCATTCAGTAATATTCAGAAATTAATGAAAACAACGAAATATTTGACAGCTATTTGCGACGTTGCCAACTTTCGGAGCACACCCTCTTAAGGCAGTGATGCAGTGTAACTGATCGACAAGTTATTTAATTTGCTACCGTTTGATGATGACGATGATAGCCCGACACATTTATCATTTCGTGTATCTAAGCTTTGTCATGTGCGTTGCGTATTTGCAGAAAGTTATATTCTAACATATTTGTACGACAGTGGCTTTCTATTTAATGCCTCCAACATTTCAAATATCAACTTAAATAACTTTTTAAAATTAAAACTTCGTTTTGTCACATAACAATAGTCCTATAATTTTTGTAAAGTAAATTAATAGAGGTACCTTGGACGGATAGATAAATGTAATGGTCGCTGTGTCCGTACGCGTTGACGGCTTGACACTTGTAAACGCCAGAGTCCTGGCGGTCGGCTCTGCTGATGTATAACTGGGACCTTAAACCACTATCAGTCTTTGCTTCGGAGACACTTAGCCTGCAAATCATAATGGGAAACGTTTTTATAGGAAAAAGTTTATTCCACACATGTACCAGAAATACCAAAAGGTTCTTTAGATCTAGTAAAAGAAGTGATTGGTTTCCCAATCCTGGTTATTAGTATAATGGTAAATATTTACTAACGTGATGACATCTTGGATATAACCAAAAATTCCTTAAGAAAAGTGGGTATGTAGTATGTAGTCTGTAAGCATTGTTTGACGGCTGTCTCAGCACGCACACATCGTTGGGGTGGTGCTTACGTGCGTGGTGAACATTGGAGGGACGGCCCATGTTTAACTGTACCTATAAGTATTAAGATCTAGATGGTTCATGTTGTGTGACCACTGCACGCGCAGCGGGTGGTCGCCGCGTACGTCGCAGAGCAGCGTAGCGGGCGCGTCGCGACGCGCCGTCATGTTGTGCGACGTCAACTCGAACCGGGCCGGCTCTGATGAAACGAACGACAAACGTCAAGAACTTGAAGTACGGAAAGGTATCTCGAATTCAAACGAAATATGTTTTTATTACTGAAATCCACAGCACTAGAAAGCTTAAGTCGACGATTCTGTGATTCATACGAGTACTGTCATATGATTAAATACATTTAGAATATGAATGAACAACATTGATCAGAAATATGTCTACTATAAGGTAAATAGTATGGATATATATAAGTATGTTGTGTTCTACAATCCCTTTCTTCCAGTCTTACTTCTTGGCAATTACATTGCAGACGTAAGTATTTTAAGTCTAATCCTTACCATTAACATCGACTTTGATGGTCTTCGTCAGCGGCGAGCCGACCCCATTCTCGGCCTTGCACATGTACTGGCCCTCATCGTAGGGCAGCGCCGACTCGATCCACAGGGTCCCGTTAGAGAAGAACTGGAAGCGGCCCCCGAGGTTCACTAGAGGGATGAAGTCTGATGATGCAGCTCCTGGAAGAATATACGACGCACAGTTGGACGAAGCGTGCGCGGAAGAAAGTCGAGCGATGATAAAAATTTAAGAAGAAGAAGAAGAAATACATGTATTTATAACGATTTACATATAATAACAATACACCGAAACAGAGCATTTAGGTAGACGTTATAAAATGGTCCCGGCTCAGCATGTAGCTGACTACTTGTAGTGAGATACTGATAGCCAGCGCTGGTCTTCCACCGGGCCATGCGAGTAAGTCACATGATTTGGGATAATGTTGGATGCAGCTATCACAGGCAAGACCTTGAAAATGTGGAGAAGTCTGACATGGAGATTTGTCCGGTAGTGGTATTTTGGGTGGAGTTGATGATGTTGATAGTTCTAATAATCACCAATCAGTCATCTCACAAGAAAATAGTTATCTCCCAATAGGAATGTCAAGTTTTTTACATTCTTTGAAGTTATTTCGCTGAAATAAATCAACAGTGCAAATAAAATTAAAAAAGTTTATTGTGTATGCTCTTGCTGCTGCTATTGTTAAACTCGACAATCTATCGTGAGAATATAATGAATGTTTACCTATTGATATTTTACCCATGTTATTTTCGGAAATACAAAAGTGCCTACCGGTAAAAGATTTACTGGATAGTGGATACTCAATACTCAATTCCTTATTGCCTTCCACATGTTAATACAGTACTTATGACAGGATAGTAGATACCAAACCCAAGTATGTCGTCGACGTACCTCGCTGCTTCATCCAGGTGACTTGCGGGCCCGGCGACCCCATCGTCTGACAGTGCAGCGCCACCGGCTCTCCGGCCAGGACCGCTTCATCCTTTGGCTCCGTTACCCACTTCGGAGACACTGCAGCGTGCGAGCAAAGTCAACACTTAGTGCATTGTACTAGTGTATTGGTTAGTCAAGGTAGATGTCTGCTGAAGTTAATAAAGCCTCAAAATTTTAATAATTCCATAGTCTTATGGGTATAGACCTCTCTCAAAGTTTGACTCCCACACCCACACACACAAAAATACACAAACACACAGACTGGCCACGCGCCGTCCGAATTTATAGTTATCTATGTTATAAGGATTGAGAGAAGAATATGGCCAACAATAAACGCGATAGAGTTTTGTTATACAGAGACAGAATGAACACACAGCTGAATACGGTGTTTCACGAATTGTGTTCTACTACTACTACTACAGCCTATTTGCGTCCCACTACTGGGCACAGGCCTCCTCTCATCACGAGAGGGTTTGGGCTATAATCACCACGCGAGTGCGGATTGGGGACTTCACACACATCTTTGAATTGCTTCGCAGATGCATGCAGGTTTCCTCACGATGTTTTCCTTCACCGAAAAGCTCAGTGGTTAATTCAATTTGAATTGTGAATTGTGTTAATGAGAGTAAAAAGACAAAGTTTCATATATATACTTAATTATATTTAAGAACTTAACAAGGAACACAAACAATATGTCCTCTAATTTTTACTCTGAATTTACGTTTATACCTCTACCTTCTACATATTATTACCTGTTCCTGGAGATTCAAAGGATCAAAATCATAAAGATTACAATAACTTATTACGACTATAAGTAGGTAAATAATACGAAAATCTTTTTCAACACAAATGTTTTAATTGAAAACATCAAGATGGTAATTTCAAAGATAGACGAAATTAATAAGTAGGTAGGTAATTTAAACATACGAAATTGAAATTATGATATATCATAATTTAATTCCGGGACGTAAAATATCATAATTTTAATTTCGGGCTCAGTTTTCAATCGTCAGATAAAAACTTATTCTTCGAATAGTCCATACTTGCAATATTTAAATTTATTCAGGAATAAATTCAAATTTTGTATGGACTATTAAAGATACTTTTTTTATATTATGAATGAAAAATCACGCCTTAACCAATTGATAACGAGGTTAAGTTTATCCGACGGTCAAAACTCTAGTTAATTTAAATTTTATGTTACCCTTTCCTTTAGCCATCTGTAATCCAACGCTGAGCAAAAAAAACATAAAGTCGTACTTTATAACACTGCAATATTAATAACATGAAATGTGCATTATTGTGGAAACTGAAAATCTCAGATTGAACAGACCCTTGAGCCAAATTAGGCTGCATTCAAGAAATCTAGTGAACGTCTGAGAATAAGGCGAAACTTTGTATGCATAAATAGTTCGGCCGCATTTAGGCTTAAAAGCCG
This sequence comes from Aethes cnicana, assembly GCA_963971205.1. Taxonomy (NCBI): domain Eukaryota; kingdom Metazoa; phylum Arthropoda; class Insecta; order Lepidoptera; family Tortricidae; genus Aethes; species Aethes cnicana. The sequence continues at coordinate 414,475 of OZ020274.1, read as the reverse complement.
AGCTTTATAAAATTAAAACAATAAGGTAGGTATTAGCTATATCAACTATTTCGGAATATAATTTCTACAGTCGATATACCTAAACTAACTTCAAATAGGTCAGTTGAGTAAAGCTGTAAGTAATTGTACCTAATTTTTAGGGATCAAAATTTTATCAATACGATACATAGACCTATCAAAGGCAAAAGAGTCCATTCACACAAATCAAAGTGCGTAAGTATCTTAATGCTAAATGACGTGAACATTGCAATTCCTCATTTCTACGAAGTGCTCGGGAAGCGTGATGGTGCTCATTGTGTTTTGGTGGTGCTCGAGTGCGGGTGCTGTGCTCAAGTGGGGTACCTTTGACGACCAGCTCGGCCGTGTAATTGACTTTGGCGGCGGAATTGGACGCCACGCAAGTGTACAGACCGCTGTGGCGCGCGGAAACCTCCTTGAATACGAGGTTGCTAAAGAAATCTGCGCCCCGCTCTTCGACCTATGCAAGTATTAGGACTTTCATTTTATGAATTGATTCTAAAAGTATTTTGGCTTCTTAAGTCGAATAAAATTTTATAAATCGGACTTTTTTAAACCGTTAACATGGTTACAATTGCTCAAGAGTCCTCTGTGCGACGATAAGATCAATAATAAAAAAACATGTAGAAGACAAATGTTAGTCGCAATTATGGTCAGGATTTTTAATAGTAATGGTAAAAAAGAAACTAAATATTAAGCTTAAAACTAATAATTTAAAGGGAAAAACTGGACGAATTCAGAATGCGGCCTGGTATGAATGAAACTCCTCTAATGTGCCAATAGTTTTACAAATTATCAACAAACCTGCAGTGATGACGGGATCGGCAGATTATCCTTCAGCCAGGTGAAGTGGACCGGCATGTCGCCCGACGTCACGCTGCAGCTCACCTGGGCCCTCTTGCCCTCCTGGAGGTTCGCAGAGAACGAGAATGGCTCGATCTCTGGAGGATCTGTAAGAAAAAGTTCGACATTAGGTACAGTTGCAGTTGACATTGGAACTAATACATTGGGGGAGGTCTATGTCCAGCAGTGGACGTCTGAACATGACATTATGACTGTCAGAAGCTCTACTTCATATAGCTTAATGAGGTATTAGTAGTTATCAACTGATGTACTCACTGCTAACAACTAGCTGCAGTTCCCGACGAGCGATCTCGCCATGTGGACCTGTGACCGTACAGGTGTATGCTCCGGCTTGCGATGGATCCACTCGCGATACCCGCAACGCTCCCTCCATATTGCTGTCCCACTCTACGGGACTTCCATCTCTCTCCCACTTTACTGAACTGAAAAAATAAATAAGCAGTCTTTTATCCCTTAAATTCTAATTTATTAATTTGCACCTACATATGACTTAAGTATAGAAGATCTAAGTGATCACGAAAAAATAAAGATTATTGTTACAGATTCTTTACCTGATAGGATAGCCAGAGTAAGGGCAATACATCACCAGTTCTCTGCCAGCAACTGCCCTTATTGGACCCACGGATCGGACGTAAGGCGGTCCTGTAACACATGAAAACATTAGTTCCAAAATGTTAAGTTCGCAAGGAATTAAAGATATCATTACGTACCATAAATATTTAGTCTTGAAGTGTGAGACACTTCTCCAAGGGAGTTGGCAGCTCTGCATGTGTAAAGGCCACCATCGTCAGATCTGACTGCAGAGATGTTCAGGTAGCTGACTACGTCATTGGTTTTTGTAGAAAATTGTTCAACGCTGTAACTAAACATGAAGATATGTTATAAAAGAGTAATCAATACAAGATCTTGAAATCTGAACAATTACGATATGAAGTGGGATCTCACCGATGTCCTTTTGCCATCGTGTTTAGGGTCTGCCCATCGAGCAGCCAGGTGAAGTGTGGGGGAGGAGTACCGGCAGCGGAACACTTGAGGGTCACCACCTGCCCAGGTCTCAGGACTTGTTCTATGAATGTGTATTGGAGTTCTGGTGCGGTATCTGATGAATAAATAGAGGAAATTGTGATTTGTCACACAATCTGATACCAAAACCGATACCTAACGTTAATAATCAAAACAGAACAAGAAACTCTATCTATTCTACCATGAAATTTAAATTTCTCAGGGATATTCAACATCAATTTTCATCAAATGGTTTAAGGATGGTACTTATGGCAATTGTTACAAACCTCCCAACCGCAGCTCCGCGCTGGCTTGCGCAGAGTCTCTCTCGTTCCTCGCCATGCATTGATAAACCCCCTTATCTGCTCGTTGCACAGCTGAGATGACGAGCTGCTCTCCATTCCCGTGGACCCTCACTCGGCCTCCCGTCACGCCGGCGCCCAATGGGACGCCATTATGCAGCCATTCCAGGCGAGGAGACGGCCAGCCGCTCCACGAGCAGTTAATCGTGGCTGTTCCACCGCTGTTTACCACCTGAGAAATGTTAGGCAGTTCAAATACAAGCAATTAACTGATGAAGAAATATACTCAAGATTTATTATTAGTTTCTGCATAAATAGATAGTGTCACCATTGTATAGCCATGTTTAATCTTGTATTTAGTCATGAGAGTAATGCAGTGAAGATTGATTGGTCGGTGCGATGTTTTTGAAGTCGGCAGAGTAATCTGAATCAAATTGCGTAGGTAGGTACCTAAACCAGATAATTTAGTCCACGAGTACGCTTCAGTGCCGAACCCACGCATCATTCTCATTGATCTTAAGATACGTAAATAACAAACAACGCTTGATGGAAGCTACGCTTTATGCTCCATTTTGAGAAGAATAAAGTTAAAAGGTCAAACTAATATTCTTATTTTTTTTAGTACACATATACTTTTTCTCTCCGCAGACGCCACAAACTGTACATTAAGCGATAGATAATCAAAAACAAGTCTAACTTAGGAGCCTTTTAAATAGGTGGTACCTAAATCCCCAAATTAGTGCTTAAGCTTAGTTCTCAAGTTTCGCTTCATTAGGGTGATGTCCGTTAATAGAGAGCAAGTTCGATCTCGTCTCACTTAAGCTGAGCTTGTCGCACAAACTTATACTTAACCAAAGATTACAATAGAAACTCAGAGAAAAGTTTAGGTAACATAATATGTTTCTTGTAACGATTCAAGAGAAAACTATAACGCAACAGTTAAGTCACAATGAAAAGGTTTTTCAGTTCAAGTGATTCAAGTTCAAATCGAAAGTCATTACTTTATTCAGGCTTGTTATGAATCTGCTTAAAATCCGGACAGACCCATTGTTTTCATTTCAATATGTCTGCTGCTCCATTCAAGACTGCACAGGTATTTCCGATTCCAGTAAAACCGTACTTGGATAGCCACCAGACTCCAAAACTAATTTTGGATAGCCACCAAGATTAGTTTGTTTGTTCTTCCGAATATTAACACTAAATTATAACTAAATAATTTATACTTACACTTAATTACATACGTAACTAAACACATTGACGCAGGAAGGGCATACAAACTCAATTCCTTTAAATCATTAGTCTAGACATCAATTGACTAAATAGTAAATACACGGACCAGAGAAATCGTGACGTCCCATTTATTGTCCTATCTCAACCGCTATGTTAAAAAACTACAGCCATAATATTTCAAACACTTCGCGACTAGCAAAACTACATTATGTTACCAAAGTTGTGGAACTTTTATCGCATCGTATAAATTTTGTAACAAGGTGAGGAGACGGGTCCGTGCCTAGTTAGTAGTCTTCGGGGACTGCCGTAGATACTTCGCACTCTGGCTAAACTAATAACTAAGATATATGGTTCTTAAACTAATTAATATTTATTTTAGTTCTTGGAAACATCATATCACATCATGTTCATGCAATAAAATATTTGACTTTGACTAAGTATTATTAAGTTTTTCATAAAGGTGACATTGTTGGTTCATATTACTATTATATCAATCTACTGGTACTTTTCCTAAAACTTATATGCCTAGGCAGGCAATGACATTCATAAAAAGTTGCTGCTGGAGCTAAAGTCAATAGGTACCTAACTTTAGTTTAGTTTGTATTCACGCTTTGTTTATTTCAAAGCGAAACCATGATATTTTATCCGGATTTATCAATGTAGAGTCTGTTTAAATATGAAAAGCTCTATTCCTACTGCGATCTCATTTGCAATTCTCGGTTCCTAAAGGGTCAGGCCCGAACAAATGTTTGCGTCGTCCGGACCAATTGAAACAATCAGGGAGGGACAGTCATTCTTATCGCTGGTTCAGCTCGAGGTTTGATACATGTCGAGAATTTTGAGTGTCGAAGGACCCAGCTATGACCTGAATCTTGTCAACTGTTAACCAAAATCAACAAAAGCCAACGGCAAGACTAAAAGAAAGGATTAAAAGACTGAAAATATTAATTTACATGTTTAAGCTTTAAATGCCTTAGTTTTGGAGACATGTATCTCAGATAAGTTTGATCTAATCTATGTAGGCATAAAAAAATCAGGTGCGCAATGCTGAGCCTTATTAAAGGCAAGACAGCAAATATCTGGTGTGAGATACAGTTGGAGACTTAACAGTTACGCTAGTATCTTAGCCTATTTACGTGTTAACAGCCCAGACAACAAAAAATATATGAATATACAACTGAGATGCAGATTACTTAGAAATTACACACAGATAATAGATAACGATCGACTCAATTCAATTTGAAAAAAAAATCTACAAGCATATAAAAACGCCACTATTTTAGAAGCTCGCTATATCTGTGTCAATCGCAAGCGCGATGTCAGTCTCACCGCAGCCATTACCTCCAAATGGAAGCAACGCGCCAATTTATTTTAAATCATAGTTCGGTTGCATTCCATTATTTTTAGGGTTGTTAACAGTTTATTCAGTGTATTAAAAATCGGCTCATTTTTCGTGACGCGAGTTACTCTACAGAGTCCGGGTAGTTTTGGTCTTTGTCTCTCAACATTATGTCAGAAGAGGCGACAACCGTCCATAACTTGCAAGACCACAAGACATTGACAGATCATCAGTCAGTCCTTTTGTGGGGTTCACACTCAAAATCTTCAGTAAATAACAAAATCTACAGCAGTTTTCGAGATGAACATGATGAATAGCTTCTTCTTTGGTTACCTATACCTAACCAAGATAAGAAACATGATGGTCATCGGGAGGCTGATGATGGCTGACAAAGCTAATACTTAGTGATGGTTCCACTTACTTTCAAACCTTCCAAAGTTATGATAAAATGCAACCTTAAGTCGATTGATATGAGAATCTCTATTTTGCTACGTGGCGTGCTGCTACAAGTTACGTAGTTTATGACCGATAAAAATTACTTCTTTAGCCTATTCAAACGAAACATGGAAAAAATACCGTAGGTACATGGTCTCTCTTTAATTCACGGCTCAAACTAAGTGACAGGGGTACTGAATAAAACGTCTTAGGAGGAACTCTCTAGGAAAACAGAATTTAGGGCCAATTCAATGTGTAAAGAACAAAAACTATATTATTATCAGTCGGGGCGGCCCGGACGGGTCCCGGAAGGGACAAATTAGTTACTCGCGGGACGCTTGCTTATTCCTTCCAGGCTCTGTGTTTAACGAAAAGGCCTTTTTATGACATATTGGATTCTTTATCCTGATAGAAGTTTAATACGCTTAGTATTAAAATTTGTCGTTGATTGAAATTTCAATATGGCTTCTGCACCTACCATATTACCATGTATTCAATTAAAGTAAGTAAATGTAGCTACTTTGGTTTTTTTTGTGTCTGAACACTTTTTATAAGGCAACATTGATAATAATAGTATTCTTCGGGTAATTCTTAGCAAGCAAAGCAATAAAACAATTTTAAAATTGTTAGCTTTTCGCTCATTGCAACGCTGAAGGAGTATTTGACATCATTTTGCATTTATTTAGTAAAAAAGACGGATAAAAATTGCAAAACGTAAAGGAAATAAACAAACATAACATGGCATAAAAACAGGAAAACAAATGTCTAGTTGTGAAAGCCGCCCCCGGCGACGACTTATCCCGTCAACCCAATCAGGTAATCTAATTCAAATTACGATTTCCTGCTTAATGCTGAAAGCAATATTGTTTGTCCTTATTGCTCTGCCTTCAAAGCAATATACAATTATTTATTCATTTGACCTTTGCTGCCAGGAGTTGGATTACCTTAGAGATAGGTTCTGCGAAGATATTTTGAAGGGATTTTTCTAGAATTTTTGTGTGGAAATGGATCAATATCTACTTCATTGATATTGATTTGGCGCCACCACCACCACAACATACTATTTACAACCCACTTCTGGGCATAGGCCTCCTTTCATCACGGGAAAGGGATATTCACAATCTCTACGCTCACGCGTCACTGCTCGCTAAATTGATCCTTAAATCTAGCTGATTCTCTATTGAAAACTTTGAATAGAGCCCCAGAGCTTTTTAAGCTATCCGAGAACCTACTCTAGAATGTGTACCTGCGTGTGAGGCTGCACGTGCGTGGTGAGGTGCGCGCGCACGTCGAGCCGCAGCCGCAGCGTGACGTGGCCGTGCGCGTTGGCGGCGCGGCACGCCCAGCGCCCGCCGTCCGGCACGTCGGCGCGCCGCACGCCCAGCGCGTCGTGCGCGGGCACGTAGCGCCCGCCCTCCGAGCGCACCTCACGCAGAACGCCGCCCGCGCTCTCGCGGTACCAGCTGATGACAAACAATGATTTCAGCCATGCTTCAAGGTTCCATGATTTATTTGATAATGAGATCTAATCTGGGCTCTTTCACACGCCAGTTTCGAATTCAACCATGACCCATTTTTCGAAGAAGCTCTACAAGTAGGTCAATAGGTGGTCTTTATTTTCTTTTACGCATTTAATGAATGCTTTATGTTATGGGGTAGAAAGAAGTGATCGCAGTGGATAAACAAATTTTCAACGAGCGACAAAAGAAGAGAAGTTTTTCTAGGTTCACTTAATAAAATATAGGTACTCAAACTAAATCTAAGTAATTACTTAAAAAAGAGCCCCAATAATTGCTTTTGTATTATGTACTTCTTGTTCTTGAATAAATAAACATTATAAAAAATACACAAGTATTTTATTGCGGTACCTAATGTAATAAACAGTTGCACTTGTTTAATATGTAGAGTCCTATATAACTTTTATACGAGTTTTCTAAGAATTATTCAATCTAAATAGATTGAATAATTCTTAGAAAACTCGTGTCCTTTGGCAAACTATACGAAAGTTATATGTAGGAAGATATAGTAACACTCATAATTCCCCAAGAACGTGTAACTAAAAGAGGGGAGCCTCCGCCGGGGCGGAAGGTGCCTCTTGAAGCCCTAATGAGAGGATGTGGCTCGGCTTTCCGTCATCACATAGTTATGTCGGGCTTTCACACTTTTCTATACTTTACTAGCTTTTATATTGCTCAGTAAATAAATCTTAAGAACATGTTATTTTAAAGTTAACTGGCTAGTGTTGTACCAATTATCCTGGCTGTATATTTTCTGTTTGAGTATTTCATCTAAGTATCTATAAATATGACCTTGTCTGACCTACCAAAAAATGTCTCTACCTAATAGAATAGAATCTACAAAGCATAACAAAAACTTAACGAAGTAAACGGATGATAGTGCTCCACAATAACTAGACCGATCTCACCTCTATAATTTAAATTCTTTTCGTAGAATATCTACGGCTACATTATTATAATATCCAATGTTTCGGTTACATAGAGTGTCAGTTCTAAGCACTTGGTTTCCAGGCTAGTGATTCAATTTAGCCAAAAGCCTCGGGCGCAAGTTTTGACGCAATCTCGAGCTCGGTTCCGTACCGTCTCTGTTGTCAAATGGCATATATACCTACCTACTGATGATATTAGTATATTCCTATAAAGTTGAGGGTTTTGTGAATTTACCTAGATATAGATTTTGTGAAACAAGGAAAGTGTGGTGAATATTCTTAGGCTTTGAACAAACTAAAGATCTCAAAAACGTCTAATGATTTGGAAGAGGAATAAAGGGATTTTCATGGCCAACAAATCGATCTAGCTAAGACATCTGAATATCTGGGATAACTGACTAAGTTCAAGAAGCAAAGGTACTAATCAATTATACTTCCAACGATCTAAGTATACTTATCCACATGTGACATGACAAAGCTTCTTATTATGAGAGAGAGGCCATCTTCCTCCTTGACTTAAGTGATTTGATATCGTATCGCTAGAGATATCTAAAACGTTCAAGTTTTTAGATAGGTACAAGCTAAAAAACCGTTTCGGAGAAAACTGCCAAGAAAAATACCTAACATTTTAATGGTGTAACCAAGCAAGTTACAAAACACAATTACTCCCTGTACTGGTTGCTAAGCGACGGCACGTCCTGTCTTCATTATCGGCACAAACACCTAGTCGACACGTGTCATTCGAGCAAATATAGACCCAACGGGACAAAATTGCGTTCCCAACGGCGCGGGAATTCCCTGAATCAATAAAAAAATGAGTATTGAGTTATATTGGGTGAAAATGGCACCACTGGTTGTAGGCCTCAAGTAAGATGAAGCGACAGGTTGTACTTTAAAAGAATTCGTTGGTTGCGCAAGGGTTTGTGCCCTTGGAGAATGCAAATTTTTTGCAGTAAAAGATGAAAAATTAAACTGAGTGGTCAATACTCAATAATTTATCGCATACCATATGTGTTACAGTTGTTATGTTTACATAATAGAAGGATCAATGTAAACCGGTGGACCCTTTTGGCTGCTAACTATATCACATTATTTTTTCTTTTTAATGTCTATTAAAAACAAAAATAATGTGATATAGTGCAATTCGAAACCGATTCCTTAGCTTGGCTATTGTCTGAAACACCATTGAATGTTTATTACCTACTCCTAAATATAAAAGTTAGTTTTGTTTAGACTTCATCTTATACTTTAAATGCGCTAAGCTTGTATATTTCTTTATTTATTTATCCAAGCGATCTCAGAAACAGCTCTAACCATTTGGATAAAATTTGGAATATAGGGGTTGACGGGGGCGACAAATCGATTTAGCCAGGTCTCATATCTGAGAAAACACGGTTTTAGCTATTTTCACCTGAACAAAGCTCGGTTGCCTAGGTCCTTATTATTCGTGAGAAACCGCATAGCAATTCGAATCCAGTGCAAAAACATACAATTACTTTGTACCGATATTATTCTAATTAAATTACAAATGAGACCAAAACGCACTCAGTAACATTACCAATATTGAAATACTCATCAATATCAAGTATTTTCAGTTGATCGAATCCCAAAGGATCATACTCGAATTCCCTTGAAAGCGTCTCTACATTTCAAACGCGGGACTAATTCGAAGTAATTTTAGCGCATAATTCAGCCTTTTGATGTCAGACGCAAGCGAGATGGAAACTAGCAAAAGGAAAAAATATTAACTTTAGCAACATTTAAGCTTAATATTTTGATATCTATTTAATAAACTTGTGGGTCAATGTTGCTGACGTTTATCTTTTAAAATGATTTTTATGAGTAGTGATTCATTTTAAGCCCGGGTCACACCAAATGCGTCTTTTCTGCGGTTCAGCTGCATTGTATAGCATTAGTTCTTGTAAGACCTGTCACACCATCTACGAGCCGTGCGGTAACCGCGCAGCGAACGCCTTTGATGTCCAGGTCACATCAAAATTTAATGTTTTATGAAATAAAATATTTATGAACGAATGAACAGCAAAAAGGCGAGCAGAAAAGAAGCACTTTAACTTAGTTAAAATTCAGATAAAGTAAGTTCGATCGAACCTGGGCCGTTAACGACAATTTTGATGATTTCTCGGAGGAAAGTATCGTATAATAATTGTCATTGTCACAGAATTATCACACTTTGTTTTGTAAAGGCAATCTTCTTATGTATAAAAATGAATTGCCGGATGTTAGTCTTTTTTGTTTATTCCCCATGACACTGGGAAGGTGTAGAAATAAAAAAAAAAACTTCGGGAAAAGTCTAAAGGAACAGCCAAAGAAAAGAAAATAACTTTGTATGGGAATCGCCTTCTAGTGATGTTAAGTCCACTGGGCCGACTAGTATATAAGTATAAGTATAATGTATATCGTATAAGTCACCATTTTAATAGTAAATTTAGATAAAACCACAGGGCGTACACGGCCTACAAAAGCACGATTTCAAACACAATTCGAATGAAGTGTCAATGTTTGCGTGCGAGGACGTCTGTACACTTGTAGATGTGTGTGTACCAGTACGCGGGCTAATGATTCACTCTCCATCTCCAGATGAAACAAATGATTAACGTCATTTGGTTTTTTGGCGAGTTGGGCGCGAGTTGCGCGCCGGCTAGATTCAGGCGGGTGATTCCTTGGCCATTCTGTATGTAGTACCATTAGATATTCTGTGATAAAACTTCACATATGTATTTAGTCATACTCTGAGGTGAGAGCCGATAATTAAGTAACATGCTACTATCAAACCACTGAACTAAGTGACAATACCTAATACCACTAAACCGAGTCCAGAGATTAAGCGTATTTCCTGTATTTTCAGTATATTTTCCCGTTTATCTTTTTGAAAGCTGCCAGCGGCATGATCTACAAATTGCCGGTAACGGGGTATGCATCCTTTGTGAAACGGAGCTCTCTTGACGTTCCACCCTAACGCTGAAAACGCAGCCTTTTTGTTATACAACCCCTAGTTTCAACCCTCGGTTTTTACTGAGATTATTTTATACGGACGACATCTTTACTAATAATACGTCTGTTGAATCACGTGTCCGTATGTATGTATGTCCGGGTTTAACTCGAAAACTACTGATAGGATTGCAAAAAAATTTGGCATGGGGGCTAGGTTGTGTAACACAGGTCAACATATAGGCTACTTTTTGTCCCGGAAAAAAGGCATTGTTCCCGCGGAAACACTAAAACCGAATTTCACGTACCGTCACGTAATAATCTACATAATCTTATTCTATGTATAAATAATGATAACTAGCTTCTGCCCGCGACTTCGTCCGTGTGGAATTCGGTAAGGGTGAGAACTATGCGTTTTTCGGAATAAAAAGTAGCCTATATATTGACTCGTGTCGTGTTGTAATCTACCACCGTGCCATATTATGTCGTAATTAGACCACTAGTTTGTAATCCAAGTTAAATCCTAACATAGACATACATACAGACGAAATTTCTAAAAGTTTTTTTTCATTCAGTAATAGTCTCCTCGACCTGATCTTCTTTTTCTTACAAGTTACAGACGTGACTTTTCTAGACTAATTAGGTTAGGTTAGATAATAGTGAGTGTAAGGCCACGGACTGAATTGATGAAGCACCTTCTCCCCTTTTGAAGAATTATTCATTTTTAAACTAAATGTCAGGTCGACATTTGCACATTTTTAGCATTTCACAGCTAAAATGCGAAGAGTGGAAAGTGTCTTATCAAGTAAAGTCCGTGTACATACTAGGGAATTAATTTTGAGCTCTACGATATTCCAGCAAATTAAATCCAGCAAAGAATTTCTGACTCTGACTGTACAACAATATACTTAACAAAGATTCATCATCATCATCATCATTTCGGCCGAAAGACGTCCACCATTATAAAATAATTTATCATTTGGCATATTTATAATACTATTTTTATTAAGAAACTTCAACATTTTAAAAGTTAAAGTTTTGTCGCAGAGGACTAAATAGTAGCAGTAATAATATTCCGAAATTGGTTTCTTCGAGACAGGCATCGCCTAGTGAAGGACCAAGTGTCAAGATTTTTGTATCCCAATGTTTTGGTAAAAAAAAAACATTTTATTTTTTATGTATTTCTGATCATGGCACGAATAGGTGTCCAGGACAGAAGTAGTTATATTTAAATACAGATCATTTTCTAATACTTTCGACGGCTATCTCAGATTGACACTTATTTGATTTGTCCCCGACAGCATTAGCATGTTTACAAATGAGCTAAAGTTCAGCTGCTCCGTATTTTCAATTAATATACCTGAAAATTATTAATCTTTCCTGTCTGAAAACACTTTTACGGCCTCGTTAAGAGGCGACTTTGGACAAAGCAATGATGGCAGCGATCTAAAATTAAAACGCTGTTCATTATCCTCCGCTGATGAATTTCACCGGCGACGGCTTAGACAGGTTTCAAATTAAATAATCCCTACCTTAGTACAAAGTGACCTAAATGCAAACGCGAATTTAAATTTTAGAAAAATATCAATAAAGCTGTTATTATGGCTTTGAAATATTTACATGGCGATCGATGATCAACACTTGCTACGTACCTTCGGTTAGTCCTACATATGCATGCAGAATATGTACACCATTTTTATTGTTTATTGAAGTACAAATTTATATTATTGTTGTTAGTAAGAATTCCCTTTTCAATCTTCATCAACCTAATTCAGAGTTTAGATCTAGTCCATTGCACTCTATTCTGGAAAACACGGCTAGATTATAGCGATAACGTAGTAACCGTGTAAATACAATCTGTAAATATAGATAGAAATTGACAAAACAAGAGGATTCGTCAACATGAACTTTATTTATTTTTTATACATGTAGGTCCTAAAAAAATCTACGTAAACGAAAACATCCTTTAAGTCCTATTTATTATTCTAACAGAAAGGGCTATGTGAAAAAGGTTTCAACATTATCTACAAAAATAAACGTTGAAAAAAACTGGAGGAAATGAGAAGGAATATGTAGAAAAGGCAGGTCCCTCAAAACAAAATCTAACGTGATAAATGAATGGATAAAATGTATTTCCGAAAAAGATCGTCGTTTAACACGACTGAAGCAAAGCATCAGACCTTAATCATAATCATTTATTGCAGCATATACACAGGTGTTAGGTACAGTAGAATCCTTAGAGTTACTTTTACAGTGCTAAGATGTATATGAACCCTGGTAGGGCATAGCAATTTAAAAGAGATATCTAGGTAGATATCTGATTAATATGTTAATGTATCTAATGAAAGTATATAGTGTTATTATTATTGTCAATGATTTTGGTCCAAATATAGGTATATTTGGACCAAAATCATTGACAATAATAATAACACTATATACTTTCATTAGATACATTAACATATTAATCAGACTATAGAACTCGCGCCTACTCTCAGTACAGAACGTTTCCATACCAAAGATCTCTTCTTTCTGAAGGTTATGCTTTGTTAATAGTAGATTGTACAACAAGAGCATAAAACAAGCCATTTTACCCGAGATTTACAGATATAAACCCGAGCCGAGAGACATAGTAAGTCAAGGGGAAAATGGGTTTTCTGCTCGTGTTTTACACTCTGCTTTTCACTTCGACTGCGAGGAAATTAAATATTATTAAAAAGAACACATTTCGCGAATGGCTTGGATTTTGCGGCAATATTTTTTAACTAAGTTTTTTAGTGCGCCTTGGGGGAGGCCTATGTCCAGCAGTGGACGTCTATCGGCTGAAATGATGATGATGATGATGATGATGAAGTTTTTTAGCGTTTCTCTCCATCGTAATTCGGTGAAAGCACTATTTCATCATCACTACTCGATGATGACATCTTTGAAATTAGAATCAACGAAATTGAAAGAAATTAAAATTAAAAAATCTCAACGCACCAATTTTTACCAATTCAGAAGAAGAAATGAATTTCCGCCACTTCATTTTTTTTTTAATTTTCAGCAATGTGACGTTGGACTTAAGTCACGCCCCGTGTAATGCCACGGTTATGTTTTTTGTTTGATTTTCAGGAATACACACACATTTTCGTCGTTAAATTTTTGCTTATTAATTTGATAATCCATACTAATATTTTAAATTCGAAAATATATAAAGAATAAATCACAAGAAAAAGCATGTTTCATGTATAAGATTATTATGAAGCTTAAAAGTGTATGTGGCTGTATGCCCTCATCTCCTTAGTCTTTGACGAAGATTTTACTTTATGCTCTAGAGCCTAAAATTCAATTTTATGCAGCCTTCTGTCAGCCTAAAGTACAACTTTACGAGCAAGAGAAGTGAAAAATATTTGTACGTAGGTAAGTATTGATACGATAAGAATTTGTAAATGCTTATTCATAAACTGTTTTTTTTTTCTTTCTATTTATCCAGCCATAGTAGCAAGTTCTATTATAATATTCTTCAATGTTCATTAAGAGGGTTTACTCCCAAAGCTGGCAACGTCGCAAATAGCTGTCAAATATTTCGTTGTATTCATTAATTTATGAATATTACCTACTGAATGAAAGTATGAATTATCGCTCTATGGTTGAATAAAACATTAAGTATGGATTGCAACAATTATCCTAGGAACATGAAATGTTTAGGATTATGGAAGTACTATCTTTTGAAAACTTTCTTTCGCATTTTCCATGCATTTTCATTTAATCTTATCATTTGAATGCCTAACCAACGTATATAAAACGAGACACGTCATTCAACCATAGAATGATAACTCCTTTTTTAATTCTGTAATATTGAGAAATTAATGAAAACAGCGAAACATTTGACAGCTTTATGCGACGTTGCCAACTTTCGGGACAAACCCTCATAAACTAAGTATCTACTTGTCGCCGTGAAAACAAAAATTTTTAGTGTTAAAAAATACTAAACATTCTTCGGTCGTTTCATGTTGAAATGATCAAGAGAAACCTCGAAAACGGACCGGCCGGCGGTACATTAGAAGGACTAAATCTAATAGCGACTAAACTTTCCACGTTTGTCTGTTTATTAAGATTAATAAAATACGAACACGAATTACTTACAAGTAGCATAGGCAAACAAGTAGGTAATCGTATAAATAGGAGTTCTATTTTAAATCCCAAGAAAGAACTGAAGAAGGTTTTTAAAAATCCCAAGAAAGAATGGGCACTGTGATTACTTCGACAAGACTGTAAAACATCTTGACAAAAAGGAGGATTCTTGTATTGGAGACTCACTCCGGCTAGCAACGAGTAAAACATTTCGTGAAACAATAGGTAGACGAAGTCACGAGTCAAAGCTAGTGGGCGATAAAACGGCGTAATAAAGTGGGTTCGATCAGGTTTACGGCGCTGCGCTGTCCGTCCGGTCGAAGACAACTCAATTTTAAATACAGCCGGCGACGCCGACCCTTCACACGACGACATGCGCCATCTTGTTTAACGGCTCGTGTAAGTAAACCGACTTTTATACGCTAGGTATAGTACTAGTCACTGATAGACCTACATTTTCCACAGGCTATTCAAATTTTGCTGTCCCTTACAACCTGTACCAGTCGAATTGATAACACCATGATAATACTAAGCCGGTGATTCTGACTCAGCTAACAACAAAATTAGTGTATTGCATAAACTTTTTTGTTGAAATTAGCTTGGGCATAAAGTTCGCCATTTGTACATATTTGTTTTCTTGTTCAAAATAAAATTATGTACATACATTGGGATAGCTTAATATTAAATTAGCAGCATGAGACTTAAAAAAAGCCGTGGTGGCCTAGTGGATCGACCTACACCTCCCCCTCACCTACCGCCTCACATGCCGAGGGTCGGGGGTTCGATTCCGGCTCGTGCGAAATTCAATTTTAATTTTCCATGAGCTTTTCGGTGAAGGAAACATCGTGAAGAAACCTACACGCATCTGCGAAGTAATTCAAAGATGTGTGTGAAGTCCCCAATACGCACTGGGCCCGCGTGTGGGGACTATAGCCCAAACCCTCTCATGATGAGGGGAGGCCTGTGCCCAGCAGTGGGACGCAAATAGGCAGTAGTATTAGTAGTAGATAAGACTTTACTAGAGGGGTTTAATTTGGGGAAGATGTGTGTTAAACCATGATTTTGTATTATCACTGCGAAGCACGTACAGAGCAATATACCTCTAATATAAATAATGCTTACGACTTCTATTCTAAAAAATCTTTAATCATGTTTTATCTTCAAAGAAATAACAAATGAGATTTGAAAGACTTCTTAATTGGTAACAGTTAAAGTGCTTCCAGTGTGGAATTTGATATTACCTCTAATTGAAGGAGATTTTGTAACGCTTCGGAACAAAATGAATTTTATAATGATGGTCTTATTTTACTAGAAATAAATGGTTTTAGAAATAAGTGAAATGTAAAGTCCATTGTTGTACCGCTCAGATAATCTCTTCTTTTTTGGGATTACTTATATTATACTCATATTGAAGAACTGTAACTAAGGCCTGTTCGTTGCAGGGCTTTGTGTACTCACAAGAAAGTGTTTTTGTTTTCTTCATAAAATTAATGCTTTTTAAAAGTGAAAAGAACTTTTTAAGGCCCTTCCCTGACCCAGCACCGTCAAATTGCTCATTTGAGATCATACTTTTCTAAGAAATGTTAAAAGTTAAAAATATGAAAAAAACATATGTTATATTTGATTATATTATCCTTACATTGACAGCTTTCGATACACGTTTCACGAAACTTCGCTCGATACAATTTAATTCCAAAGTAACCTCTAACTCGGACCGCTAATCCAACTTTACTCCAGTTTATTATATCAAACAGTGTAAAACTAATTATAATACAAAAAATATCCATATTATATGCATACATCGACAGCTTTATAAATGCCATTTTTTTAGACGGTATTTTTATAGAAATTAAAACGTGTTAAAAAGTAACTAAATCGGGCGTTCTGTGCGTAGCGCTTTCTCTTTCACTCGTCCCACGAGTGACGGTGACGGCTGAGCTGGGTCTATGAAGGGCCTTAAAACAAGCTTTTAAAAAGAAGACAATAGGAGCGTGTGTAGCGTGTACGTCTGCATTTTGACCTCTTCAACTGCTTACCTGCATCTGTTGCCAACTGTATTGAATTTAACAAAACTATTTAAGTCAAGAGGAATCTCCAATCGGTATACAGAAGACACTGCCAAGAAATAAGTAGGGGCCATTGCTTCTCATGACCCCGGGAGGAATACCGAGCACGAAGCAACCCCTTCACCGACCGGCCCGGCTCCAGTGCCGGACGGGGATTTGAACGAAAACAAACTTCACAAAACTTGACCCCCCTTGGTACTGTATAGAGTTGTGGATTCAAATTTCATTACCGATTTCACAATTTTCAATGTCCTTTTAGAGGAGGTTAAAGCTTCAAAATAATTAGATTACCTGGACCTTTAATCAATGCTCAAAGGTTTGCGCAAATTAAACAAGGGCAGGTAAAGGTAGCATAAGGAGAATCCTTTCAGCCGCTGTCAATGCTTTAGAATTGTAAATTCTGTATCCTACCAAGGTATTTAACAAATTTTCTATCTTAACTAAAACGACGCGACGACCAATTTTTTCCAAGGTATTTTTTGTGGTAATTTAAATTAATCTTTCTTCTTTCCCATATCCAATTCTACTACATCAAATTCAGTATGAGTATTAACTGAAGACATTTAAAATTAACTTAAAAGTACAAATTTCATGATATAAAACGCGGGACAAAAAGTAGAAAAAATTCCCGACCCTCCGCGTGTAACAAACCACATAAATCTGCGTTAAAAATTTAAAAAATCCTCATTTATTTTCAAAGTGTTTTAGGGGTTTCAGGGGTGATTTGGAGCACTGTACGTGCCTGAGTGTACTCATATTCGTGCCGTACCCTTCGCAACTTAATTATGAAGGTTCACAATAACGCGATAAACAGCGGCGTGAAACCGTCACGTCACGACGCTCCAATGGGTCGAACAGCTCCCTAATTATGCGTTTGATACCATTACTCGTTTAAAATCTCATTTTCGAAGATGCACCTATTTTCTACAGATATTGACTACAAATATAGTTATGAGTTCTCAACGGATTTAAGCTATTGAATAATAAGGTAACATTGATATTTCTTTGATACAGGGTTACACAACTTAGAAGGCACCTAGATTAAGCAATAATAGGCTCTGCGTCAACGGCTTAAGTGCTGTTATGTCGTGCTGTAATTACTTATCTGAAAGCATCATTATGGCCTTTAGAAGTTTAAAGTAGAAGCTAGCACAGAATTAGAGCTGAGTTAAACACAGAACGAGTGTCAATTCACGTTTTGTCAATATGCTTGACGGAATCGGCTGTCGTCGGTTAATATTTCCCAAGATTTATGTCTTCATCGGACTGGTCTGACCGAATCGCAGGCAGTCTCGGGGGACCTCGCTCAGCGATATGTGACGGATACGGGGCCGCGGGGGCAGGCGTCTTGCCCGCAAGGTGTAGGCTGGAGCGGGTGAAGATTTTTCAACAAATAAAGTAACCAAAACTAAATAAGTTCATTTGTGACTAGGTAGGTATTACAGCAAAGAAAAATAAGAAGATCACGTGTTTGGTCTCGAAACAGCAGTAGTTTTTGTAACAGAAAATGCCTTTGTGTTATGATAAAAAAAATTGAAACAGGACTCTAAGGAGTTCATTTTATAGAAAACAAGATGAAAATAGTGATTCGTATACCCGCACCGCTCAGCTATCGAGCAAATATCTGGTGGGACATGCAGCTTGATATTTTGTATCAGAACAATCACCGTGTTGTAGAAAGGAAAATGTTTAAAGAAACCGAATTACACCTGACCCGGTAAAATAATGTGTGGTCATATAGTTAGTCTAAGGAAAGACAAGATGAGGAAGAGAATAACTTTTTATGCACTCTACGTTATATTCCAGATACAAAGGCACATGATAAATAATAACACAGACACAGGTAATAGAAACCTTATTTCAAGGATGAGATTAATTATATAAAGATGAATAATGTTCTCAGAATTTTCCCTTCTGAATATACTTGTGGGTTTTCAAGTGCAAGGGAAGGGTTGGAGCGGGTAGGCTCTTATTGGACAATCTGGCTCCCTAGGGAGCGCACTCAGCGGTGTTATAAGGGCCCGAGGCCATTCGAGGACATTTTGCTTGCTATAAGGTATCGGTGTTAGCGGAATACGAAAAGATGCCTGGCATGTTTATGTTGCAATCTTAGAGACGATTTTTTCTAATATAAAGAGGTCGTCTCGGCAAGTACTCCGGTTATGTTGATTTAACAAATGGGGGCTATCGCGTGTGAAATTGCCACTAGAGGCTCTATTGTCGCGTGAGGTCCAATAACATTAACTTTTCACTGGTTTTGGCGGGATTCGTGATATAAATTATTAATTTCTTTAAAATTTAGGTACGTGTTGTAAAGTGATCTCTTTCGTGAAATTTTCGCAAATATGGATTATTTGGCGATGAATGTGAAAGCTTTGAAACAAAAAAATTTAATTCCGAACAAAAAGGAACTGCACAACATTGCGCCATAGCTACTCGATATGATGATAGTTATTTATATTTAATAAACTTAATGAGATACAAGATTTAAAACTTATCGTATCGGCGCCGATCTTGTAAAGTCGCCTTTGACAGCTACACCTCTGGACCTTAGTCAACAGTGGCGCCAACTGGTGAGCAAAGAAACGATCGTCCCCATTGTGTGGCGTTATTCTTATAATAGAGAATACCTGTTTTCTAAATGAAAGGAGTTTAAAGACTCGCTAGTTTCTTATGAAAGGGACCTCTGCAGATAGCTCATTTATGTCATCGCCACGGAAATTCCCTTTTACTTCCCGGGGCTATGACACATAACGTGTTCTTGCGACGTTCCCTCATACCAGCAGCCTCTATATTTTACATCACAACATTCATAACGCAAATCTCGATTCGCGATTCGCCGAAAGGTCTGCGAAAACTGAAAATTGAAGTACCTACTCAAAGTGTTTCAAAACATAATAATAAACTTCCACGGAGTTTGCGAAATTGAAATCGGAAAATGTACGACACTTTGCGTTCTTAATGGAAAGTTTGTTGGATGCTAACTTCGGAAATCTTTTCATGTTAAGCCTTTAGTCATAAAATTTTCGTAGAAGCAATAAGGTAGTGACGGTAATAGATAGCTCGGGGCGTAATGCGGGGCTGGTGTGCCCCAGAGGGATATCGAGGCTTGTATGCTTTCGATAAGCAATCCGGGTTATAACTACCCGCATAGCTACCTTCCCCAGTTAAGAGCAGGCTTCTGCAGGAGTGTTCGCGGCTGTGCGGTTTGTGGGACCCCTTCTATATTGGATCCGCTGCGCAAACAATGCGATCGATGGAGTGTTTGCGCTCGAGACTGTCTTAAAACAAATCTCTCCGTAACGAGAAAACTTAAAACGGTTGATGAATTCCTGTTTACAGCGAGAGGTATTCAGATTGATTGACAAAAGAATTTGAACAATTGAAAACGTAACGATTTTTGTATCGTAAACATTAAGAAGTTTTTGGAGATACCTTCAAATGGTACGACTGCAGACCAGGATGAAAAGAAATTAATAAATACTCTTACGCAATGAACCATCACTGTAAATTTGTAACAGCTAAGCCGAGCTATATCTGTTTAAATAGTGATGACAAAGTTCTTAAACTTATTCGTTCCCAACTTTACTAATTTTCCTCGAACCAAAATTACTTTGATCGTCAATCATAAATTCAATTAATTCTGTTCCATTTGTAGTTTTATAAATACCCCTTAATAACGACGAGCGCTATATTTTGAGGATAAACGACGTCACGTGTCTGGATTTGTTTACCAAACTATTTGTCCAACAAGTTGGAGAAGGCATGAAATAGTTATACTATCTACAACAACTGACCAGCCTATTTAAGTCCCGGTGGTCCTACCTAGCAACCTGTGCCTACAGGCCTCTCATCAAGAGTGGGATAGACCCCACGCAGGTCCGTGGGCGCATAACACACATCCTTGAACTACTTTGCAGAAGCGTGCAGGTTTCCTCACAAAATATTCTTTCACCGTAAAGCTCAGTGGTAAATAGGGATGACGACAACTTTTTTTTCCTTAGTCTATCAGGAAGATTATTGAAAACACGTATTTTTTCTTTTTTCACGTAATCAAACTTTTACCGGAGATATATTGAGTTGAAAAGTCGCGAGACGTCACAGTTAGTTACGATTTATACCTAACGGTGACGTAGTTAGCCCCCACTCTCCAACTTTAATACGTTTTAACTTAGTCATTCTTTGTTAATTTGATAAAACAAAAAATATGTGTCTAATATTTTTTTATTAGCTGACTGACGGAATAATTAGAATTTCGATTTCTTCACTCTGTCGTCATCCCTATTCTAGCTGGATTTGAACCGCTGCTCCTCTGCATTAGAGATTGTAGGTCAAACCACTAGGCTACCACGGCTCACTCACGCCATAAAATATAATGGCTGTTGAATTATGAAGACTGTGGAATGGAGATGGCTTTCTGGCATCCATTCTCATTAACGTGAAGGCGGATCGGCGATCGTAATTTGGAAGTTTACGGGGAACCGAGGAAGTGCTTAATAAAGTTCTCAGCCGTTTAACTGCTTTTTCGCAGTTATTTTGATTGAATGACCTCGTGAAGTCGTGAACTGTTTCGAAGATTCTATTATGTGTTAAAAATATCTTTTGATAGAACAGTACATAATAATTAAAGCAACTCCAATTCTTATTATTGCTGATTAGTAGATGTATTGTAAAACCACAATGGGTAGGTTAGGTCAAGAATCCTTAAATTAATTTTATCGCTTGATTCTTGACCTGACAATCATAACTGGTAATTACCAGTTATGATTATCACCAGTAAACAATTTTTTGAGCAATTTATAATTTATCATAGGACTCTTATGGAATGTCGATTATTCGATTAAATCTATTTGGGATTCAGTTACAACTTAGTATCTCCAAAGACAAGAGCTTGTCTTTGGAGATACTAAGCCAATTATAGGAGAGAGTTGCTATTTTGACCGTAGTTAGTTCGATTCAGGCCCGGTGCGAGCAAGGCTTGCGTGAAATGGTTAATAATAGAGAAGACACATATAATATTGGGGTGATGTAAATACAACATAAAATACAACGAATTTCCAGCATTTTCTAAATAATTCCCTATAATTCTGTAAAGTCAGCCTTTTACATGTCGTCTATTGGCAAATAGAAAAAAAAATAGAACAAAACTTTTTTGTTCATGACATAAAACAGAGAGTAGGTGTTTCCTCAATTATCACGTAATTTGAAGGTCAAACGGAATAGCTAAAAAAGGAACAGTTTCTTCTTTGGTTAAGATGTGGCTCTTTCCACTGTTTGTAAAGTAATATAAGGTTAATGTAAAGATCACAAAAACGAGCATTTTCATACATCTCTCTTCAACCTATATCCACCCAATGCTGAGTGTAGGTCTCCTCCATTGCACTCCATCCCTTCCGATCTTGGGCTTTTTGCATCCAATCTTTTCCAGCTACTTGGACAACCCGCAAGATGGACAGATGATCATCTGTCCATCTTGCGGGTTGCCTGCCTACATTTCTGCGACCAGTCCTGGGTCTCCATTCCAGTACCTTCACGCCCCACCGGCTATCCTGCCTTCGACAAATGTGCCCTGCCCACCTGTATTTTCATACATAACTACAATACATTTTAAAGTTTAGCCTGCAAATCCCTAAAATTCAACGAAGAGTATTTCACAAATTAAAGCACCGTTCTTATTTTAAAAATTCTCTGCACTGGAAGCCGACAAGCGGAAGCGGAGACGGCGGCGGGAAACGCCACGATTTATTGTTCGCTCTCTCTGGCGACCTACTTGGCCGTAATGGAGGAACGAGACAGTTAATCTTCCGTTAGTGTTGCTTATTGTCCTTATTGTTTTCTTTTTAATTGACATCGGCCAGCTATTGTTGAGATAAATACTGGTTGGTTGGGGTGAAATATGTTCTCTTTTAACGTTTAATTTTTATATTATTTTCGTTACAATTTTCATTAATATATTTAAGTACTTACAATGGTTTCTTGATGTCGTGTACAAGAGATTTATTGGTATTTATATTTTAAAATGGTAAATTTATTTCTGTTAAATTCATTTAAAAGTGACGTGTAAAAGTGCACAGACGTGGCCTATTTGCTGAATAAAAATTTTGATCTTGATTTAAAAGGAATTCTTATCACGCATGAATTCGACTTCTCATCGGTGAGGTCGCGATATACAGATGACTTGGCAAAAAATCAATGCATATAAATAGATATCGCTAAGTCATGATTTCTAACGACCTTAAGTAGTTGCATAATCTAAATAATATAAAACTCAAAGGTGACTGACTGACTCACATAGTGATCTATCGACGCACAGCCCAAAGCACTGGACGGATCGGGCTGAAATTTGGCATGCAGGTAGATGTTATGACGTAGGCATCCGCTAAGAAAGGATTTTGCAAAAATTCCACGGGAACGGGAAAAATCGGGATTTTACTTTTTAATATTTCTGCGCATACGAAGTTGCGGGGAAAAGCTAGTAGTTCTATAAAACTTATTAATTTCTTAACAAGTCAAGTCCATTGTTGTAAAAAAACTTCTTACATCCTTATTATTATTGCCTTTCCATGAAAGTTGCTTTCCCATTTCATAGACTATGAAATGAAATGAAATATCTTTATTCGGCTATTTATCTTGACTAGTGTTTCGTACGATACTGGCTTGTCTTCAATGCTTACAGTGCCCTTTGAAGAATATAAATATTGAGAAGTAAGGTTTCGTCGAAGAAGAATTAAATATTAAAGGTTGGAAGTTAGATAGTAATAAAAGCTTCAGTAATATAAAAAGCTTTTAAATTATACTGAAGCCATTTTGTTCATAATTTGAAGATGAAAATAAATAGGTACGACATCGAAATTTTTACCAAAAGTCCAAGGCAAGAACAATGTTATATGGCCTAATAATTCTTTTTAAAATTTTCGTTTCTTCTTTTTAAATTCTTCCTGATTTTACAATTTACTTTGTAATATTTGATCATACCTACTACTACTAAGTGTATTAAAATATTTGTCAAGACTATATTTCTGGTTACATAAAATACACAATGTGATTTTTTTTATTCAAGGTTGAATGCCGATCATCTATACATAAAAATAAGTAAAAAGCTATACAAAAACCATCTACGCAAGTTAGAGTCAAAAACTTAAATAAGTAATCTGTAGAAAAAATGCAAAATGAAATGAATTGATTTACAAAAAAATAAGCGTCCAATAATAACAACTTAAGCCAATTTAAAATCGAGAGCACTCAATCTCTCCCACACCCATAATCTAAGCTCTCGTAAACACGATTCGCCAGTAATTGCGGCGATCCATCTTACTCGGGCATTACGACTGTGACGTCACTCGGACGATTTGTGCCGTACCGTCACCGATGACGTCACGATACAGCAACAAGATACATTTATATTTTATTCGGCTATGAACACAAGAAATTTCCATTACGGAGAAGAAATATGGGATTTTCTCTTCATAATGTTTGCTACGCTTGAACAAGTTGAACAAACAAAATAATCACAACACTCGTTTTAGTTTTTCACAATAATGTAATAGGTTTTAGTATTACCCGTATAGGGTAAAAAAAAACCGTCGTGACGATATTTTACCCGGTTTGCTTCTTTTAAATTTAGTTTTACAAAAAAAATACGCATTACAATAAATGTTTACTCGCCAAACTGTTTCGTTTGATGGCGAGACGCTTGACCCCGTATGAGTATATGAGTAATCATAGCATATAGATAAAGAAAATATTTCGATTTTTGTTAAATAGAATCAGATTTCCCGCAACATTTTAAAATATGAACCATATTTGTTGCCCACACGGAAAATAGAGATCCGATGAAAATCTGCTGTCAGGACAATATTCGCATGTAATCTGAAATCGGCATGAAATAAATCAAAACAATTTCATCCATATGCATACAAATAAGGACTAACTAACAAGAGAGATGCGTTTCGATATGGAATAATTGGGTTATTTTGTTGGAAAACGAGAATTTTCTTTTCGCAAGCAGACCTCGTTTCAACGTGGTATTATTTAATGAATGCATTTGATCTCGATAGAAAATAAAGCCGAATCAAGCTTCAATAGTGAAATAGAACAAGAAATTTCGTGACAAATCACACGCAAATGTCATTGTTTTCTTCGATTTTATTGTTATTTATGTTATGTCGTGTGTTTTGTACCGAATAAACGTTTTCTTCATCTTCTTCTTCTTCTTAAATTATATTTTCCAACTTCTCCTATTTTCAGAGAGGCGAGTCGTTAGAAAACCTGTTCAGATCGTCCTCCCATCTCTCGCTGTGGCTGACCATCTTGTGACTCACTAAGTGACAATATGAAACCACAAAAGCATATTCTTTACTAGCTATTCCCCGCAACTTCGTATGCGCAGAAATATTAAATGTAAAATCCCATTTTTTTCCCGTTCCCGTAGGAATTTCGCAAAATCCTTTCTTAGCGTATGCCTACGTCATAACATCTACCTGCAAGCCAAATTTCAGCCCGATCCGTCCGGTGGTTTGGGCTGTGCGTTGATAGATCACTATGTCCGTCAGTCAGTCAGTCACCTTTGAGCTTTATATATTTAGACTAGTTGTGCCCCGCGCGAGTTCGTCTGCGTGGATTACAAAATTGACCATAAATTTTCTTTCCGACATCCGATTTTGATCAAACATAGCTTATTAAATGTAGCTCCGAATGATGATCTGTCTAACTATGAAAACTGCATTTCAATCGGTTCTACTGAACTACTGTAATGTTCCGGAGATTAACTCTTACAAACAGACAGATAGACAGGAAGAAAGAAAGAGACAGAAAGATTACCCTTTTAGTATAGTATCGAATATATAAGAAGATTAATTGATCACAATCTATACTAATCCACATCAGTCCACTACTGACAACAGACCTCTTCCGCATGCCAATATTGTGGCCCATATACGTCATCGCTTCGTCTAGAGACTACAAGATATTCTACAATTCGTTTTTTTATTTTATAACCTCTGCAGACATTGTTTGCTCTAAACATCAAACACTTCAAAAGTAACCATCTTTAAACTCTTAAGACTTAATTCTCCTCAAAGTAATGAGCAAACGTGTGCTCAAATCAATTAAAAGTATTGCCAGCAGCGATGTAGTCGATTTATGGACGAAAGGTAACCGGAGTTTTCTGGTTCACTGCCAATCCGGGACTTGTTATATCTGTAGTGGAGCCACACTGGAATAGTAAAGAAGTACTTAAAATAAGTACCTATAATATACTCGTAATGTTTAAACGTTATTCATAAATTACTTGGCAATCCACTAATTAAAATTGTTTTGACGGTTAACTTAGGTTAGTACCTAAGCTAAGTTAAGCCTAGGTACTATATAAGGTTAGTACCTTATATAGTACCTAGGCTTAATACCGTAATATGCATCCTCCATTTTTTTCAGTGTTAAGCTACTTTGTACCCAATTCGACTCAACAACTATCCTTAAATCAACGCATCTGTCCAATTTTTATAACTAATGACTTAATTTTTTTGAGAACATAATGATTTGTAAATGATAATTAAGTATATTTTTCTTTTTCTTCTATCAGGTGTAGGTACATTTCAATGACTTTCCTCATTTCTTCGTTTTCTTACAAAGAAAACCTCGACATCTTTGTCAATCTTTTCCTGTTCATCTTGTGTATATAAATTAGACTACACTTCACTGGTTAAATATAAAATGACAACATCGTGTTCTGCTTTGAAGTTATTAATACATTTTACCTATGAGATTGTTAATACATTATTAAAAATTATGTATCTTATTTTTTTATGCCAGGTTTACTCTCTTTGATCGTCATCATTTTATTGTACAGTAGCTTTGGCCCGGGAATTTTTATGTGCTTAAGCATTGACATGTAGAATATCGTTTTTTCCAGAATTTGGAGAAATGCTCTCTAAGTTATGTGATCCCCTACACTCTCCATGGAGCCTAAATGCAAAATGTCAGCGTTTTATGAACAGTAGTTTCTATTGTGCCTTATCGCCAGCCAATCACTATGTAACGGAGGAGTTATAATTACATAAATCGATCAATATATTATAATATATTATATTGATCGATTGATGTAAGTAATATCCTAGAAATTCCACCAATCCTGATTCTAGAAATGATTGTTTCACCAAAAACACTACTTCAGACCAATGTGCGTGCTAAAATTTATCACAAGATCAAAGACGGTAAATTCAAGTAAAAACGTCGCAAACTGTCGCTTTGCATAAAACAATTTATCAATGCGACACAAACATGTTTGCTCGGTTCCTGCTCCCAAAAATCTGGGATTTAGATCCCCAGAAGACATAGAAAATGCGAAGTAAACAGTACGTATTGGAAAAAAAAGGCCTGTAGGTCTATGAATTTACAGTTACATGTAGTCTATAAGTTATTTTTATAAACCAAGCAAATTATGGATCATTGATCTGAGTAAATAGAAATAAATATCTTGAATTGACCTAACTTTGACCAGCTAAAGGAAAGAGCAAATGTCCTGTCTTATTACGACCTAAAAAGACGGACACACGATCGCGAAACATGGCGGTTACTCCACCGACAAGAACACGGCTCTTGAATAGAAGAAGAAGATCTTGAATTGAATTAAAAAAAAGCGATGTATAAATTGAGTCTCTTCATACATTCCACATTCTACAAACATTCTTAATCTGCTTTTCAGCTATTTTGATTATTACAGAATGGCATTCCTGCATGAAACGAAACGGATACTATAGTACTAAACTAATGTCAGTTACAACCATCACAAAACAGTCATCATCATTATATTTATGCCTAAAGATTCACGCTTACGATATTCGCAATTTACGTGTCACTGGGCGGGGTAGGTCTAAGGAGATATTCTGTGTTACTGCGTAATAAAGGCCTGAGGGTGTATTCTGAGAAAGATCCATTAGTGGCCGCCGGGATGAGTGACAAGTGACAAATGGCGAGCGGTTTTGGTAATAGACCCCGTACATTCGGGCCGACCAAGCCGAACTGCTGGATCATATAATCGGAAGGTTGGATGGAGCAATATTTTGCTGTTGCTTTTGATAACTTATGGGGCAACAAATGCGAAATGCAAGGGGGTGTTTCAGGAGTTGATGGGTTATTTAAGTACTGTAACAGTACACTTATGACGTAAAACCGATGCAGCAACAATTATCTAGTGTCGCTAAATGAACTCATATTTTTGGGGGAGTGAGAGTAGCTAGCTGGACCATAACTATGCATACTTTAAGAAGAATTTGAAAGAAAAAGTAGACTTTTGGATGGTCCAGCCATCCAAAAGTCTACATTTTAAAGACAACTACTGACTGATGTAGAATTGCTAGACAAATTAATTGGTTTTCTCTTCCCCTTCCAGTTTTTACTCCCCTGAGTAGCTCATTGTAGTTTGGTGGCAAAATTGTTGTAGAATGTGTGGAAGGCTGAATGGCAAAGGTCTAGATTTCCATTATTTGTTTCCATTCGTAGCGACTGCGCCCGTGGGACTCAGAGCGGCCCTTTACGGAAGGACAAACCGTTTCAATGACATTTTCCATACAACTTGACAAGAACATTTTTCCGCACATGTACTTTTTGTGCTATGAAAACTTTAAGTTAAATAGATAGGTATGTCGATAATTCAAGCTTTCTGAACAAAAGTAGTAGCGGTAATAAAATGCTTAAAACCTGTATTTATCATCTTTATTCTTCAAGGAACAAGTTGCTGAGCAATACAAGTTTTCGAGTGTTATTTTACTGACCGGTACAAACGGCGACGGCTTCTCGTTGACGCGAAAGATTGTAAACTTCACAAAGCAAGGAGAAATTGGTTTTAATTTCTTACAATGTCGTCTTAATTAAAGTTATGTCTTATTGAAACATTACAGTTTGTCCGAGTGTACGAATGTTGCTTCCATTGTCATGTCCTTAGTACTTTATGGATTAAAAGGTCAACAATGGAGGGAGTATATTTTTTGAAGTAGGTATGTTAAAATAAATAGACGAGATGTACAGGTCAGTTCGCCAATATGTATACTTTTGCACCTTACCCCAATCTAACAAGGCCCAGAAATGCTCACATAGTAATGAACTTGACTGTAAACATCTCCGCTGAATGTGAACTTTTCAGAGAGCTGTCATTGCCACGGCTTAAGGGGTGTGCGGAATAATTGCCTACGCGTGAGCTCCGCAATACGCGCTTTTATTACTCTGCGCCAATCTTGATGACATGACTTATGCTTTTGCTTCTATAACTGGCTTTCTCCTTCTGAAAATGTCTCTTAGGTTATATAGATAGAGCACAACAAGTTGTAAATTCACTACTACTACACAAATAGGCTGCTACTTGCGTCCCACTGCTGGGCATAGGCCTCTTCTCATCACGAGAGGGTTTGGGCTATAGTCCCCACGCGGGCCTAGCGCGAATTGGGGACTTCACACACTTCTTTGAATTAATTCGCAGATGCGTGCAGGTTTCCTCACGATGTTTTCTTTTACCGAAAAGCTCAGTGGTTAATTCAAATTTAATTTCGCACATAAGTAGGTAATTAAACTTAAAGGTGCGAGCCGTAATCGAACCCCCGACCCTCGCATGAGAGGCGGTAGGTCGAACCATAGGACACCACGGTTTAACTTATATCATAAAAAAAAGCTTTAGACAGCGGTTACCTTTAATTAACGGCAAGTACTGTATCTCCCTACAATATCCATTTGGCAGGAGCATACAAAGTGTAGGTAATATAAAGTGTCTGAAGTGAACAGAATGGACAGTCTACAGGTTGTAAATATATATATACATATAGTGCTAAGACAAACATAGGCTTATGATTTACGTAGCAGGGATCGACAACTAAGTCCAACAAACAGTTATGCATGTTTGCTCAGCGGTTAATGCGGCCAGGCTTGTTAGGGTTTCCTGACTTAGCGGTTTACGGCAGGTGGGATTAATTCAGAATTTGGTTCACAAACGAGCTCGAGTCCGCTGTAATACGATGGAAGATTCCGTGAGAGCCTCTGAGACGGAATAAAGGAGGCGCTAGGTGTGAATACTTTCGTCGTTGATAGAGATGAAGGGAAACAAGAACTTCTTGAGACGGATAAAACATGACGACAGCATATGGCTGTCAAGCTACGTTATAAAAATAGTATGAACTGAATATCAAATAAATTACCTACATAGTAACTCTGTAGGTATGTTTGTCAGTCTGATACCTCAACACGCTTTAAACCGACGGAACGCATTTATAATATTAGTAAGGACTATGACTGTCACTATTGCGAGGTGGTATAAATTCGTTAGAGCTTATCAAATCCTATGAGAGCAAGAGTTTGAAACACATTAAAACGACCGTATTATTAGTCTGTTCATGTCACGGCTGCCGAAGACAAACTAAATTAACTTGACAGGTCCTGGTGAGACGCGAACAACGTAACAATTAACGTCATTTGGAAACTTACCTTACTTACCTATTCGATGTAACATTTCATACATTTAACAAATAAACATAACACATTCAACATTTAAGAAATAAACATAATTGACATTGATATTGTTTGATATTGATACGGGATAGTGACTTGGAGATTATGACACGTATTGAAATCTTTCCCAAAGGGCAATGGAGAGAGCTATGCTCGGGGTTTCTCTGCATGATAGAATCAGAAATGAGGATATCCGCTATAGAACTACGATCACCAACATGGTGGGGCACATTGCTCGCAGGACTGATGGCTGATGCGGCCAGAAAGTTCTGGGGTGGCGTCCGCGAACCGGTAGACGAGCTGTCGGTAGGCCTCCAACAAGATGCAGTGACGACCTTGTAAAGGTCGCAGGAACGCGGTGGATGCGAGTGGCATAAGACCGGTCTGAGCGGCGCGCCTTGGGGGGGCCTATGTCCAGCAGTGGACGTCTATCGGCTGAAATGATGATCGAAATCTTTAGACATAGACATAGACATTTATTTCTCAATATCAAATTATAGCATATTTTACATGTCCAAATAAGAGAATTTCACATTGAGATCGTCAGAAAGAATACAAAATAAAAATAAAATCCTCAAATAAATTAAATAAACTAAATTTCGGATTGCCTTTAACAAAATGAGAAAAATCATCTGCAATCGCAATATCACTCTCAACTTGCGCACTCGCCTCCTTCACAGTTACATCTAGCCCATCGTCTTATACGGATGTGAGGCTTCGATCATTGAAGAAGACCTCAGGAAAAGTAACGATGCTTTCGAAATGTGGGCCTACCGACCACCACCACCACCACAACAGCCTATTTACGGCCCAATGCTGGGCACAGGCCTCCTCTCATCACGAGAGGGTTTTGTAGTCCCCACGCGGGCCCAATGCGGATTGGAGACTTCACACACATCCTACCGACCGGGCCTACCGATGTATGTTGTCAATACCTTGGACCCGGGAAGTCACCAACGCCAAAGTCCTACGTCGAGTCGGTCAATAGAAAAGATCGAAGAAAAACACAATCATATCGCAGCGTACCTATTACTTGTATTAGTGTCTACTGCAGTGCGACATACAAGCAATAAATAAAGTGCATTAACAAACGTCACGAGAATAATGTGATAAAGATTAATGTAAATAAATATTAAGGATTCATGTCATATTAAGGATTATGTGGGGCAGGCGGAATAATAAGCAGTTAAAATTAAATGAGGAATAAACCGTGTGTCAACCTGCCGAGCACGCTCGATTATAATCTGAAAACATACTGGTGTTTATTTGTACTTTGCTACATATTTTCTTTGATGCAGGTATAAGTAAAAAAACACAATAGACTTTTTGGTTATTTTAGGCATATCCTTACTAAAATTATAAAATGTGAAAGTGTTTTTTAAAGTTCTTATCCCGATATTTCCACGGGTACGGGTTTTCTAAGGGTCAAACCATTTTTCTGAATACTTCTATAACTATAACTACCTATATTGTATAGTAGGTATCATCGGGTACGTAAATTCCAAGTTTACGCGGGACGAAGTCGCGGGCACACGTCTAGTCTTTGATGAATGGTAGTAGGTACTACAACTATACTCAACAATCTACACTAAATCTCCAGATTTCTTCATGGTTTCCGTCGTCAGACCTCTAAGATTCTACAAGCCCAAATAGCTTATATTTTCAATCAATGAAAAATTTTATCCAAATTGGCAAAGACATACACAACATCTACAAAAGATTAAGTATGTTATAGATCGTGTCATTTAATATGGTAAAAACGCACTTGCAAATTAAAAGTCCATTTCCCCCATATCACCTGACACGATCCATACTTTTAAGTTCAAAGCCAAGCTCGGCGGGATCTCACAGCGTGGATCTCCAACCTCCAGTTGAAACTTAACTGCCGTAGCACGCACGGGGTTAATGAGTGCGCGTGAGCCTACGTGTGTTCTTGTTGCATATGTTGTACGCGGGATTTCTCGCGTTGTTCGTGCTAATTTGTACCTGGATTATGTAGTATCGTGGAGTTGTGCTTACTATCCCTATCAATAGCATTGCACAGTGTGGGATTTTTCCTCAATTTTGTTCACCATGGTTTCATGGTTTTAATAGTAGGGAGTTTCAGTTTTCGCTTTCATTTGATACGGCAGACAAATTTAACAACTGAACAGAATTTCGCAAAAATGAGGAAAAATCCCACACTGTGCATTGTGCTTTGCTAAGGTGATTTGTTAATCTTGGATAGTGAACCAAGATTCGAAAGAATCTTACGGTCTTCGCTGTAGAGATGAGCTTGAGGAAGATTGTCTTTATTAATTCTGCATTTTGCTTTTTTATTTATAAAGTTCCTACCCAACCTATCTATAAGCTGGAAAGACCGCTGAATCTTACAAGATTCTATAGGCAGACTCATCTTGTCGAGTCTACACAATCTACACCAGCTCTCTTTGTTTTGTTGAACACTGCGTCTTCGTAACTGGCCATCATTGGAGATCTTTCTCGCTCCATGAGCCACTACTTACAGTATGCTCCATTCGCTCTGTTACCATTTCCTGTTCTCTGACACTTCCCAAAAACCAACCAGGACGAATGATATCTGGCTTCGATCCAACAGCATCAAAATCAGTTAGAGCTGAAGATACGGGGAATGTTACGTTAAAAAAGGAATGTCCTGACTCACGACCATAACTCAGCGTACGAACTCGAGTAATTGAATAAGGAAATAATAAAACGGGGTCGGCGGTAAAACCGTTGTTACTACGCGGTTTGAGGTACTGGGGGCAAAGACAGTCGGCTACTACTACTACTACTACAACAGCCTATTTACGGCCCACTGCTGGGCACAGGCCTCCTCTTATCACGAGAGGGTTGGGCTATAGTCCCCACGCGGGCCCAGTGCGGATTGGGGACTTCACACACAACCTTGAATTACTTCGCAGATGCGTGCAGGTTTCCTCACGATGTTTTCCTTCACCGAAAAGCACAGTGGTTAATTCAAATTGAATTTCGCACATAAATAATTTCAGAGGTGCGAGCCGGATTTGAACCCGCGACCCTCTGCATGAGAGGCGGTAGGTCAAACCACTAGGCCACCACGGCTTCTAAGCCTAAGACAGTCGGCTCTTTCATGTTTATTAGAGAGTTTATGGAATAAAGTGTTTGCTCCATTTTCATTTAGGTAATCATGAATATTCTTCTCAAGGAATTTGAAACAAGTACCGCTATCTACAGTTCACAAGTACTTGAAGCCATGTTAGTTCCGCCACTTCTTCCCGCCTCTCACGCAGAGACGGAGGGTCATATATCTGCTCGCACCTCTGCGTAGACGAGTTTATTTATCTAGAATAATAGAATTGTACATGGCACTTGACCTTGAAACTAAATAAGTATAGAATTTTCTTGGTAAGCCACGTGATATCGTACACATTAAAATGATAAGTATACTGAACATATCACAGCCACTGTCGCTGCGAACGCTACCCGACGAGGGTAGCTACAACGTAAGGTTAATGAGGGACTAAGCTAGGGTTGCCATATTTAAGGATTATGGCGGACTTTTTATAAATGGCGGCCCTGTATTTTACCACTAATTTAAGCCTCTCCCGGTATATTTATTTAAGGTTTTGCATAGTGGTTAAGGTAAATGAGACGAAGTTAGAAAGCGGTAGAAAATGGCCTGAAATGGTTCGAGAAAAGGATGGTACGGTTGTGTGCCCTTTTTTTCTCGACTTAGGGGGGGGGGGGGGGCACTTCCGTACCTCCAGATTTGGTTTTGTGGGGTAATTACTGGTACCGACTATATTATACTCCGTTGTTGAACGCAGGCTTTTTTATAAAGATCTTTAATTAACAAAATTATTTTCAGAGACTAACTAAACTAATGTACCTAAGAGTAGTTATTTTTAGCCGGACTACTTAAGTTTCAAACTGGAATCTATCACTGACACGATGAACATTGCCAAGAAGCAGAACATTGCAATCAGAAGCCATTATCTGTCTATCTTCCGAAGTTGTTTTGTGCGAATATTCCCTACTGCACTCCGGGAATGCTCTAGGGAGCAGAGAATTCCATCTAGTCGCAATTTCAGGCCACACCAAAGATTGCAAAGATCAAATTGGTAAAATTAAGAGTTTTTAGAATTCAAGTAGGATAATATGAACGGATCTGATTATCAGGGGCGCCTTTTGGCAGTTAAGTTTTGTTACAGTTTCATTTCAACGCAAGACGACGCAGGAATAAAAAAAAATAGTTTAATTCTGTTAGATAACTGGAGTTAGACAAGGTAATTTAGTTTTTTGAGAAACAGGACAGGATATTTTATACTGGATGACTGATTTATTGTACCCCTGAAAACGCAAGCCTTTCGTGGTGAGAGGATACCTACTGAAGCCAAGTAGTGTCTTTTGTGGTGATGGTAGTCACAACGAGTATGACTTTATTTGCCACACAAACAAGGTCAAACAACATTTTATCTCCCAAACAAGTCTAACGATGTTAACACATTACATTAATCCGGAAAAAACACAAGCCGTAATTTACATAAACGAGCTTTGTTCCCGAACTGTGACGTCGCCCCAAAAACATGGCCGCCTTGTCATGTTGACAGGCTAGAAACCTCGCTTCCCGCACTTTTGCTCTTGTTTTTGCTTTAGTTAGTCGGGGATACTGGGATACAGTTACGTAATTCCTACGAAAACGAAACTGTAAATTTTGCTACGGAAACAAGCCGATGAAATCTTGAAAGTTCATATACAAAAGTCAATTAGTAGTCTCGAGTGGCGCCGACATGTTGGGTACTCGTATCCTCCATTTGTAATGGGTTGAAAAATCAAAAGGACCCTCGAGCGAATCTGCTCTCACTTCCACGCTAACACAGGGTAAAGTCGGTTGCATAGGGAGGTTTTTTACGCTACGAACTAATTGGGTTTGCAGCGCTCTGGAGTGAGATCCAGAGCGTGTAGCGATGGGAGAATTTAATCGAGTTATTGCTGAGGAACCGACACGCGCCCCGGCTACGATGCATTAACATGTGCCAACTAAGTGCATTAAATGTCACACTGAGATCTTGCTTAGGCAAATGTTTGTACACGTATTGGTGCACCAAAACCAAGTTTCACTAAGTTGCTAATACCACTGAACAAATACATATTAGTATTCCACTTTTACGTACCTATCTAATATGAAATATAGTGATTAGGTAAAATCATTGACAATAAGTAATAACATATGGACGAACAGTGCCCAACAGAATATGTCAAAATATATGGAGCAAACTGACATTAGAAAATACGTTCCAATAAGCTAATAACGCCTCTTTATAACGAAGGCCAAACGGGTGCCCGAGCTGTTCGGGCACCCGTTTTGACGGGGCCATTTTTCTCCGGTTGATTGTGAATTCTTATTTATAATAGATCAAGGGTAAAATCTAAATTACCGACCGGAGAAGCGTTAAATTGTGTAAAAATGCGATGCAATAACATGAAAAGACGCAATAAAGAGACGTGTCTGTGAAAACTTAATAAGCAAACAGATTACCTACCTGACGTAACGAGCATGACTTCATCAACAATATGGACATACGTTTTCAAACAATATTTTTCTCTTCATTATAACATCTGAGTAAACCGCAGTTTATTAACTGAACCGCATTAGTCTGGTAACGACGTTAAATCTTTAACGGCTGCGTTACGTTTATTACACGTCTACGAGGGGTGGCCTTAATGTAAGGGGCAAAGGGGAGAAAATGCAGTAGACCAAGACATTACAAGTCCAAGATTGACATCGTCGATTCCCGATAAGGGTATCGATTCCACAACCTCCAATGGTTCCATTGGCATCAAGGGACTATGGCGATGGTTAAAGTTGCCGATTTCGACGGTCAATGTTTGATCGTATCTACTCTTTGTTTATTATTATCTCTGTTTAAGGCTTCATGCCATAGGCAGGTCTCCAACCAAGACTTTGCGTCAAGTTTAGCGATTGAGTAAGTATTATTTTTCTTGTTTAATCAAAATAAGTGAATTTTGGTATGTTTTCAGGACTCTATTTGAAAAGATATGGCCTTCATCATCTAAATTCGATGATTATACAACCACCAAAATAGTTTTTTTTACGTCCCACTGTTGGGCACAGGCCTCCTCAGGGCCCAGTGCGGATAGGCGACTTCACACACATTCCTGATTACTTTTTAGACGCGTGCTGGTTTCTTCACGATGTTTCCTTCACCGGAAAGCTCGAATTTCGCACATTCCTAAGTAAATTCAGAGGTGCAAGCCGTATTCCAACCCCCGACCCTCTTATTGAATTAAATAATTCAGAAACTAGTCATTAGCGGTGCTTGCACCCGCATACTATATTTAAATGAGGAATTAAAAATCTACATTTTACCAAAGTTTCAGTTATTTTGACTGAAAACCATTTTTTCAGATATTCGCTCATTACAATACCGACTACGATTTCGTAAAATGAATTTTACTTTATGACCACTGATATTTAAATTGGTTATGACAGGACTTGCTGTCATAACGGATGTCATTAAATTATTGATTTTTGAATGCATCATAGATGATTTATCATAATGGTGTAGATCAAAGTTTTATTTAAGTACCTACTAGCTTTTGCCCGCGACTACGCCCGCGTGGAATTCGGTTATCGCGTTCCCGCGTGAACTATGCGTTTTTCCTGGATAAAAAGTTAGCCTGATCAAATTTCATCTCAATCGGTCCAGCGGTTGAAGCGTGAAGAGGTAACAGACAGACAGACAGGCATAGTTACTTTCGCTTTATAATATTAGTGTGGATATGGATATTGAATAATTATTAAGAAAGGTT
Organism: Aethes cnicana; assembly: GCA_963971205.1. Taxonomy (NCBI): domain Eukaryota; kingdom Metazoa; phylum Arthropoda; class Insecta; order Lepidoptera; family Tortricidae; genus Aethes; species Aethes cnicana. The sequence continues at coordinate 377,407 of OZ020274.1, read as the reverse complement.
CAGTGAGTCTGAGATCATTCTTGCTGAACTGTGTCTATTTCCTGTGCCAGTCAATAACGCGCGGTCTCCGTGTGGGTATAATGAAAAACGCTGTTGCTTGCCTTTATGAGTTGTTTACGGAGAGTGCAGTGCACGTTTAACAAGAAATAAAAGAGCTCTGAAACATGACGCGGTTTTACTTTCAACGTCTGGGGAAGATCCACTAGTAAAAGCCTGCGTTGAATGAAATTTGTAAGTACATATTGCATTTTGAAATATAAGTAGGTACCTACTTTTTTTTTTTTAAACAACTTGAATTGATTCTATTAACACACCTATTGGTGTGTTTAAAGAATTTGGCTGACGATTTTACTAATGATATCGTTAAAGCTATGTGAAATATAAAATTTACAATGAAGGCTTAAAGTAATCAGTTTTGCTGATGAAATACCTCAAGTAAGTTTAAGTCCCCAATCCGCACTGGGCCCGCGTGGGGACTATAGCCCAAACCCTCTCGTGATGAGAGGAGGCCTGTGCCCAGCAGTGGGACGCAAATAGGCTGTAGTAGTAGTAGTAGTAGTAGTAGTAGATTAAGACCTGATGCAGGATCCGGCCCGATAGCAACCACCATCTTACCCGCCAACCTGCCACCAAAGCGCAGTGAGTACAGTCGAGTTCTCCAATATATACACACTTTTACACTTTGCTCCCATAAGGTCCAAAAGTGATCATATATTACCTACGGACTCTTAAAACCGGTGAAATTAATAGGTATTCCATCTCCGTCCACGAGTAGGCAATGTCATTTGAAATCTTGTGATTTTTTATGTTCATAAGCCACATTGACCACTTACCATCAGATGACCCGTATCCTCGTTTGTCAACCAATACCATAACAATAACAAACGAAGGTAATTTACAAATTATTTGAACCCATGTCAAACATAAAGGTACCTACAATTTAGAAGTACAATCAGAAACTAAAAAGGTCGGCTTTTGAATGTAATTGTCAATTACGTGGAGTCACTCCTACTTCGTATAATCCTTAGGATCCTCATTATATGAGTCGAGTAAAAACTTTCCTCCTCGAAGCGGCAGTAATGAAGTCGTTAGTTGCTGCCACGTGTATCGGGTTTTTGTAAGGTCACCGTACATTGCTCGGTCAATGAGCAGTGGCATCACCACGGTACTTGGTGAGCAGGCAATATAATTATATCATTATGCCATTGCTATCATCACGGTGGTGATATAGTATAGGAGTCAGGAAGGCAGCGGAGTCTGATCATTAGATTTTTTTTGCGACCGTAACCTATTCGTTTAAGTGTCACGTTTACTGGCAATTTATTTTGTTATATTTAAACTAATAATACAATATGTCACATTGTTAGCTACTAAATCTAAGGAACTGGGATAAACAGCTATTGTTTTGTAAAGTAAAATAACTCATTTTTTTTTGTATTTTAGAATTTTATTTGATAATGATAGCTATAGCTAAGAATGCAATATCATCAACTAATCATAAGAAACAGCACATAACCATACATAATATACCAAACTGTGTTTTCTTCATTGATCTGTGTCAAAATTGTAAAAGCAAACCCTAACAAGCTACTAGCACCACCAACTCATCACAATCACATGAAAAAGTAACAATGACCAGACGCAATTCCTTCGAAGAACTTTATAAGCCGAGCAATTGTAGAAAGCCAGGACACCTCATTTGCGCCGTTCGTTCGCAATAATAACCGCTATAAATTTTTCCGCTTAACATAGCGTATTCAACATTGTACGAGCCAGCTTTAACTTAACGCGGGTTTAAGTTATATCAGTTGTTACCGGTTCAAACTTACCAAGTTGTTAAGCAACCTGGACGTGAGTTATTACGCTTCGGTAACTTTAACCGCGCTTACCTCTGTATTTGCACCATAAAATTATTTCAAGCATGACTAAATTAGCGACGGAAGACTGCTATTCTAAAGAACTAGGGTTTTTGAATATCAAGTTACCACGAAACGTTTGGGTGCTTTTATAGCGTTGTTACCCAACTAGCAAAGTAGTCCTATAACCAAAATTATAAGACTACCAATTCTCATAATAGTCTAGTAAGTGCACTGAGAAAGACTTTCGCTCTTATATTGGCATTCCACAAGTCTTGTTATACTCAAGATCTCGTGTTCTTATAAATAGGCTTGTAGTGTACTACAAGGTTAAGCTATAAGTCTTGTTACACTCAAGATCACTTGTTCTTATAACAAGCTTTATAGTTTACTATAGGAGTACGTTATAAGACAGTTATAGGACATGGTATCTTATAAGTGCATGTTACAAGACAAATAGTCTTTGTAAATTTTCAGCTCCAATAGTAGCATTCGGTGAGAGTATAAGGTTTTATTACACACTTGAGCAGAACCTTTATAAGAGTAAAAGCTCTTATTAAGAGCGTTATGAGAGCAATAACTCAAGATCACTTGTTCTTATAACAAAGCTTTATAGTTTACTATAGGAGTACGTTATAAGACAGTTATAGGAGATGGTATCTTATAAGTGCATGTTACAAGACAAATAGTCTTTGTAATTTTTCAGCTCCAATAGTAGCATTCGGTGAGAGTATAAGGTTTTATTACACACTTGACCAGAACCTTTATAAGAGTAATAGCTCTTATAACATTCTTGAGCAGAACCTTTATAAGAGTAATAGCTCTTATTACATTCTTGAGCAGAACCTTTATAAGAGTAATAGCTCTTATAACATTCTTGAGCAGAACCTTTATAAGAGTAATAGCTCTTATAACATTCTTGAGCAGAACCTTTATAAGATTTCAAAAACGTATCTACTCTTGTTTGATGCTATTATAAGAGTTGACTCACTGAATCAAAAGGGAACTTTATTAAGAAAGGGTCCCGTAGAATCAAATAATTTAGATAATTTAAGTGAAGATGAAAATAAAAAAGGTGAAGATTTCGACGAAGAAAATTACACAGAAGAAGATAACGAAGAAAGTGAAAAAGATAAAAATCTCTGGCCCTGAAGTATAACGTACCACATATAATGTAATCCTCAATGAACTGTGAACTTAGTGTATGAGAGCACTAAAGAGGATTTCTCGAAATGCCCACGTGAACGGAAAAAAAAATTAAATATATGTTAATGTTTACGCGCATACGAAGTCGCGGGCAAAATATAGTACCTATAATATAAAGTCAGTCAGACAATACATTCAAGACCAAAAATAACATTTTTTTACGATTTATAGGGATTTACTACATTTTAAAATTATAAACTGTAAAAAAATCATGGGTTAGTAGTGTTTATATTGAATTTATGAGGAACCCTAATTAATGTCAACATGGAGGGCATGATGTTCTTATAATAGTTTGAATAAGTGCTATTACACTTATAATAGACTTAAAACGCTCTCATTTAAACCAGTTTTTGTTATGGCGGATATTTATTGCAATATATTGTAATAAACTTATTAAAAGAATGGTGTAAAGATGAAATTTTAGAGGCGCTTTTAAAATATGTTTCTAAAATACTATATTTTAACGATGAATATCACTTCCCCACTAATTCATTCTCTATTAACCCTATATTCACATCCCTACTTCACCGGCTACGATAAATATTAGTATTATGTCAAAAAGATATTGTACTTACCTTTTTAATTCCAAAAATCACTCACAACACAAACACTAAACCACAATTGCAAGATGTACTGACATTTACTATTTTAATCTTATAAAGAGCTTGTCACAGACACTTACAAGAGCAATTGTACTTATAAAGGTTTAGAGTATACATTATAGGACTATTTGTACTTCTTCAACGCTATTACGAGCATATTATAGGACTTAATAGCATTCTGTAAGTAGATTATAAGACTGTTACAAAAACAAATGCTCCTATAAGTGTGCCCAAATCCAGGTTTGTAGATAGCTACAAGTACTTTATAAGCGCAATAAAAATAGGCTTGAAGAGTACTATAAGTGCATAATTTGCTAGTTGGGTAGTTATTTCTAAGGTATCTTATATATGACGATGAAAGTATGAGTGTAAAGAAACATGAAATGGTACCTAGCTTTTCTACATAAAAGTAGGTATAAAGAAAAAACTAAAAAAGTCAATTGCATTGCACTAAAAGGATTCATCCACATTTTTACAATTCAATACAAAGTAATGAATGAAGTTGAAGACTATGAAATTGAATAAATACCAGTCATAATGGAGAAAAAAATAATATGATGTCGGACGCGCAAATATCCGAGATCAACGTGGAGGCCAGCTCTTTGCATAATCAATCCTAATAACTCAAACGAGACTTCTGATATTTCGCTAATTTTGGAAGGTTGAAATTATACCTACGTCTTATTTACTTTCACGTGAATTAAAATTATATGTACTTAATAAATAGGTACTAAAGAAGGAAGGTAAATCTTGGTGTTTTTATTGGCAGCAATGTGCCTCTTATATTACTCACAAAAGTAACTCGCGATCCAAAAGTTCTCGGAAAGCGGTTATGTTTCGATGGACGACAGATTCTCAGTAGGCCTCCAATAAGAAATGACCTGGTGAATCCCTGAATGCGAATGTTATAGGACTAGTCAGGAACAGAAATTTTGTCTATTGAATATTGTCTAGTAATAGAAAGAGTCCAGTTGACAGTGTATTACTTCAAACATAAAGAGGGTTGTACCAACATGAGACAACTTTTGGCAGGATGACAAACCTATAGCTGATTTAGTAGGAGCGTGGAAATAGCCAGATTTAAAAAAAATCTGTTCATTATCACAAAAAAAAATTTGCTACGTTCTGAACATTTAAGTCAAAAGGTAAGTAAATAGGGTTATTCATTATTTTTATTGTTGTCATCATCTATTGGTAATGATACTGTTAGCATTAAACGAGATTACTGAAAAGACTGCTAAAGATAAAACAAAGAACCTTATTCAAAAGTTCCTTGGTAATATAATTTTATAATCTCATCTTAATCTTCTCAATTTCCAAGGCCACTTTCAAACTTTAGAACTCGTAACGCCTTTGTTACAAGGCCTAATTTAAACGCCTTTTCGCAGACTTGATATCAATGTAACGCGCTCCTAGGGACCTCCAAAGTAGGGACGTTACGGAGATAAATTTGTCGAAAAAGAAATTTGTACACTTTTACAAGATTTCAAATCACCATCGAAGTCGGAATCGGAAGCGAAAGAGAATTGTATTGATTTAATAAAATTCTAAACTGATTACCGACAGAGCTTCCTGTGTGAGATGAGGCTGCAGACGGTTCATATATATTTACTCTTGCCTTGAAGTTTCCTAAAATGTAACTATCCGGAAACAGGACGAGTTCCATTCCTAAACTTGACTTCTGATTATTACGTCTAATGTAATAGTGTCTGAGCCAAAGTCGGATTTGTGACATCATAGCAAATCCGACGTTTCAGAATCGGATTCGGACCTGAGTAACATCCCTGCTCCGAACTACCACATTAAGGCTAACCTCATTAGGATTTGCTGGATGTTGCTCCGGGGTGCCGTTCTAACCTAAAACTTACTACCACAGAAAAAGAAAACGCAGTGTATAAGTATACATATATGTTTTGTTAGTAATTATGTAATTTGTATTTTTGTAGGTATAAATCCAAGGCTGTAATTAAAATAAATTCAAAGTAAACAAACTGGTCATTTCTTGTGTAGCGAAATTAAAATCCTTAATAATAATTTGTGACCTGATTTTTTACCACTCAGCTAAATTGCATTTACTTGTAACTATTCGTAATGAATGATGGAAAACTAGATATCACCAAGTCTGGTTGGCGCTTAGCCGGTCTAAACGGACTGCAACCGAACTTCAATTTCTATGAGAGATCATTCCGATCCCTAATAAATGGTAACAGGATCGTCTAGACTCACGTAATGGTGGCCGGCGGGTTGGCGTGCACGAGGCACGGCAGCACGACGTCGCCGCCGCGCCGCACGCTCGCCTCCCACTGGCCGTGGAACACGGCGCGGGGAGCCGACGGTCCCGCCGCCGCTGGAAGCCAAAGTCCATGAATTTCTAGAAGTAAAGATCCCCCTTCTGCTTGAAACTGGCCAGTAAATGGCGTCAGTAATTCCTCCGCTCCTCTCCGATTTGCCCCACTTTCAGCTCGTTCGCCGCGCACTTTTTATGTTGTGTCGTGTTATGTTAGTGACGCCCCATTATCTAGTGCGTTGCATTGTGTTTTCACTAAGAACATCGCAGCGTCGTCGTAACGTTGATGGCAACGCGACGAAACGCAACGCAGCGCACCAGTGGGGCCTAGCCCATACTGAATACTAACGCGCAACGTCGAGACTCGCGGGCGCGCTGCGCCGGCGCTCTCCCGTGAGCGCGTCCAGCACGGAGCACGAGAACTGCGCGCGCGCGTCTTCGGCGCGCACCGCGCGCACCGCCAGCTTCCAGCCCTCGTCCACCAGCAGGGTTGGACCCGCTGGAACAAGAGGAGTTACTTAGCCTGGGCTGCATCAGAAAGTTGACGTACGTTAAGTTAACGTTAGGTGTCATTCCATACAGAAACGTAATTCAAGTAAGTTTTAACGGACATTACTGGCTAAATCACATTAAAATAATGGTGATCTGCTTGGAAGTCGACGCGAATTGGAAAGCAGTTGTTCTTAATTCTTTAGCCCCACCACTCTTTGTTGCCCCGCCTTTGACTGCTTCAAGAAGTCTGTATGGACGGACCAAGAAGCCGTTGGTAGCTAGTTCGACCGCCTTTCATGCCAACTGTAGACACAGATGGTAGATCAAGGGCTGTTGTCGCGGCGGTTACTTACAGAGGTGGTCAGCTGCCGGCAGCACGACGTCGTCGCGGTACCAGGCGGCTACCGACGCGTGCTCGCGCAGCGTCACGGGCGCCACGCAGCTGAGCAGCGCCGGCCCGCCCGCCTCGGCCGGCGTGGCCGTCACTCGCGCTTGCCACTCCTGCCAGACCACTGAAAAAAAAAACTCTGGATGTAATGGCCAGAAATGTGGAAGAAAAGAAAGGGCCTCCCCGTGTCCCATCATCATCATCAGCTGCCCCCAAGGGTCGCCACTCAGACCAGTAAGTGCTACTCGCTTCCACCGTCGTCGCTCCATATCGAAGAATTGCGAGCCTTAAGTGGCATCCTAGTGGGTACAGCACGTTACTCGCGGTACTGATGGTCGATGGGGCCGGAAAATTTTCGAGTGGCATTTCCTTGTGTGGTGGGCAGAGCGTTAGTGATCTTCAAGGTTACATCAAGCCACCTTTGATACAGTTTCGATAGAAATGAGATCATCACCATTGGCATGTAGTTACAAGTTATCAGCCCATAGCCCACGGGATACCAATACCCACGCGTCCCTGTCAACACTAGTTCAAAGATAAATCAGACTTCTAAGAAATTATGTATTTCTATGCTTAGATGATTAATCAAATAAATGTGTAGCAAATTATTCCTTCGACACTTCGATTCGATATTTCAATAAGAAATATTCTGTTTCGGGGTTCGATATCAATGAAGAGATTTCAAGGGACTAGTGAATAAAATTGGTTACAAAAATACGTCGTTTCTGTTTTTTTTTTCCGAACATTAAGTCTTTGAAGAATGGGTACAATTATTATTTTAACTAAAAACTAAATTGATAATAATTGCGAATAAGTCGATCTATCTCCAAATATCACTGGTTTGGTAGTATCACTGCCGAGGCCTGTCATGCGTTTTGGTGTGAGATCAGTGCTGATTGGAGACTTCACTTTTAAAAATAAGTATGTTTGTGAGACAAGATATGAACCGAAACTCTCCTTGAGACTCTTGAGAGGCGGTAGGTCAAAATGCTAGATTACCACGGCTTAATATAGAAAGCATAAGAGACAGATTTTAATAAATATTCGAAGTCAAATAAAATGGGCATCAAGGATGATAATAATAACTTAATAATTAAGCGTGCCTAAGCTCATTTAGTTCACGATCAAATCTTAATAGTAACAAGTTAGTACTCTGAGAAATATGACAAAAGGCCAAATAAAATTTCCCTCCAGCATTACACAAAACTAACTCTGAAAGAGAGGGTTCAAAATGCTATATCATCATTTGATGGTTAATTATTGGGTTTGGTCAAAGGACGGAGTAATCTGTAATCTTCTGCCAAAAACCAGGTAAGACTTTATCAATCTTTATCTGGCCTTGTGACAAATAAAATAAAAAATACTTAGAGGTGGATGCTGCCTATTTTTGGAGCTTTCTTGACAAAAGCGGTATCAGTCGGTGAAATTACTGGCACAGAGGCATTCCATCTTAGGCCTCAGGGTGGGCAACGCATTCAAGACCTTAGTTTCTTAATAAGAAATCACAAGATTTCGGTGTCCATGGGCTGCAGTGACCGCTTCCCATCAGGTGGCCTGTGTGCTCGTTTGCTTACCAATGACAGAAAAAAAGTTTTAACATTTTGAACAAGATGGTAAAGGTAGCAAATCTTGTAAATTAAGCATTTTCATGAAAAATATTTTTCATAATTTCAATGTGAAGCTGAGCCTTAAGAACGGTTATATTCAGCAGTGCACATCTTCCGGCTGATGAAGCTCAAAGTAATGTGAAACATGTCATATTATAACGGAATGAAATTATTGTTTGTTCACCTTTAAGTATTTCTTCTACGATTTATGATGCCAGAAAGACACTGCCGTAATAAGAGGCGTATGGAGGCTTTTCTCAAAGGAGAAACTTAATAACTCGCATGACATTTGGGACTCATAAAAACTGTTAGTTTACTGTAACTCTAATTTAATAAAATAAACTAAGAACCCAACCTTTCCAGCTACTAGTTCTGAATGAGGCAAATGCAAGAAATATTACCACCAATTTTCTACCCACTGCAGTGGGAAGAAAATTGGTGGTAATATTTCTTGATTTTGCCGTATTCAGAACTGGTAGCTCACTGGCGCCTTAACGAACTCGTACACAGCCTGGGACGTCACGCGGCGGTGGGTTGGAATCACAATATAAAATAAGATACTTGCTGTTAATATATTGCCTACATTTTATAAGTAGCTATACATTTTAATAAACACTTTTTTTTATCCGTCTGCTTCAAAAAAAGATTTTAACTATGGTCCACTCATGATTTTAAACCGTCTTTCTCATACTTAGTTCTTAATAAAACGCAAAAATACTGAGATTGGCTACGAGTATTAGAACTTTGCAAAACTGTGTCGATAAAAATGACAAAAGACCATAGACGTAAATAATATAGACCCGGTCTAACGTACACGTAATATGTCCCCACTTCCACGGTGTCCAATCCAAAGTTCTGTTACCGAACGTGCGTGAGAATAAGCGTTTTTAAAAAAACTTTTTTCGAAACTGTTTCTCAGTAACTAAAAACTCGTCTCGTTGTTGAAAAAATGTGACCCAGCTTTAGTGTCACGATATAAGTTTAACTTTGGATTGGACACCAATGAAGTGGGGAAACATGACATGTATCTACGTTAGGCCGGGTCCATACGAAGTATTATTTATGTCTATGCAAAAGACATTAAACCGAAGGGACATTTGTTCTTCTGCGAACATTAAATTTAATTTCTATCAGCAAATTTCTCTGAATACATTATGAATAAATCAAAATTATCTCGGATGAAATTGGGACGTCGAGTAATGGAACAAATCGTAATCGTACCGGATTTTATTTAAACTTTATAGGTAACATTCACTGACAAAAAGGATTGCAGTAATAGTGCGTACTCGAAAATTCCAGTAGGTAGTTTTGTTTTCTAATTTCTCAATTTATAGGGCAATTATTAAAGTCCAGTTTTCCTCTAACGTTTACTTAAAAAGGAAATTATCCAATACTCCATTACAGCCCGTAGGCGGTAAACTGATTTTGTTTAGCATAACAAAGTTCCCGGCGCCTGCTAGCTCCGGCGCGGTGCCCGGGGCGGCTAGTTATCGCCGGAAGCTCCTCGGAGACAAGATGGCGCCAACACCGACATGTGTAGGTAATGTATCGAAGACCAGCTAAAAATGTTTACGTCACCCTTGGCCGTAAGTGGGATTTTCTTCCGGCAGAAAATCTCACTTCCTAGCCAAGGCAAGTTGTAAAACTTTAGACAAACCACGGGCGGTAATTCGTAAAGCCCCAGATTCACCGCCCTGGGTTTGAAATGTACCTACTATTATGCCCGGGTCACACCGAATGCGTTTGCCGCGCGTCTGCAACTGGCACGATGAATTTGGTGTAAGCCGGGACTTTTAACAGGCAGTAGGTAGGTACCCGGCCGACAGACCTTTGCAGCTAGAGTGAAATTAGATACAAATGATTTTTCTCAGATATGAGACCTAATTACTGGACAAACCACCCCACTTTCATCCCACCTGTCTACTACTATTTCAAATTGTAACTACTTATTGCAAACATCATCCAAATCATTAAAACCGTTCTTCTGAGAATAAAATGCAAGGTACGGTAGAAGTATGTATACAATTTTAACGGACTTAGATTGGGTTGCATCGAAAGTTAATGTCCGTTAAATATGGCCGCCGAGATTTTCAGTAGGGATAAAATGACGTTTCTGCATGGAATAACAGCTAGGTGCCATATTTAACGGACGTTAACTTTCTTGATGCAACTTAGGATTAATGATTATCCATGAGAAGTAATTACCGTACTACCGTACCTACCTAATATCAAATTAACGAATAAGTAGGTATAAGAATTTGATATATTTGCATTGCAAATGTTTCATATCTACTTGTTAATGTTATTTCACTTTTGTTCATTTCTGTATTGGGTAAACAAACAACAAAGGTAGGGAAGCAGAATTTGTCTGGAAGAAATCGCTCTATTAGCGTATATCCGAAAGCATGCTTTCCTAAAGTTCTTTTGTTCTGTTCTTTTTTCTCTATTGTGCGGTGTTCAATAAAGAGCATTTGTATTGTATTTTAAACAAAGATATGTAATCAATGTTCCTGTACGGAAGGGAGATGGGATCTTATGAGATTGCAGCTTCAGGGAGTTTAATAAGGAACAATACTTATTTAATCCTTTGAACCAAATACGAGGTGTTGCTTATAACTACGTACATGTACTACTACTATTACAGCCTATTTGCGTTCCACTGCCGGGTACAGGCATCCTCTCATCATGAGAGGGTTTGGGCTATATGGGCTATAGTCCCCACGCGGGCCCAGTGCGGATTGGGGACTTCACACACATCTTTGAATTACTTCGCAGATGCGTGCAGGTTTCCTCACGATGTTTTCCTTTACCGAAAAGCTTAGTAGTTAATTCAAATTGAATTTCGCCCATAAGTAAACTTAGAGGTGCGAGCCGGAATCGAACCCCCGGCCCTCTGCATGAGAGGCGGTAGGTCAAACCACTAGGCCACCACTACTTCTACATATATGTACAGTTGAAGTCAAATACTGATTACACTTTTGGAACTTTATACAATGGAATAGAGTGAGAAAGTGTAAACATCTCTTCGACGTCGACCGTACGGAACGGCAAGCCTGTATTGAATGTAAATAAGCATTTTTGTATACAATGTCGTTGTTTCTTAATAATCATGATATCGTGCGAACGAGTGTGAAGTTCCCAACCCACACGCCCATGTGGGCGTACTTATCATACAGACTGTCGCGATTAGGGGCGAGGGGGGGGGGGGTGTCGGTGGTTTCTTTTTTCAGGTAGTAGTAGTAAGGCATGTAGAGTGTATGTAGTGATTGGGACGAAGAAAACACGCTTCCTGCGACCTTGAAACTGGATAAACGCATTGAAAATTTGTATGCTAATTAATTGAAAATAATCTACTGTTAGTCTATTTGCATTATATTTAATTCCATTAAGGGAAATGAACACTTTCCAAGGGTTTCTACAATCCTTCATTAATTTAATACCTAATTTGTTCCTTGAAGCCCCGAGTTGAAGGCAGGGGCCAGACATTTGAAATCCTCAAGCTTTCGCAAACACGCCTTTTAAATTAAAAGGGAACGCTTGGCCGCCTGAAATATTATTCATGAAAACTTGTTCTAGGTACTATTTAAAACTGCTACGAATAAAAAAAAACAGTTAAAGGAACAGAACGAAAGTATTTCAACTGGGACTGTCTAACTGTTTGCGTCCGGCTTGACTAAGTAAACGGGTAAGTATGGCTTTTGGATATTTCCTCAATGCACGTACTTTGATTGTCTAATCGAATCCACAAATTATTTGCCCCAAAAAAGAAGAAGAGAAAATAAAATTTACTCGTAGGCTATAATTGGAGATTCTTGTGCATCTTGAACTGATCATAGGCAAGCTGAGGACATCGTTTGGTAAGATGATAATAATCAGGTTTATTTAAATAGGGATGACGACAACTTTTTTTTCTTAGTCTATCAGGAAGATTATTGAAAAGTATTGGACACGTATTTTTTCTTTTTTCACGTAATCAAACTTATACGGAGATATATTGAGTCGAAATATCGCGTGACGTCACGGTTAGGTACGATTTATACCTACCGGTGACGTTGTTAGTCCCCACTCTCCAACTTTAATGCGTTTTAACTTAGTCATTCTATGTTAATTTGATAAAACAAAAAATATGTGTCTAATATTTTTTTATTACCTAACTGACGGACTAATTAGAATTTCGATTTCTTCACCCTGTCGTCATCCATATTATTGGTGTAGTGTATTTTTTGTCAGTCAGTAAACTCCCTAAGATAAATATATACCTACTAAAAGGCTTTTACTCTATTCGACCCTTCCACATTTAAAATTAATTAGAAATGAGATAAAACCATTATCATGAGCATGCGTATTTAAAGCATCCGCCTGTATTCAGCCCACGCAAAATTAATTCAAGTTATGAACGACTGCAATGACCTCGTCACGCTCGAGTTGGGTGAAGTTTTGTTGGCTGAAGTCGTTTAATTTGAGAATTGCTCCGGAACTTTAAGGAGTTTAAAGGGTTTCACTTCAAAAAGGGCAGCATCGACCCTTGGACCGAGCGTACGTACTGTACATCAATCGACTACGCGGCAGTCGGTCGGTAGTATGAGGTTTCTACAAAGATAAGAGTAGATACTAGAGAAGGCCTTCGACCAGATCTAGAATGTAAATATCCTATTTTTGTATCATTTTAGGCGTTAACGTTTGTTACAAATATACGCCAAGCGATCTAGAAAATTTTAACTAGGTACTATTTACCAATTTCTTATTGTATTTTAATTGAAAATAAAAATAAAAACACCTATTGAAAGTAAAATAAATGTCCATTTTAATGCGATAACGGAGATGCCATATAATCTTCTATACTAAATGACACTTAGAGAAATCTCTGTAAAACAATTTTGCGATAGCGGCTAACGTTTAAGTTTTGTCAAAAAAATTAAAAGATACAGACGCGCCTTAATTTAAACATCCTTCGTGCTTGAACTCTGCAAAAAAATAAAAACCATGATTTTTAACCTTCTTTTACTAGCCTTGATTTTCTTCGAGCATTTATTTAAGAGACTCATAGCAGATCTGCCTGTGCAGGGGGTGCCTATAAGCTGAAATGATAACGATTCAATACGGTTGGAGACAGTAGTGACTCGAATTCGCTCCTTAGTACATATTTGGCTATACGAGTAGGTGACGGTTATGTGTGTGCGTGTAAGTAAAACTACGCTTTCTTCCAACTGAGTTTTGATAGTTTTTAGCACATGCTTTTAAGGGTTGTCGTGGCAGTAAAAACAATTCGTGCTATTTTCAGCCTTCATACTGAACGTTTTAGTTTTTATTTCACTTGAAGAGATACCGGTTGATTGATGACCGTACTGATTACGGTATCGCGTTCAAGGACGGTGGGTGAAAAATGAACTGTATGCCTCAGACAACAGTGCCGAGTGGCTATTGTTCTGAAGACTGCCCGCTGTAAGAATTCATTAGCTGTATCCTGAATCGACGGAGGTACCTACTCTAAGTGAATTAATAATGCCTCAGCACACTTCCACGGTATTTTTGTTAAATTAAATGATAACTCTTGGAATTAGTTTTTCAAGCAGTTGACTAAGCATTGCTAAGCTGCCGCTCCTTTAGCTTGAGAGCTAAATAATATGCATTACTACGGTTATGCATAAACATTAGGGTGTGTCATATTTTTCAACCTTCGAATTTAGAGATTTAATACTTTTCAAAAGTTGCATTAGCTTATTTAATGAAAAACTGCATTTAAAAAAATCGTTTTGTTGTCGGTTTTGGCTCGCTCAAGGACTTTGAAGTTCGGAAAAATCTAATATTTTTTTACGGAAACTATAGTTTCTTATTTCTTGAACATAAAGTCTCAAAATCAAGTCTTAACAAATATAAGTGTTTATATTAAAATCTATAAGAAACCATTAAGTAACAGTCATTCGATCTTTGTTTTTATTTGGGTGCCTGCCTTCTCAGAGTTCAATATTAAGTGGCTACAAACAAGCCCCGGTCCTATTTTATATACGAGTATATATTGTCATGCTTAAAAAAGTTGAAAAAATGATGTTCTTTGTTCGTATTATTTTTAGTAAAAATATTTAAAAAAATAGCTCTTTCTTTGCTATTTCATTAATATACTTTATAAATTATGCAATTTAACCAATATTAATAAAAAAAACTATAGTCTTTAGTAACACTGCAACTTATGTCTAAAATTATGTTTTTTTTTTTTCAATTTTCAAACTGTTTGAGCGATTTTGTTTCACTATCACCATAACCTCCATTATATAGGTATAAAAGCTTAGAAAGCCATATATAAACCAGATAAAAAACAATTTCAAAGTATAATATATGAGTAATTCCCATTGCATAGTGCCATACTGCACAGCAAAATTACAAAAAAAAATACTTCGATGCTTTACAACCAGCACTAAATTTAATCTAGCAAAGTACCAATTTAATCTTATTTCGTAAGTACCTTACGTTCGCTTCGACACGCGGTTGAAGCAGCCCAAAGCAATCTCCCATCCCAGTGTGAATCACAGCTGCATTTCGTCGGGAATCACCTCGCATGCTAATCTGCAGTCTCCGGGAGTTCGCCAGGGCTGCTCTTTAATCTGTGTCAATTAGCTGGCAGCCACGGAGGCGGGCGCCACAGAAGTGAACTCACCTGTCAAATTCATAGCTAAATGCCTTGGCTTTTTGATTGGACTGGAACATTAATGAGAAATGAAATTGCTGTAATATAATTATAATTTTTCTGAGTTTTAATTAATAGGCAAACTCACACTGACTCATCTCACACTAATTAAAAGCTTACACGAATCTATCCATAATTAATAAGTAAGTATTTTATGATCTAATTTTTTTAGAGCTTTAAACACTCCAAGTTTATTAAATCAAACAGTGTGAAACTAAAAAACAAATACAATTAAAATCAAGTACCTATTTAAAAACAATTTTATTCTTATAAGTTGGAAATGGTATAATAGATTGTCAACGTAAGAAAGCAGAATTTTAAGACGAGGTTACATTTATTGGATTAAAAGTTAAAAGCAACACTAAGGCTGCACAATACCCTAGACTACTATCCCATAGTAGAAACCCGACGTCGGAAAAAAAATGTAGCCACCCAATCAGCCTGTAAATCTATTTTTGCCAAAAGGCAATATAATGCGCAATCAGCGTATATTTATAATAATATAAACATGAAAGTAAATATTTATCCATTACTACTATACAAGTGTAAGATTGAGGTAACAAAATGGTTAAAACAGCTCAGTTACGACGACACTGAGTTATTACTGTACCGTGCAAATTATTAAGTGTTACTAACTTGAAAAAATACTATAGTTTAATAATAATAATAACGCACTCACGCACTTACACTCAAACACACACACACACACACACATACTCACACACACACATACACACACAGCTCACACTCACACATCTAACACAAACATATAATACCGAATAAATACATCACTAACAAGATTAGAATCAAAATTTAAGTAAGTTATATAGTAATAAGAAAACTAAAATGTAACTTTTTTTTTTAATGTACAATTTTCCTTATAAAACATTAGTTATGGAAGAGCGGGTCATCCTAACACAGGTTCATTTACCTAAAAGGAAGTCCCAACCACTATGTAATATAGACTAAGCTTAAGAAAGGAAATAAACAATTTTCATTTTCATTTTCATTTTCAAAAGTATCCGCGTGGCCTTGACTGCCTTAATCACTCAGATAAGGTCAGTTAGATAAATTACTAGCTTCTGCCCGCGACTTCGTTCGCGTGGAATTCGGTTATAGCATTTCCACCGGAATTAAGCGTTAAACTGTAACAAATTATATACTTGAACCTTCCTCTTGAATCACTCTATCTATTAAAAAAAACTGCTTCAAAATCCGTTGCGTATTTTTAAAGATCTAAGCATACTAGGGTCAGACAGCAGGAAGCGACTTTGTTTTATACTGTGTGATGATTTGTCTAACAAACCAATTCATTTTAGCACTCGGAAGGTTTTGACTGTTTGATAACAAAAGAGCGAAAAAATTCTCGAGTTGTTTACTGAAGATGAATCTATTGTAAACATTACCAAGCTCGTAAGTTTAAGAATTGTGGCGTACTTTAACCGTCGCCGACTAATCTTCGAAACACGAGGAATCAAATGTCACAATACAGAAAATGTCCAAAAATACCCGAGAAGCATCAAAATATTCCTTTTACAAATAACAAATTTGAGAAAGCGTACCTCGTGCGGGAGAGCTTTCAGTTTTTTTTTTTTTAAATAAGTGCGAGGTTATGCGCTTCTTGCGTGCCTCTGCTGAACTTCAGAAAGGTCATTGTGTTTCGTATTTTTGACTTTTGAATGTACAAACGTGCATTTATAAATCTTGGGGTTAGTTCTTACATATTTTTCAATCTTGTTATAATATTTTGGGGGTCGGATATTGCCTTCTTTCGGGAAGTGGGACGTCGCATTAAGGAAGAGGGGGTCTGACGCCCGCGCAGGTACGTACCTGGTGCAAAGGTTATCCATCGCCATTCAACGTGGTAACGCGGCCAGTGTGATGGGTACCTTCGCTTCAGGGACAACTCGACGGGGCCTTTTTGATTAGGCTTAAGCTAATATTAATTTTTGTTTTATTTTGTATTTTTTTTCCATTGTATTTTTGTTCTCAATAAATTATTTCTTATATTTTGGAAAGGTCCAATAGAGTTTTTTATCTCAATGAGTTATTTTAAGGAGCCGTAAAAATTTAAGAAGGCTTGGAAGCCATAATAAAATCACAACGGTTATTTGCTTAAGAGTGCAAGCCCCACTTGCATCAAGACACGAACCTCGGGTTAATCGCTTAACTCAGATTTATTTGTATGAATTTGACGTGGGTTAAGAGGCTGAGGTTAGCGGCTTGGTACAAGTGGCGTTTAGTTAACTAATATTAGTTATGTAAAGTATTTTTTAATAACTTAATTCAGAAAATGTTTTACTCGTGAAGCGACTACAGCAAGTTTGAATATTTTACCATTGTTGTAGAATTTCTCTATTAAACTCGCAAAAAGCGCTTTTTGATGAGCTATAAATTGTAAATGAATATTAAATGACATGTTAGCCTTAAAAGCGTATGTGAACCAAACACGGAAAATCTGTCGCATAAATAAACTATGAGCGGGTTTATGTATCAGATTGAATCTAGCGCAGGGCGACCGGAATACCTAGCGGTGAAAAACCGGATAGTTTAATTGGCACAAGCAGTCGGGTTCGCCATCCAAGTAATAGATGAAAAAGCATTTTCGGCAGCGAGTTCATTGGTGAACGGACTTGATCGTAATGCCCTTAGAAAATTTCAGACGGGATTTAGAAAATTACATTCCAAGTTGGACTCGTTTTATTTTCATCATCATCATCATCATTTCAGCCGAAGGACGTCCACTGGCTGGACAAAGGCCTCGTTTTATTAGAAGTTGTTCTAATAGCTTCCTGTTGTTCACCTATTTATTGTGTATTATTTCTGTATTTTATTTGTTTTGTTTATATTATTATGGTGTTCAATAAAGAGTATTGTTGTTGTTGTTTTTGTAGCTTCGTGATCTTTACATCATCAGAGATTCATATTGAGAAAGACTACAGTTGCAATTTACAAACATAACCCCAGGTTTTATTTACCGTATCTTACTTGTCTATGCATCTTACGAGTTGAAGAGCTCAAAGTGATTCACTCTCACTCCTATTATCTGTTGCGAGAGTGTAAGTCATCATCATCACTTATTTAGACGTCCTTTTGCAGATGATTTAGGAGGTGAGTCTGTTAAGGCCTTTTCGTTCATGGCTGTGTAGGTAGGCCAATGCGGGAGCGACAGCACCTTCCGCACGACTGGCAGGTAAAAGTGCCGGTGGTTGTAGCACCAGTGTCTTCCCTAAGAAGAGTGTAAGTAAGAAAAAAAAAAACTATAATAGGCAAATTCAATCATTTGGTTTACTCATAGTGTACTGAAATTATCATCAATGAGATACTAACGGACGCCGCCATAAAACGTTCATGTTATAATGATTAATTCATGATATAATAATTAATCAAATATCCATAAAATTAATTTCAAAGCAGAAGCGGGGGTACTTCCCAAAGACAAGTAATAAAATACCCGACAATGGAACAAAAGGTGCGGGGTTTTAGTCGTATACTTACGTATAGTATACTCCCCTGGCGAAGTTCGTCACAAGCACGAAGAAATTGCAAACGTGACCGCTTCGACCGGAGTCTCAGCTTTTATAGGATGAGTGGCCCCACAGGATTAAACAATATCGGAAACTATAACATCCGATACATGACAATACGAACGTCTTCCTAAAAATCAAAAAGGCCAAACATTACTAATTAACACATTTCATTTCCTTTGCTATCATTTCAACACCTTACGAGTATGCATAATTTTAAAGCCAACGCAGTAACATGTTATATTTGCACACATTTGAAGGAACAAATAAATAGGTAGGTATAGATAGTATCTGCAGACTCCGACTATGCTACCGCAAAATTAGTCTCCATTACTGTTCCGTCTGACGCCAGAATAATTTGGAATAACCTGGAAATCTACATTTAGCACAAAAAAGGCATATTAGATTCAGCACGGATCTACAGAGAAATAATTCATCATGAAACGGGGTCGGGAATGCTTAATGTCTTTCCCGCAAATGATACACGGCCAGCGCTCCGCTCGTGATAGGGAATTATGATTTATTTAACAGACTAGTTCCTTTGCCACGCAATAAGAGCTATTAGGGAGAAGGACGCAGATTTTCAGGCAGATAAATATGCGGAAAAAATAACTCATTTGCGCAGAAAGAGAAAGAAGTAATATGAAAATCCATACTAATATCATATATGCGAAAGGAGCTCTGCTTGTCTGTCACCTCTTAACGCTTAAACCGCTGGACCGATTTTAATGAAAAGTAAAAAAATAGTTGGAGTCCCAGTAAAGGGCATAGGCTTTTTATTCTGGAAAAATGCAAAGTTCCCGTGAAACGCGATAAGTCGCGGGCAGAATCAAGTAAACATAATATTTTAGAAAAAAAGCAGATGCAGATCTAGAACAGCATCAAATGAACTCGAGAATTCCAACACTACCTACTGATAAATAAGCGACGTAATACATACATTAGGAGAATGAAGCCTTTCAAAAAGATCGCAAATGTAATGTTTATATGCGGTCAGGGGCTACGAACTGGCATAAAAATCCATTCCTATAGAGACGTAGTAATGAATCAGGTCTCGGCTACTTGTATTTATATTTTACGGTTTCGACGTTTTTTTATTTCCACGGTGGTTTTATGGAATTAGGTTTCGAGTATTATGGTATTTGTGGTGTTGCCAAATAAACTCATCGAGAAACGAATTCGCAATTGAAATAAATAAAAAACTAATGAAAAGGAGAAGGAGTTTGATTTCAAAGACTTACCGTACGAGTGCACGTCTCAATTTTACATATTAAATTATCCAGTAATCGTTGTCTTGTAGGTGCAGGTATTATTTTGTTAGATTCATAACTAACGTGCCGTACCCATCACCACTACAACGGCCTATTTAAGTATGTCCCACTTTTAAGCAAAGGCCACCTCTCATCACGAGAGGGTTTGGGCTATAATAGGGATGACGACAACTTTTTTTCTTAGTCTATCAGGAAGATTATTGAAAAGTATTGGACACGTATTTTTTCTTTATACGGATTCAGTACGGATTTAGGATCACACACATCTTTGAATCCTACTTCGCGATGTGTGCAGGTTTCCTCACGATGTTTTCCTTCATCGAAAAGCTCAATGCTATAAATTCCAATTCAAATTTAAAATGTCGTACCCAAATATAGCCTATTTGATAAATATTAGCTCACTGAATGTTGCGTTTAAACTCGCGGAGAGAGACCAAGCGTATTACAAAGATAACCTATATTTGGGCACTGTAACTTCGTTACCCCTGAAAGCTGAAATAGTTATCTCATATAAAATATAGCGTCATTAGAACCCTCTTAATGTTGTTAAGATTTGTACGGGTTTTAGGAGCGTTTATTTACAGGGTCACCGAGTGTAGTTTATTTTGTACATGTTATTCAAATAATTTGCGAGCGAGCCTTCTACCAATTTAGCGGATTTTTTAATACACTACACTACTGTGCGCGTAGGTGAAATGAGAAGAAAATGTTCGCAAATTGTTCAACTTATAGGGTCACAGCCTATGTACTTATATAGGATGTCATACTCTAAAATAGGGATCAACTGAGTTGTACTGCGATTGTCAGTTAGATATTTGGCGGAAAGGTTGCTTACCCCTGTCCATAAAATATTATTACGTAATGCTGTTATTCAATCATCATTTCAGCCGATAGACGTCCACTGCTGGACATAGGCCTCCCCCAAGGCTCGCCACTCAGACCGGTCCTGTGCTACTTGCTTCCACCGGTTTCCCGCGACCTTCACGAGGTCGTCGCTCCATCTTGTTGGAGGCCTACCGACAGCTCGTCTACCGGTTCGCGGACGCCACTCCAGGACTTTCTTGCTCCATCGGCCATCAGTCCTGCGAGCAATGTGCCCCGCCCACTGCCACTTAAGATTCGCAATTCTTCGGGCTATGTCGGTGACCCCAGTTCTACTGCGGATATCCCCCTTTCTGATTCTATCACGCAGGGAAACCCCGAGCAATAGCCCTCTCCATTGCCCTCTGGGTGACCTTGAGCCTTCTTATGAGGCCCATCGTGTTATTCAATATTGTTTACAATTTCTACTAACTATACGTGAAGCAAGTTACAGTAGGTATTCATGTTTTTGTATGTGTGAAAGCGTTTTAAGAGGAACTATTATTTTTACCTATACTAAGGCATACTATCTAAATATATAAATCTAAATATATAAAACTCAAAGGTGACTGACTGACTGACTGACTGATATAGTGATCTATCAACGCACAGCCCAAACCACTAGACGGATTGGGCTGAAATTTGGCATGCAGGTAGATGTTATGACGTAGGTATCCGCTGAGAAAGGATTTTGCGAAATTCCCACGGGAACGGGAAAAAAACGGGATTTTACATTTAATATTTCTGCGCATACGAAGTTGCGGGGAAAAGCTAGTTAGACATAAGAACTTCTATCGCGCACAAGGCCCTTTTGAGCCACGGCTACCGTGCCATGTGAAAACTGTCCATGTACTTAGCCCATACATTTGTACTTTACATGGCACGGCGACCGTGCCGTGACCATGTTACTTGTGAAAAGGGCCTAAGTCATTAGTCAACTTTTACGATATACCTACTGCCGACAGCTTTCAACGTTCCTACATATATAAAACCGGCCAAGTGCGTGTCGGGCCACGCGCAAAGTATAGGGTTCCGAAGTTGAGGATGCCCACAGTACCTTTCTAAGACTTATTAGCATCTAGCTAGCCTGTGTAGCCTGTCGCCCCTGCCGCTCGAGAAAAATCATTGGATTTTTAATCATTTCATAAGTTGGTCGACTATGACTCGTAAGTTAGTACAGCCTACTTAGCTCTGATAGTTTTCCTTTCAACTACGTTATATATGCCACAACCGTGATTTTTTTTCAGACATCCAAATACCACCATTTAGCTGGCAGGGGGGGAGGGGGACACGTGACTCTAACAAAAAATAACACATTAAAGCTTAATATTTCACAAACGCATCACTTAATCAAAAAATGGTTTTAACAAACCCACTGTATTTTTTCAAGACCTATTCAACGATATGCCGCACCATGGGGTGCGCAAGAAAAAAAAATACATCCCCACTTTACGAGTAGGGGAGGTACCATATAAAAAATATATTTAAATTTTTTATTGTACCACTTTGTCAGCGTAACTAATATGTATATTCATGCTAAATTACAGCTTTCTAGAACTAAGCATCTCCGAGCAATAGTGCGCACAGACGGACGGACGGACGGACATGGCGAAACTATAAGGGTTCCTTGTGGACTTCGGAACCCTAAAAAGTCCTAAAAATAAAAGTAGCAAACAAGTACTGACTTGCTCAAACAGACGCTCGTTCACATCCCATCCAAAGCTAGAACTTACAAATCCAGCAATCTATTCAAACTAGCCCAAGCACTAGGGTGACCCCAAATCACTGCACGCGGTTTAAATGGAATGTCTAATGTAGTTGTCCGGCCTGAATTATTGGCGCCCGGACTAATGGCCGGCCTGTCCCGCGATACCACGTGATTTATACACACCCGGTGTTTCCCGGCTGATCTGGTCGTTTTATCTCACGGTCCCATAGCAAATGGTCACTGTCGTGGTCTCGCTTCACTACTTTGCCCTGAATTTTTAGTCTATCGCTTCGCGGAAACGAAATGCATTTGTTGTCTTAAATTTCCAGGAGAAAGTTCTCCGGCGTAGAATTTGTAACAATTCACATAGTTTCTTGAATCATAGGTTACTTTGGTTTAGTTTTAGGGAATGTACCTTCACGTCCGTCGTCCAATCATCAGCAGATGTTGCTGAGTTATTTAAACAGAAAATTACCTCTTTAGAACGAAAGGCATGTGTCGGAAATATTGAGCTCTTCAATTGTTCAACTACTTCTGCTGCTGACTGTACTCAGACTAGAGTTTTGCGCAAGCCGCATCCACCGGATTTCCGAAAATAAATAAAAATGGTTTACGTCACACCAGGCCGAAAAGCGGGATTTACCGCCCTTGGGCGCTACGAAAAATCCCTCTTCACGGCCAGGTGGTGACGTAAAATCGTATACTAACCAAGGGCGGTCGTAAAGAAATCCTCAGACCGCTAGATTATAGCCCTCGCCTCCGGCTCGGGCCTCAATTACCCGCGATCTGAGACTTTCTTTACTTGACCGCCCTAGGTGTGTAATGTACTATTTTGAACGATAACATAATATTAATCCAGATGCCACATCGCATCTTCTGCTGTAAAAGTTTGCCAAAGAACTGAAATAGGGATATAAAGTTGAAGATATCGTAAACATACTTCAACTTTTAAAGTTAGGATAGTTTGGCAGTTGCGCTCTAAAGTTTTCTTCAAGATTTTTATGCCGTCGCCTGTTAGCCGTAGCTCTATCCACTGACGCATCACCATAAGGAGAACGTGCAGAGAAAATGTTAAATTAAAATCCTCAAATCCATAAACCATGCATAACTACCTATCTTCTTCTACTATATAAAAATAAGTCGGGTTTTCCTTCCTGACGCTATAACTCCAGAACGCACGAACCGATTTCCACGGGTTTGCATTCGTTGGAAAGGTCTCGGGCTCCGTGAGGTTTATAAAAAAAAACTAAGGCGGTACGAAGTCCGCGGGGTCAGCTAGTCTAATATATAAAAATAAGTCGGGTTTTCCTTCCTGACGCTATAACTCCAGAACGCACGAACCGATTTCCACGGTTTTGCATTCGTTGGAAAGGTCTCGGGCTCCGTGAGGTTTATAAAAAAGGCGGTACGAAGTCCGCGGGGTCAGCTAGTTAGTTATAAAAACACTTTCAGTTAGTAAGTTATGTACGAGCGATTTTATACATATTTGTTTCGCCAGATAAGTAATTATCGTGGTCTAAATCATCTTTACTTTCTAAACTGTCTGTCGAAACAAGGATCAGGCGCTCATCGAAATAATATTTCGAAATAGATCCTGAGCTCATGTTCTCTATTGGCAGAACTGTCCGACTAGTCACAGGAATAGATGTATTCGTATATATGTGACTGAACTGGAGATTGATATAGAGCTATTGTGTCGTCTTGAATAATTGCTTCGCCTCTAATTGATACTTGGAGAGTAGCGAGCGAGGAAAACATGGAATTCGGTCCAATAGAAGGTGCTGGAAATTATTCCATTTGGAAATAGTAGAAGTAAGCAGGTCCGTTTGATTTTCTCTTCAAGCGATTGGTCTACGAAGCGCTCACAAAATTTATATCTAAAACGTTTAATTCTAAGATTTGGCTAATTTTCCTTGCCGAATAAATCATTGAATCTTGAATTATTCAGTAAGGATACCCTCTCCCCACCACATCAACCCCTCGCATTCTACCCTGACATCTTCATTAACACCATTTCCCATAAAATTTCAGCAACGCACTGGTGATTCCACTTGAGCTGCCGGAGCTGCTTAAGATGGAAGAATACCTACTACTACTACTACTACTACTACAACAGCCTATTTACGGCCCACTGCTGGGCACAGGCCTCCTCTCATCACGAGAGGGTTTGGGCTATAGTCCCCACGCGGGCCCAGTGCGGATTGGGGACTTCACACACATCTTTGAATTACTTCGCAGGTGCGTGCAGGTTTCCTCACGATGTTTTCCTTCACCGAAAAGCTCAGTGGTAAATTCAAATTGAATTTCGCACATAAGTAAACTTAGAGGTGCGAGCCGGAATCGAACCCCCGACCCTCAGCATGAGAGGCGGTAGGTCGAACCACAAGGCCACCACGGCTTCATCAGCTCGGCATCAGCTTCGGCTTCATGGAAGAATACCTACTACGCGTCTATACAAAAAGAGTAAACGTTTTTCCATTTCTAAATATTTTTAATCTCCATGATTATTTAGTATGTTATTGACACAATAAAATACTAGGTTTAGAGGTTTCCTTTTTTTTTAATTTGCAATGGTTTCTAAGTTCTTGCAAATTAAAAAAAGAAAAGCTATAAATGTAGTATTTCATTGTGTCCATAACATACTAAAAACTCATGGAGAATGGAAAATATTTAGAAGTGGAAAAAGGTTTTCTCTTTTTGTAATTTTTGTATGGACGAGTACCGTACAGGTCGAGTGCTATTCTTCCCTCTGAACATCTAGCGTCTGCTCCTTTGCCCTATCCACAAAAAAGGTCTATTGCAGGTACATTTATAATTCAATGATCAGAAAAGACTTTAACAATCCTACGCTTTTCATAAGCATGTCGGATTTGATTACCTACTAAATATTAATTAGTAGATCGAGATCATCTTGACATATCCTGTCATGTCTCCACCAAGCATCCCTTTGACATTTAAGATCGCCCACGTCGCATTAACACATCCCATCCAAAGACCGCGCATAATCCGGGATAATTGAATAAGATTCATATCAGGGATCGGCCATGACAGGTCTTCGCGCGGCCAGCGCCGGCGTTTCACCGATAAATTGCGCGCGGTAGTCTATAAGGGGAATGAAAATGAAAATGAAAATGAAAATATTTATTCAGCAAATAAGCCACATCTGGGCACTTTTACACGTCACTTTTAAATGAATTTACTACTACTACTACTACTACTACAGCCTATTTGCGTCCCACTGCTGGGCACAGGCCTCCCCTCATCACGAGAGGGTTTGGGCTATAGTCCCCACGCGGGCCCAGTGCGGATTGGGGACTTCACACACATCTTTGAATTAATTCGCAGATGCATGCAGGTTTCCTCACGATGTTTGCCCTCACCGAAAAGCACAGTGGCTAATTCAAATTGAATTTCTCACATAAGTAAACTTAGAGGAAGAATGAATTTAACAGAAATGATTTTACCATAAGGAGAATAAAACATAAGGAGTTTTTATACAAAATTTTACACAATATTATTGAATTTACTCTTAAACTAGCTTTTCCCCGCAACTTCGTATGCGCAGAAATATTAAAATGTAAAATCCCGTTTTTTTTCCCGTTCCCGTGGGAATTTCGCAAAATCTTCTCTTAGCGCTTCCCTACGTTCCCTAAGGAACCTGCATGCCAAATTTCAGCCCAATCCGTCCAGTTGTTTGGGCTGTGTGTTGATAGATCACTATGTCAGTCACCTTTGAGTTTTATATATTATATTTAGATTACAATTATAAAATCAACAACGACGGCCGTATTGGTCCAGTTGGTAGTGACCCTGCCTTCTGTTCCGATGGTCGCGGATTCGAGTCCCGCTCGGGGCAAACTTTGTGTGATGAACACGAATGTTTGTACTCGAGTCATGGATGTTTAGTAGTTATATATGTATGTATTTCTCTATATAAGTATTTATATCGTTGTCTAGCACCCATAGTACAAGCTTTGCTTAGTTTGGGGCTAGGTCAATATGTGTGAAATGTTACAAGATGTTTATTATTTATTTATTATTAACAACTAAAAAACTAAATTCCAATTGATCTACCAATTAGGCGGTTATTAAACGAATTGAATTAAATTGGAAGATGATTTTTAGAAATAATTAAACGTTAGCAAGTATCCATTATGTACATTACGTACTTTAAAATGGTCCCGTTTTCTGTTCAATTATTCATTTTTATTAACAAACCCGACCCGATATACCCGACTTAAAGTTCAGTCTCGTTAATTGGATTCGCAATTTAAATATTAAATACGTCACAACATTAAGCATTTCATAAAATTGAATTTGTAGCAGTACTTATTTAATCAATTTCATTGGCATTATGTACAAAATTTAATGTAACTAATAGTAAAACAGTCCAAGAGGATTGGTTCAGTTTTAAATGAATCAAACTTATTTGTTGTATTAACTGATAAATTACCGGTGCTCGGACGCCGGGCAAATATTTACTGACGAGCTTAATATTATATTTCTGATGAGGGCTTGTATTGTTACAGCTTGATGCAATTAATGCATTTAAATTATTAACACTTTAATTTAAATTGTGAAGCAAAATACACCAAGTTGAAAATTCCCTCTTTGCTATTGAAATAGCTCAAAAACATATTTTAAGGAAATCTTTTATTAATCTTATCAATGAGTCTTGTGGTGGCTGCAGTAGATTCTAAACTGGCGTGTAAGTAATACGAGCTTAAGAAAACGTTTTTAAACGTTCAGTTTTTGTCAATAACCGAAAAAATATTTATTATATGCATCTAGGTAAATAAACTCATACATACATACATACATAATATCACGCCTTTTTCCCATAGGGGTAGGCAGAGACCACTTCTTTCCATTTGCTACGACTCTTGCATACTTCTCTCGCTTCTTCAACTTTCATCCCGTTCCGCATACATGCTCGTCGGTTTAGAGTACTTTTGACCTGGCCTTTAATCAGATTGTCCTGAATTTGATCCAAGAACATTCGCCTCGGTCTTCCTCTTCCAGCACCTCCATTCACACTAGCCATATAAATACTTTTTGTCAGTCTTCTCTCATTCATCCTTTCCATATGACCAAACCAATATAGCATACCTTTTTCTATTTTTGTCACTACATCCTCTTTCACTGGTGTGGTAGAATGGTGTGGAGAATTGAGTGATAGGGTAAGGAATAGCGTGATAAGGGAGCAGTGTGGTCACTGCTCCCTTATCACGCTATTCCTTACCCTATCACTCAATTTAACATTTGCAATATTCCGCAATGCTCTCATTTCTACAGCATTGATTTTACTTTCGTGCTTCTTCTGCCATACCCAACTTTCACTACCATACATAAGTGTCGGCACTAACACACCTCTATGTACAGCCACTCGAGCCTTTGCCGAGACTTTGTGGCTAGTCATAAAAGCATGCAATGCCCCATTTATTGAATTTCCAGCATTCACTCTTCGTTCTATGTCACCATCACACTTTCCATCCCTAGTAAATTTTGAACCCAAATATATGAATTCATCCACTTGTTCCACTTTCTTACCCCCTATCATAATTTCACATAGCGTCCTAAATTCATCTCTTTCAAAAACCAGAACTTTCGTTTTGCTTACGTTGATTTTCATACCCTTTCTTTCTAATGACACATGCAGACTTGTTACCATCTCTTATAACTCCTCAGCTGATGACGCAAAATAAGTCAAGTCATAATATGAAAAACCGTACAGTTTCCACGGAAAAGCGCTTAACGAATTTAACGCGGACAAAGTCACAGGCAGAAACTAGTTACTAAATAATTAAAAAGATACGTCATCATCATCATCATCATCATCATCATCATTTCAGCCGAAAGACGTCCACTGCTGGACATAGGCCTCCCCCAAGGCTCGCCACTCAGACCGGTCCTGTGCTACTTGCTTCCACCGGTTTCCCGCAACCTTCACGAGGTCGTCGCTCCATCTTGTTGGAGGCCTACCGACAGCTCGTCTCCCGGTTCGCGGGCGCCACTCGAGAACTTTCCGGCCCCATCGGCCATCAGTCCTGCGAGCAATGTGCCCCGCCCACTGCCACTTAAGGCTCGCAATTCTTCGGGCTATGTCGGTGACCCTAGTTCTACTGCGGATATCCTCATTTCTGATTCTATCACGCAGAGAAACCCCGAGCATAGCCCTCTCCATTGCCCTCTGAGTGACTTTGAGCCTTCTTATGAGGCCCATCGTAAGCGCCCACGTCTCGGAACCATAAGTCATCACTGGCAACACACACTGGTCGAAGACTTTCGACTTGAGACACTGCGGTAATTTGGACGAAAAGACACTGCGAAGCTTCCCGAACGCTGCCCAGCCGAGTCGGATTCGACGATTGACCTCTTTCTCGAAGTTGGACCTACCTAACTGGACTGTTTGTCCCAGGTATACATAATGGTCAACAACTTCGAGCGCAAAGCCTCCGATTATTACGGGAGTTGGCACAACATGGACATTAGACATAATTTTCGTCTTGTCCATGTTCATTTTAAGACCAACTCGATCGGAAACTCTGCTGAGGTCAGCGAGCATAATACTGAGGTCCTCCATGGTCTCAGCCATGACTACAATATCGTCGGCAAATCGAAAGTGAGAGATGTACTCGCCATTAACATTGATGCCTCGACCTTTCCAGTCCAGCACCTTGAAAGCATCCTCCAATGCAGCGGTGAACAGCTTCGGAGAGATCACATCTCCTTGTCTGACTCCCCGCTGCAGTGGAATAGGCTTCGTGGTCTGGTCCTGTAGTCGGACGGACATGGTGGCATTTTCGTACAAACACTTCAACACTTCGATGTACCGGTAGTCAACTTGGCACCTCTGGAGAGACTGCAGCACAGCCCAAGTCTCGATCGAATCGAAGGCTTTCTCGTAGTCCACAAATGCAAGGCAAAGGGGGAGGTTATACTCTTCGGTCTTCTGTACAACCTGCCGCAACGCATGTATGTGGTCTACGGTACTATAGCCCTTTCGGAAACCGGCTTGTTCGGGAGGCTGGAATTCGTCAAACCTGCGCGCGAGACGGTTCGTAATGACTCTCGAAAACAGCTTGTAAACATGGCTCAGAAGTGTGATTGGTCTATAATTCTTCAACAAAGTGTTATCACCTTTTTTGAAGAAGAGCACCACCACACTTCTGTTCCATGCTCGCGGCGTTCTCCCTTCATGAATGACGGAATTGAACAGCGTCTGAAGGGCCTTAAGGACTGGTTTACCACCCGCCTTCAGGAGTTCGGCTGTAATTCCGTCGTCACCAGGGGATTTGCCGTTCTTAAGCTGTTTGAGAGCCATACTAATCTCGTACAGGCTGACGTCCGGGATATCTTCGGTATAGTGTCGGGTTAATCTAGCTCTAGGGTCTTTAGCTGGATCAGCGACGGGTGTTCGGATTGTCGTGTATAACTGCCCATAGAACTTCTCGACTTCTCCCAACAGCTCCGGTTTGGATGAAACGATCCTGCCGTCTTCGGTCTTCAGCTTTGTCAATTGGCTTTGGCCAATAGACAGATCTTTGGCAAACACCTTCGAGCCTCTGTTACGCTCAATAGCCTTTTCAATACTGTTGGTATTGAATCGGCGTATATCACGCTTCAGAGACTTCGAGATCTGCCTATTGAGCTGCCGATAATGACTAGCGTCACCTGAAGACTGCAGAATCATCTCACGCCTCACCTCCATGAGCTTTAGGGTTGAGTCTGAGATTTTCTTAGTTCTTGTACGGCGGGTCTTGAAGAACTTGGACCCAACCGTATGGACAGCTTCCACAAACCCGTCGTTGTAATCGTCCACGTCGCTTTCTAGGCAAGCAAAACGGTTTTGGAGTTCGAGCTGAAAGCTCTCGGGGTTTTGGAGCTGGGTCGGTGCCGGGCGGAGCGTAGACTTTATCAATCGAGATCTCTCAAGCTTCACTTGGATATTCAATGTGCCTCGTACCATACGGTGATCGCTCCCGGACTTAACCGAATTGATCACTGAGACATCATCGAATATCTGCTTCCTCGTCGACACGATAAAGTCTATCTCATTCCTCGTTACACCATCAGGGCTCATCCAGGTCCACTTTCTGTGCTCACGTTTCTTGAAGAAGGAGTTCATCATATAGAGTCCCTCCTTCTCCATGAAACCAGCCAGTAGGTGGCCCCGGTGATTCCTGCGCCCTACTCCAAATTGCCCCACTCTCAGCTCTTCACCGTCTTGTTTGCCCAGTTTCGCGTTGAAATCCCCCATAACAACTGTGAAGTGAGTTCTGGAGCTATGCATGGCTCTGGAAATGTCCTCATACATAGCCTCCACCTCATCGTCGGAGTGTGTCGAGGTCGGAGCGTAAACCTGTATAACCTTCAACGAATATCGTTGTGTTATTCTGAGTACAAGGCACGCTACCCTGGTCGACACACTCTCGATCTTCACCACATTGTTTGCGAGGGACTTGTGGACGATAAACCCGACACCTCCCTGGGACTGTTGGTCGCCCTCCCGGAAATAGAACAGGTTACCGGACTTCAGGGTTATCATGTCCTCCCCCTCTCTCCGGACTTCTGATAACCCTACGATTCCCCAACGTAACCTGCTCAATTCTTCCTCCAGTTCCAGTACCTTTTCGTCGGTCCGCAGTGTACGGCAGTTATATGTTGCCAGGGCCAAGGGTCGTCGTTTTTGGTAGCCGGGTCTCTGCCGGGGATTAACTTTAGCACCCCCTGCCCCGCCGTTACCATGGCCGCTACCGGAGCCAGGAATAGCGGGGCCGCCGGGGACTGGGGGTCTGGGCATTGCTTGTGGCACTTTCTTGGTCCCAAGTATATAGATCCCTTGGGGGGGATTGCCATAGTCGCCACGCTTGGCAGGCGGGTTGGCGACCGCAGTTTGATGAAGGTAGTTCTCGGAGGACGCTGCTGCCCATCCTCCGGTTTATCCCTTAGTCGCCTCTTACGACACCCACGGGAAGAGAGGGGGTGGTGCAATTCTTTGCCGGCACCACACGGCAAAAAAAAAAGATACGTACTTAAAATTATTATATTTGGATGCTTTGAACGACTGTAATCCTGAGCAAATGTTAGTGGTATAGTTGAGCAATTTGGATCTGTCTTTTAATAAATGACAATGAACGAGAATTCCGCTTGAAACTGCTGCAATCAATGTCAAGTCATAATTATTGTTTCAATTATGAAAATATCTACAATTGGCTTGCTCCCCCTCGCAGCGAACATCAAAGCGGGGTCACAATCGGCCCCGTCCGCCGCACAGACGACAAACGATGACGCCAGCTATTGTAGAACTCTGAATTGGACGGAATATCCAGTAAACAGCGAAATTCGCCATCTAGGACGTCTAGAGTACATGATTTCCGGTTAGTTTTGGACGCAAATGAGAATGCGCAATTAAAACATTAGTGAACTTTGCAGCTTTGGGGTTTAGTTACTTATCTAGTTGAACACTAATTTACAATGATAATTTAAAAAACAAACTTCATTAAAAGAATCGAGGCAGTTAAGACGGAGTCGATAATATTTTAGAGTATGGGCTTTGAACTAAAATCTTTAAAAACCATAGGTTAGTGAATAATAATAAACTGGTGCAGTACTTATCTAGGGGAATGATGAGAAAGCAATGACAACGAGAAACAAAGGCAAAATCGTATTTTGTAAAAACCTATGTAATCAAAAACATACCTATAGCTTTCAAACAATCCAACACTAACGTCTGGAAGAGTGCTATTCCGTGTAACTAGGAACTCTGTTTACAGGCTTATAGACTAGACATTGTTGCCTACTCGTATCCCATTATATTCCCATTGATGTGAAGTAATAAGAACGTTATGAACCGCCTCTCGTTTACGAGACGACCCACCGCACCGCGTTGAAAGTCCTAATTTTCGTAGCTCCACAGTGCCGAATATCCACTTTATGCTAGTAATACATAGTCTACGCAATTCCTATTTGCATAATGGCTTAAACTAATCGTGGACATGTTTTGACGAGAATTATTATAGTCACGAACCATGATGGCGTGACGAAGCGATTGGTGCTTCATTAGGTAAGTAGCGTTTTAATCCCATGGGAGAAATTTGATGATGTCTCTTTTTGCTCTTATTACAGCTTAGATTTTTGATAGGTACAATTTTAAATAAAACATTTTTTTAAATAGATTAATATCAGTTTTTTTTAAATGTAGGTATGCAACTTTAAGATTAATAACTAAGTAACGAAAAGGTAAATAAAAATACGAAGTAAATACTTGTATTATACAACCTCCATAAATAGACAAGATTTTTGTTATTCTTCTTTAACATTTATGAATCAACTAGCTTCTGCCCGCAATTTCGTCCGCGTGGAATTCGGTGATAGCGTTCCCGCGGGAACTATGTGTTTTTCCGGGATAAAAAGTAGCCTACCTATATGTTAACCTGAGTGGTTATAAACTACCCTCATATCAAATTTTGTTGCAATCCGACCAGTAAATAGTTTTCGAGTTAAATCCGGACATAAATACATACATAGATTTTTTTTCTAAACAAATCATTATTTTGTGTTCAGTATCATTTATATTGGCCCTTTCACTTGATAGTTTCTTTTAATTTTCAAGTTTCAGACGCGGCTTCTTCTACAGACTTATACATAGTATAGATTTCTTAACATTCGCGAAATTTGAATAATATGAGCTTCGTTGAAGCCTCAGTGGGATTATACATGATTAAACTCCGACAGGTTTCAGCGATATTAATCTTAGTATAGCTATTCGAATTCGCCTCCGATGCCTTGTTAATAAATTCCTTTCCCAATATTTTACAAGGCTTGGAGTAATTTAACCTAATAATAATGAACTTTTCTTTAAGCTGAATTGACATGATATAGATAAAAACTAAATTCATTATTAAATGCAAGAATCAAGAATCAAGAATTGTTTATTTGCCAGAATACGTATACAAGATCTTAAAATTTAGTGCTAAGTAACAGTATTCAGCCTGCAATGGCATGCAAATATTATAATGCACCTACCTACAATATAAAGAAATTATCTACTTTTATTATTATAATTTCCAAATAATATAAACAATAACAGATTAGAAAAACATTACTAGGTATACTAACATTTATATTCCATGAATTCTTTCACTGAGTAAAATCAATTCTGCAGTAGCCATTTGGACAATTTTGTCTTAAATTCCAAGTTATTAAATAATTTCAAGTCATTTGGGAGCACATTTATTATTAAACTAGCTTCTGCCCAGACTTCGTCTGCGTAGAATTCGGAGATAGCGTTTTCGCGGGAACTGTGCGTTTTTCCGGGATAAAAAGTAGCCTATATTGACCAGTGTTATAAACTACCCCTGCCCTGTACCAAGTTTTAGTCCAATCCGTCCAGTAGTTTTCGAGTTTCGAGACAAACAGTTTTTTTTCTAAAAATCGTTATTTTGTGTTCAGTATCGTTTATAATATTATAGTCCCCTCGTCTGGACAATTTCTCTTAATTTTCAAGTTTCAGACACGACTTCTTCTACAGAAGACTTAGACAGACTTATTATTAATAGGTACCTTTATAGGTGTGTATTGTTTTCAAATTTATATAGATGTTACAAAAATATTGTCATATGAATTTACGGCCGCGAAAAGAGAAAAAGAAAAAATCGCTTCTGTATTATTTTAATTCAACCAGTTCTTCAGATACTTAATCAATATTTTTTAGATAAGCAGGTATAAAAACACTTTCCTGGATGGATTCAATGTCAAGATATGCAATTATACACCAAAATAAATATCAAAAATTGACAATAAAAACAACAAAACAGGGATATAACTTCGTAATCAGTTAAAAGAGATTAATGAGTTTATTCGGGCGCAAAGTCGATACGCACAATATCTCATTTGTCAAACAAGATCGACGCTGACGCGAGATACATGGCGAAACGTCGAGATACGAGAATGACGAGCAACATCGATATTTCGCGTGTACCTATCAGTTACGTGATATGTTACGAAATTATCAGAATGAGGTCAGCCTGGCTCTAGAGTCTAGACATTAACATTGTTTAATGGTCTTTACGGCAAATTTAAACATCGTAGGTATGAAATAAATCACTGTAGGAAAGTACAATACCCAGATACCCAGATGGGTAGATAGTCAGATGACTTATATCTTCACCATAATTTGCTGTGTGCATAGTTACTGGTGAGGGACACGAAAACGATCGCAGCGTATCACGCGCTCGGTAGACAAATAGTATGGATTGTGGAACGTGTCTTGGTAAGTAGCGCAATCTTATATGGCGAAACAGTTGAAAACGTGTCCAGTGGATTTGATAAGCAACAAAACAAAACACACTCTCCTCACAACCGTTTTCGCTGCGTATTCGCCTCAGCAGCGCCATCTGAAGGTGCTACTGCAAACTATCCGCCTAGGTGGCTTGACTGGAGTGGCGACCGCAGCGCTCCCAACCTACCCGATTTGGTGTCCACCTTTGGAACTATAAAGATTGCGCCCTTTACTTCAACCCTCCATAGCCAAATAGGAAATTGGCTATGGGTGAAAAATGACAAAGTGCTTGATTATTTTTTTATGGATAGGAATAACCTTCCGTAATAAGAGAAAAAAATCCGAGAATTTTCCGTGGCGTCGATTTTACGTAATAAATAAAATT
Organism: Aethes cnicana; assembly: GCA_963971205.1. Lineage (NCBI taxonomy): Eukaryota > Metazoa > Arthropoda > Insecta > Lepidoptera > Tortricidae > Aethes > Aethes cnicana. Next base: position 342,252 of record OZ020274.1, on the reverse strand, counting down.
GGTTTTGCGTTATAACGATTAAAAGATTCGGGTTTTCCTTGGTCCAAGTAAGCACAGCACATGTTTCTGAAAAAAAAAGTGTTGACATTTAACGTTGATAGTTCTCGCTTCCTTCGTACGAACATAACTTTACGTGTTTTAACAATTTAATTGAAAAAATAGCTTATTGATGACTGCTTTTGCTTACTGGACTTTCGATTATGCTTGGTCCCAACGACGACGTATGCTTTAAACACGTTATTACGAATGAAGCAAGAACTGTCACCGTCAATAGTGTCAACACTTTTTTTAAGAAGTAGTGCTGCATACTTGAACCAAGGAAACACCTTTACTTCAATCGTCATAACACAAAATCAATTTCTTTTTTTTACGCGATATCTACGGCACGGAAAATTCTGAGATTTTTTTCTCTTGAGACGGAAGGTTATTCCTATCCATAAAAAAATAATCGAGCACGTTGTCATTTTTCACCCATAGCCAATTACTGACTGACATTAGTGAAGTGGGCTGACACTGTTGCGTATTTATTTGCATTACATTGAGTACATCTGGAGTGAGTAGTGTCATCCGAGGCTTCTTTTGTCTTTGTCTCTCACTATTCAGTTAGAGAATGAGAGTAACAAGCCTTTTACGCCCTCACCCCCGCGCACCTGACACAAATTTTGGTTTCAGTGGTAGTTCCCCTTATATTACTTACGACTTTAATAGTTCATACGCCTCCCGTTAGCTGGCGCTGTCGTCGTGCACTCTGCCAATAAGAATAGGGATGACGACAACTTTTTTTCCTTAGTCTATCAGGAAGATTATTGAAAAGTATTGGACACGTATTTTTTCTTTTTTCACGTAATCAAACTTATATGGAGATATATTTAGTTGAAATGTCGCGTGACGTCACGGTTAGGTACGATTTATACCTAACGGTGACGTAGTTAGCCTCCACTCTCCAACTTTAATGCGTTTTAACATAGTCATTGTTTGTTAATTCGATAAAACAAGAAATACGTGTCTAATATTTTTTCATTGCCTGACTGACGGACTAATTAGAATTTCGATTTCTTCACCCTGTCGTCATCTCTATTGACTGCTTGAATATATATGTCATATTCATAGTAATAAATAACCATTGATCTAATTGAGTAAGGATTCACAACCAGCCAGAGAAAAATGGACCGTCAAAACGGGTGCTCGAACAACTCGGCCACCCGTTTGGCGCTCAGTGAATTTGACACTTAAGTCTTAGTGTTAGGTTTACTTTTGTATAAAATATTTATCTTAACACCTTATTATCCTTATCCTTCTTATCCTTTTTATTTATCTGATTAGCATATTGGAACGTATTTTCTAATGTCAGTTTGCTCCATATATTTTGCCATATTCTGTTAGGCACTGTTCGTCCATATGTTATTATAGGGCAATGTAAATAACTAAACATTTACTCCAGATCCTCGTATTTAATTAATTTAATAACATTTATGCTGTAAAACTCTGCTTGAGAGAAGACGAAAAAAGTAACTTCAGAAAATGAACATTTTTATTAATCAAGAGTAAGAGCCATAAATGATACCAGTTCTTATTTTTTTTTTGGCTTTTATATTTTTTATTGCATAGTCCAGTAAAAAGCAAACAAGAAAACACGTTTTATCCCTGTCCCGACCCAGATAATAACGAATGCCCGTATTTATGTACTTGTACACACGTCGTTGTGAGCGCGTCGCTGTAGCGGACAGGCGGTCTGATCGTTAATCCCCGGCGCTGTGGCCCAAGTTATACTAGAAACACAAAAGTATATATTTAAAAACCCCAAAATTATTGATTTATTGTGATTTGTGTTAATGAACTGGCATGTCATAATATTCTGCCTTAGGGTGCGTTTCGAATCGCGCTCAGAGTGCTCACAGCACCTTGCATCCTTATTCCTCTTAGAACTTTCAAGAGGAAAAAGGATGCAAGGTGCTGTGAGCGCTCTGAGCGTGATTCGGAACGCAGCCATAGAATAATGACATGACAGCCGCAATGACATTTAGGGTAGGTATTTTTTTGGAGCAAGACTTTCGGGAGTGCGTATTTTTTTTAATGCATGTGACAAAAAGTAACCATTTCGATACCTGTTTAACTTGCCAAAAGATTTTCATTTCCGAACGAGCGTTTTTTGTTTTTTTGACAGCCAGTTAAGTGAGCGTGCCTAAAGTTGTTTTTTACGAACTAGTGCGTAAAGTTTTTTGAGCATCATCCTGTTCGTTTATTTCTTTATTCCTTTTTTTTCGCAAATGTATTAAAAAATATCGTTTGATACATACAATTGTCATCGAAATATACTATTAAAATTCAATCTTTGGTAACTTTCAGACAGAAAAAAAGCATTTCTAATTTTTAAATTCAACAAAAGTCACGGAGGATTTTTAGAAAATGAGTGTCACCAGAGTACGTGCATAAAAAGGTATAGATACCGTGGGCATACCTAACACTGAAAACTAAATAAATGAATAAATCCATCAATAATCTGCCGTTGTTTTGTACCAAACCTGGTCGTGACAGGTAACTAAATATATTTCTTGGCGTACGAATAGTAAAACGTAACATTTGTGAATAAAAATAGCCGTAAGCATAAAGCGACAAATACTGCATTTTTTTCAGATGGCTGACAATTGAATCCGGCATGAGAATTCGAATATTTTTTTGAGCAAACATGTCTCCAATTAAAGCATATTTTTACAACAGTGTCCAATTAAGAATGAATCCCGAAGGCAAACAGTAAATCGTTGCGTGGGTAGTTTATTAGGGCGAGACGTAACAGCACACTAGTGGACTATTAACGTCATGGCGATAATAATGACCGACCGCACTGCCTATTTGTTATTTCATTCATACTAATTTTCATAATTTGACTTTAAAGCTTGTACAATACAACACTGAATGAACTTATCGGTTAAATCATTAACAGTGAATTTAACTTTCATAATGCAATGAAATGTGCAGTTTTACATATTTGATTCGGCCCCTCCCAAACGCCTCCAAAATGTAGAGACTATATATAATTGAAATGTCTGAAGTTCCTTTCTTCCCATTCTGTGATTGTACTAGTTGAGTCATGACTGACCTGCCTGCGCGCGCATGTCCCTGGACACGACGGCGCCGTGCGCGTTGTGCGCACGGCAGCGGTACACGGCCGCGTGCACGTCCTGCCGGTAGCGCGTCGCGGGGAATGGCAGCAGGATGAGAGTCCCGTTGTCCAGCACTTGCCTGCAACAATACAGAACGCATCAGGATTTATTCAACCAGGGTTAGAGATACCCAGGATATAACCAAGAGGAGGAGGTTGAAGGAGGCCTACACCAAAATGGTTGAGGAAGGCTGAAGATGATGAAGGTATAAAAAAAACGCTCAGAATTGATAACTGATTCTGTGAGTAAATTGACCCATCTTATAGATCATAAACAAGGACAGTAATGTCGCACTAAGCTAATAACATCAGAAGTAGAACAAGACTCAATAGACGTAGCCAAGGGTATCACTCAAAGAAGATACAAGCGGGCAAGACACGTTTGCCGAAACAGGACTATAGTGAGTCGTGACAGTTTGAATATAATGAAAATCCTTTGACTGGTCAAGCGTAAGATGGATACATAGTAATAATGGCCAAGGTGGTTAGAAAGGAACGGATGTAAGAAACCCGAGATCGTAAGGAATGGAGTGCCATGTAGGAGACCTACATTTCAAAATGGTTACAACAGAATTATTGTTATATGAGTTTCACGTAATTTAATGGTTTACTGAGATTTTAAGATTTTGTTATCAAATTAAAAACCCATATGTATTTATTTTTATCAGAATACAGGTTAAGCGACCACATATACTGACTTAAATAATTGTTTGTCTAACTTATGGAACATGCATTAATTTGTTTAAATGCAAACTGTTTGCATGATCAAGAAATAAAATATTTACTAAATTAAAAACAGTGAAATTGTACCTTAATAGGTACAATTTCACTGTTTTTATCATCATTATTCAATGTTAAATTATTCGGTGATCCCCGTTGAATCCAGTAATTTCGGTGAACTCGAAACTGCTGAAGGAATATTCAATTCGCTGCCATGATTGTGACGAAACTCCAATGTTCGACTTTAATTTCCTCCGCGGACTGGCAGGCGACAGAATTAAGGGCAGATGGCCTTGTTTTTTTTCCTGTAAAAAAGGTAAAAGAAAAAGAACCGTAATTGGCGCCTCGCTGCGCAGGGATTGGTCGGAATATTTTAAGGTGCCCGTGCATATTTGAAGTGAGGTCACAGAGAACTAGCTGACGAGTGTTCATATTTTATAATCATTTTCTGCACCCAGTGCGGTGAAGAGTTTAATTTTCGCCAGACGTTTGACCTGTTAGTTAGTCACCTTTGATAATACACGAGTGTTTATCGAATGCAAATAGTATATTATGACATTATTTTGACTACATACTTAATGTTATAAATAAAAACATACTCTAAATAGCAAATATAATTCAGTTCTGATCTCTATCAATATAGAGCATAAGGAGAGGGGTTATTATTGGAGCAAATTTTGATCCCCAAAAATATCAACGACGAGTAATAGGTACGTACCTACCAAAGATAGAAAAATAAAATTTCAAGACTACACTTCACCGCGAGTTCACAGCGAGATCCTTCTCGATCATTTTCCTTTGATTGTAATTGTTTTTAAATTAGATCGACCTAACGATCGCCAGCGAATTACTGAGCCGGTACTTCGGCAAATTCTTTTGAAACGTAGTAATCCTCGAGTGAAGCGAGGCAGCAACGTGGAAAGCGATTTGAAACAGTCCAATAATTTTTGGTCGCAATTTTTTATTGCCATTATTTATGATTGTAAAATTGTTTTGTCGATTGGGGTCTGTGAGAATTTTAACTGCTTTGTAATAAACCAATTTGTATACATGTCAATGACAGTACTGACTGACACCATAGTATATATAATAGGTATTATTTATGGGACGTAAGTGAACAGTAGTGATGGTGTTGCCTTCTTCAATAAGTTTCTTATAGGTAGATGGTTGTTAGAGTTTGCAAGAAAGTACGGAGGTAATTTAATTGTAAAGTAACTACTAAATGACTCAGGAGTTCAATAATTATCAAGTATGTAAGTGCCAATCATCTAGTTACTAACTACATTTGTAAAGCAATAAACAATATGAGTATGCGTATTGAGTTTAAACATCATCTCATCACAAGAAGAAAGTGTACCATTAGGTCCATTAGGTACTTACCTATGGAATTGACGTAGCTCCCAATTCTTTTAAATAGATTCGATATTACTACTAAAGGACATAATTCTTCCAACGTTGGCTCGAGCTTAACCTCCAAACTCTAAATGAATTTATAAAGGTCTTAGAAAACTTGTCTACTACTTTTAGCTGAAGACAGCAGTGACATTTACTGTCTTTGCGATTTTCAACTTTTTTACAGAGAAATAAAGCATAAAGTATAAAATGCCACGTTGCAGACAGGGCTATATAAGTGCGCGTGTTTATAATACTTAATCTACTCTAGGGACATCAATGGCCTTTGTGGCCTCCATTTAGGGTGAAGTAGACGATTTTGTCTAATTTTGTCGTCATATCCATCGCCCTTTAATGTAGGGATTTAGCCATATTTGCAAAGACTGGGATCAGTAATCCCATTCAATGTTATAAAGTGATCAGAATATACCTTGAACCTAAGGCAACAACAACTGCAATATCACTGACGTATCTTTGTTATTTGAATATAAAACGGAAGCTCATCATTACCTTCTTAAAATGAATAACTTCTTAAAAATTAAAAAAAAAAAAAAAAAAAACTATAACATTCAAACTGCTGAAACAGTAAGTTATCGTGAATTATAACTAAGAACAACTCGATTAACTCACCTATCAAACAAAAACAACTAGGTACATATATATAAATCTGTTCATCCATTGCAGAGCCAAGAAGCCACAGACTTACATACAGATATACAGCACGTCGAACTTATAACGTCGAGGGCCAAAAAATTATATTTACAGAGAAAACATGAGAGAAATTAATAGTAAGTAACTTAATATAAACGTGCGTAAGTGTAACTTTGCTTGTTAACGCTTCAAGTTAGACGTTACTGGAAAAGTGATAGTTTCATATTCACTATTTGATCTAACTTGAAAGTTAGTTCCATTATCCTCGTGACCCACTCCCTATGTCTCATCGGCTCAGAAAGTTCGAATCTTGCTGTCTCTTTAGGCAAAGTACAATCCGACTGTCGTTAGAACGGGATAGGATACTAGGACGCTTAGTTGGTAAAGTCTACACGTTAAATGCTCCAAATCGCAAGTTCATACAGCTGGTTAGTTAGGTGAATTGATATTATGGTAGCTCCGTTGGTTGTATTAGGAATGAGGCTATAGTTTCAAGTACCATACCCCGAGTGTGATGCAATATATACTTACAGTTGCGTAATACATGCGATTACAGGTCAGGTTTCTATTAATTTTGTTAATGGCTAGAAAACTAAGTTGTAATTATGTTATTTAGGAAAAAAATAAAGATTAAACACCGACCAACCTAGTAGTTCTAATCACTTCGTAGATTGAACAGACAGGCGATAACACTAAAGCATTTAGAATACCTATTGTCAAATATAAATGAAATTTTCAAATTTGTATTTAATACTTGTTCTCAATTTTGTCGTTTTTTTTGGAATCCTATTTTTTTATATGGACATTTAGTACTATAGTACTTGTAGTCACTTCCAAACACATCTCCCAAAATTTATCAGAACTCCTAATTAGATTCCAAAGTTATTCAACACCAAAACAAAGTTAGAAATCTCGTTAACAGAGGGCGCCATAAGCGGCGACTCGAAAACAAAACTTAATGGGCCCTTATAAGCCAGCCGCTTAACTTTTGACATTATTTTTCATCATTCATTTTAATGAGAAACCCGGGTCATGTGATTTAAGGGAGACTTTGTGGGGGTAAATTAGAATCTTTGTAGCTCTCAAAGGGTTGGGACTTTTTATGTGAAAGTTGTAAGCTGACCTAGTTAATTAAAAATCGTGAGTAATTTTCGCTCAACGTATGGTATATAAAAGCATCACAAAGCACTTAAATCCCATTTGCATTTATTATCGCTGCTTACTTCGAAGCGAGACTTAGTGCATGATTGGCTGGTACTAGTATCTTGAAATCAGCCAATCAAACACGCTAGAATTGTCAGTAAATTTAGGAGATTACGTACGATACTAGCAGACGTTACCAATTTCAGAAGGCAGCTGATGAATGAACGTGCCTCATCTTTCTGCGGGTATTCTACGCCCGGCGGACGTGCATACAGCCTGCTGCAGCCCAATGGCGCGCTCGAGCCAATCACGATTGAACTGCATTCACGCGTGCGGGCATCACGGGATAAGTCCAATTGCAATACGGACTGGCTGCGGAGGTAAAGATTACCAGATTTTGGAAGAATTTGATTTTAGCGTGATTGCTAGTTGTTTTAAGTAACATATTTTCCACCACTGGTTCAGTTCAGTATATTAACACAATGTACTCTTAGGATAAAGCCAAAATTTTCGTAACAGTTTAAATATACGATGGTTGAAGAAGTTGTTACCGGTCGACCCGGACGTTATCTCTAGTCTCTATATATATTAGTCAAGAAGACAAATTACTTAAAAATGGAAAGGCCCCGAAAATATACCTTAAAGTTTTCTTTCTCAGTGAATGCCGTGGATCTCATCATCTTCGTGGATCATCTTTAAAAATAAGTAAATCTAGAAGGGTTTCTTTTTCTAACATTTTTAAAGATGTAGTTTGAAATGTTTAGGTTATTTAAGTAATATTGTGTATAATAATAATTAGGAAAACTTAGCATGAGAATCAACTTTGTGTTATTAACAATGTACCTACTATTTGTAAATACCAAGAAAAATTATACAACATTAAAAATCCATTAGTTAACCAACAATGCGGAAAGAAAAATATGTTTATATTGTAACGGACATAAACAAATTATACAACGTCGTTACTTTTTGTGAGTAAGCAATCAGCAGTCGTCAAAAACCTCCCAATTTATCAAGTGCAAACAAAAACAGGGAAAGGCCATTAGTTTCGGTGAAAGGTAAACGAATGGCGATAGGTTATGTCGGCCGTGAAACTACGTCGTAAACAAGAACAATAATTATCTTTGCGGTGAAATTCTCGACAGTCTCTGATGGCGCTTGCTGTCTTAGTAGCGATTAGCGAATGCGATCAATAAAAGCAAGACACTCAAATGGTGTCTGTTTTACGAAAAGCGAAACACGTCGTTTGTATGTATTTTGAATCATCATCATCATCATTTCAGCTGAAAGAGTGCTGGACATGTATTTTGAATAAAACTGATGTAAGTAATACACATAGAGACTGAAACTCCGACTCCTTTATAGCCAAATAATGGTTTCATAAAATTAGTGGACTATTATAGAGTCATTAGAGTAATTTTCACAGTAGGTATTTCTTGACATTCATTACAGAAAATCACAGTCTTTATTAATTATTTCTTTGTGCCCAACTTTTGTTAACTAGACTCTTGGGACATTTGCCAATGAACCATTATGTCATCCACGTACTCATCAGGTAATCAATAATCAAGGCCTCGGTAATGTTGATGATGGCCTGAGACCTGAGTAATATTATATTGACAATTCTTACTGACAACCCTTGTTTGTAACGCTCTCAAGTTCTACCTCGTGTCCTCTATATTTTATCTTTCCTTTTCTTTATCCCATACGTTAATCATTAACACGGTACACAAACTTCTGGTAATCAGGAGCGACGACGAAGACGAGTGCGGCCCTACATCCTTCTCGAAATTTTGCGGGCCAGCGCTCAAAGGGCAGATCATTAGGCAGCAGGGACCGAGTTCCCCTGGAAAAATACAAGTGTTGATAGTGATGCTTAATTGGATGCTTTTGGGTGAATTGGTAGATGAAACAGACTTTATTATTGAGTGAACTGAGTTTTTGAAACTTTTTTCCTGTTTAGATACATGTGTCTGTTCTGTTTTTACAAGTAAACATTCGTTTATAAAAACACGTGTTTTGATTCCCGCATCCCGTGTTTTGATTTGCAATGTCTTTGGAAACCAAGGGTTAAGGGTAATAATAAGATATTTAAACACCTTTGAAGCAATGTCTGTAAATTAGGACAAGAGGTGGCAGAAGACATGAATGGTTGCACGTTATCCTCAAAATAAATATTAAAGATCAAAGAACCAGCACAAAACAATATAAAAACATTCAACACGGTCCTCTAACTTGAAGCGTCGAGAAAAAACTCGCCGACTTAGTGCTTCAATAAACTAACAAGCCCCGAAAGAAACTTCAACGGACATTCTTGCCTAAACGCAAGTAGCAATCCGGTTATAGCCTTAATGGGCATCAGTGCATTAGCCGAACGCCCTGAGTGATTGCCGTGAGGTGAAATTAGGATAATGGCAAATGCCATTCGCTTTGACCGCCAAAGACCAACAAGGAAAGTCTGTACGTGGGGTAGAAATGAAAGCATAGACTGGATGTTAGTACCAAGTGGAATAGCCTCAGCTAACGGTACGATGTAAGTATGTACAATGTGTGACACCATTGTGCCGTTCATGGTATTGAATTAGTTAAGATGTATTGATTTAAAGTCTCTATGTAATGATATTTTGTGGTTTTGGATAGATTCAATAAGCTATAAACTTTTGAATAAAGGCATAATAAAGTACCTAATGTAAAAAAAAAAAAAAAAAACAAATTGGCGTCATCTAATGCGCGCAAGAAAGAGGTTGAAATAATGTTTACCACGAGATTCAAAACACAGAAATCCCGATATCTAATGCTCGCTCATGTAAATAACAAAACATCTGGTCCCTTTTCCGAGCCCATGAAATACGGCAAATAAAATTGCGAACATTATTAAAACAATGCGGACCCAGGCGAAACTTGTTACGTATTTTTAAAGACAAAATTATGCTTTGCAATTCGATTATAAAGGTCTTTTGAGTTTGAAAAAACGTATTACGGCCCCGCTTGGAGGGTAACCTTGTTGGGCCGCGTTTAACCCGCCCGCTTTGACAATCCTGAACTGTACCTCTGAAACAAACCAGCCTAAATCTGCGCGAAACTGTATAGCAAAAGGACACGCATGGGAGTAGAGCTTTCAATTCTATGAATCAGAACTTGAGACGGTTTGACCGTTAGTCTTAAAAGTTACGCAAATAACTGCAGGTTATGAACAAAAAAACCTTCTCTATACTAAAGCAATTTTTAGGAACGTATATTTTTAGATCTCTTTTTGAATAAAGAAAACACGGGGAGGTCTTAAACGTAAAAAACATAATATCTTACAGTTTTTAGGTCACCAAAAGGTCGAAGAGTAGCCAGTTTATTCCTCAATCAAAGCTCAATTTTTGGACTAGATTTTTTTATCAAAAAATATAACCCGTTCATCTAGGTGATGATGTTACGAACCATCATTCTTACCTACCGTCTATTTCAACCTGTATTGAAGAATTAATCTATATTGATAGGGGAGAACCCCTAATAATGGTATCCAAAGTAAATAATCAGAATGAGTGTTTCGGTCAATAGCAATGAGCTAATATTGGTCCAAAGAGTAACGGCCAGTCGATCGGATTACACACCGATCTGCAAACAGCTGCATACGTGTTTTGAATAAACATAGGCTATGAAAGAAGCCATTTAGTTTTTACTAAACTGTTACAATACAATACAATACAATACAAATACTCTTTATTGAACACCACACAATAGAGAAAAAAAGAACAGGACAAAAAAGATCAGGAAAACATGTTGTGTTGTTACCTACTTTAATACCGAGTTATAAAGGCTTGCTAGTGATTTGACCTACCGCCTGTCATGCAGTTCGAATCAGGCTTGGCACCTCTGAAATTTGCTTATGGGTGAAATTTAATTTGAATTTACCACTGGTATTTTCGGTAAAGAAAAATATCGGGACGAAACTTTCACGCATCTGGGAAGTAATTCAAGGAAGTCAAAAATCAGTACTGGGCTCAAATGGATACTATATAGCTCCTGCCACGTCCCACAGATGGGCACAGGCCTGCTCCACCTGTGCCCAGCAGTGGGACATAAATAACCTGTTGTGGTGGTGATATGTTACTTGGTTTTTATCATCATTAGAAATTAATCTGGAGAAAAAATATACTGTTCAGCACCTTACTATATAGCCAGCAGTACCTGTACCGTGTTACGGTGCTACGCGGCGCGTAGTACCCGCTACGCTCGTAGCAGTCGTAGCCTATAGTTTTCCAGTTTATAAATAGGAAAATTCAAAAAATTCAAAATTCAATCGTTTATTCAGCAAATTGGCTACATAGGGACACTTTTACACGTCAGAAAAAGAATTTACCAGCGCTTCCTAGACCCATTGCTTGAGAAGAAACGCCACAACAAACTCAGCAAAAGGCCATTTTTCAAAATTTCTACTTACTAAAATTACATTGAGAGGTTGTATAATAGTCCCTAACTTAAACTAAGGAGCAGAAGAATCTGCGGCTTGGCCTAGAGCTGTTAGTTGCTAATGCTTGTATAGGCAAAGAACTCCAACAAACAAAAAGCCCCAGGTTAGGCCCTAACTTGAGTTAAGTTAATTATTCTTAGGAGTATAGGAAGTGCCAAAATAATTGAAGAAGGATTGGCCTCACTCCCATTATAAGTAAAAATTTCCCGTTTTGATAAATCAAATTGGATCACATAAATATGATCCCAGTCACGTAAATCAAGATATGAACTGTAATTCCCTCAACATCCACCAGGTGGCGCCGACAGCTCCGGAATTTGATTCGTTCGAGGCTCGAGTAATGCCTCCAAACTCGGCCACTTATTCCAGATGCCTGCTAACTTCTGCAGATTACTTCAAGTGTGGCTAGTTTATTGCTTCCGTTTGGTGAATTTACTTGAAACTTTGAATAAGGCATTTGAAGGACAAGTAAGTAGTTTCTACGAATACACAGTATCAAAAATTCTGAATTATGAGACCTAAATTATAATAGAAAATTACAAGTATACTTTCTGGGGTTTAGAACGTACAGTTCTACGCCCCAAAAAGTATATAATTTTCTATTATTATTTAGGGAAAACTTTTAGCTTCTATAACGTTACTGTGGTAAATATTAAGCATCTTTATTTTGAAAACAACATGTATCACCTACTTGTACAGTCGAGTTCGCCAATATATACACACTTTTGCACCTTACCACGTTGGGTCCAAAAGACATACAACAACAACATAAGGTCCAAAAGCGTACACATATTAATGAACTCGACTGTACTAACGTAAAAACTGTGCAATTTTTCATCTCAAATAATAAAATCACACAGGCTCAAAGCAAACTAGACTTTCTACTCTCTAATTAAGCAAAAGCGGGCGTTAAAATCTTCATTTGAATGCAAGATTCGCTAATTCTCTCGCTCGAAGCTACATTTATCGTCCGTTGCGGTTTGACCACACAATTCTTAACCCTGTTCCCGGTAATTAGGAGTTCTGAGCGCTGCACGTTTATAATTGCCATTTGCAGTGGAACTAGTGGGTGTTTCGACTTAGCTATAATTTATTTCCAATTAGTCTGGTAGGTATTTCTATTTGGTTCTGATTTTTTGTCGATATTCAATTAAACATGCAGTGGTATTCTAACTTCAGTCAAATAAAAAAAAAGTTTTTGCCGTGCCGTATTTTGTTTTAGGAACATTGACCCAAATATGTTCGTCTGTCTGTTTGTTACCTCTTGACGCCTCAATGATTAGACTGGACTTTAGATAAAATTTGGTAATAAGATTGTTCGACTCGCGGGAAATGACGTTGGCTATACTTTATTTACCAAAACAACGCGTTGATCCTACCTGTGGGAATGCTATAACTTAGAATGTAAAGAATAATACGAAATATGTCGAATCTGGATCCTTACAAATGTTATAAATGTGAAAGTACTCTGTTTGTCTTTTTGTCTGTCTGGAAAAAATCACAGTTCCTGCTTTAACTCCATAACCAAAATCCACGCAGGAGAAATCGCGGGCAGAAGCTAGTACGATGATAATTATATTATAATGATATTGATTGATATTATCTTACCCCTTAAACGAGCTAACAGTGTAAATTTTATACTTATTCATACAACTATCTCAGAACCAACTCTAGATAATGAAATTTGTTTTAAGGATTAAATCTGGGAAAACTCATTTTAGCTATTTTTACTCGAGTGAAGCTTGTTGCCCTACTACTATTTTGTTAATAAAACCTCATTAGGATACATTGTTATTCTAATATTTAAAACAAACGAAGTCCGGCCGTCACTCACACAGCGTAGTGGCACCAACACACACATATAAGGTGGCACATAGCCTGATAATTCTCTGAATATTCATGAAGGGAAACAAAACAAGATTTTACCGGAGCAGCTACCTGCCCCGAGAAACACACGGGGCGGAGTTGTGTGCGGATACGCGGCGATTAGGCTTAATGACATAACCTTGAAAAAAAACCTGCAAAGGCCCAAGATCGCAAAGGATGGAGTTCAATCCAGGAGACCTACACTCGGCATTGGGTGGATAGAGGTTGAAGAGAGATAGAGACGTAACCTTCATCTGAGAATAACTCTGGTAAATTCTTTTTCTGACGTGTAAAAGTGCCCCAATGTAGCCAATTTGCTGAATAAATGATTGAATTGAATTGAATGGGGGCTATCGCGTGTGAATTTGCCACTAGAGGCGCTAGTGTCGCGTGAGGTCCAATAACATTCACTTTTCATTGGTTTTGGCGGGCTTCGTGACATAAATCACAATTTCTTTAATTTACCTGTTGAAAAGTGATCTTCTTCGTGAAATTATCGTAAATATGGATTATTTGGCGATGCATGTGAACGCTTTGAAAAATAAAGCAATTTTTCCGAACAAAACGGAACTGCACAACATTGCGGCATAGCTACTCGATATGATGATAGTTATTTATAATTAATAAACTCAATGAGATTCAAGATTTAAGACTTTGTTTCAGCGATGATCTTATAAAGTCGCCTTTGAAAGCTATACCTCTGGACCTTAGTCAACAGTGGCGCCAACTGGTGAGCAAAGAAACGATAGTCCCCATTGACTTGATGTTCAAATCAGATGAAGCCGAGTTGTAACCTACTAGAACTTCACCAAATTAATAAGCATTTTACTAATATTTTGAGAGTTTTCACTTCACTATACTCATGCATGAATACAGTATAATAGACAAGACTTGACATTGACAACATTACCTGATTGAATCTTCGATAAGGACTACCAAATTAAGTAAGCGTTATTAATCCATTATCAGACACGTAGTGAAATAATATAAAAAACGACATGTATCCATACCTAACGATTCCATAAATCATTGAAATGGAAATGACCCGTGACTTTAATAAATTTAAACCTTAAAACATTAAAAAATGCAACGAACAAAAGGAAAATCTCATTTATTAAAACGACAGCAACGTTTAAAAGCAGCCAAGCGCGCGCAATAACGATAAGCAGTCGTACGTTGTGGACGTGCAATTCAGCATAATTCAGATAGCCGGCGTAACGGGGACGCGTCATAACTCGCCGCGACGAGTAGAGTGAGCCACGAACTGAGTCGCGGCGCATCGCCGAATGGCGGCGGCCGAATTTCGACTACAAATTCGGCCGACTACAAATTCGACAACTATGGCTGAAATTTATCAAAGGATTGGCGTTTTTTGATGTCTCGCGATCTTATCACTCACTTCTTATTTATGTGATGTGTGTGATGCATTGTCAGATTTAATTGTTTTTTTTTTTCAAAATGGCTTGTCTTAATTTAGGGTGACCACTATAATTTTGGAGAAAAGCAACAATAAATTATACAAATGAAACCAAATACCTTCCCCTTAATTTTAAAGACAGTAATGTTCAGCAAAAGTTGGCAACCGTACGTTGTAGACGTGAGCGATATATAAGTAAT
Source organism: Aethes cnicana (assembly GCA_963971205.1). Classification (NCBI taxonomy): domain Eukaryota; kingdom Metazoa; phylum Arthropoda; class Insecta; order Lepidoptera; family Tortricidae; genus Aethes; species Aethes cnicana. The sequence continues at coordinate 327,241 of OZ020274.1, read as the reverse complement.
CCAGATAGTTAGCCGGTGTAACAGGGACGCGTCAAAAGTCGCCGCGAGGAGTTTGTGTTGAACGAATCGCCGAATACGACTGTGATCACCGAATATGGTAAATTTGCAAGTGTTAGTTGGTAATTTTGATAATACTGTAAATATAGAATAGTTTTATCAAACAGTTTTTTCAGAAATGAGGATATCCGTAGTAGAACTGGGATCACCGACATAGCCCGAAGAATTGCGAGCCTTAAGTGGCAGTGGGCAGGGCACATTGCTCGCAGGACTGATGGCCGATGGGGCCGGAAAGTTCTCGAGTGGCGCCCGCGAACCGGGAGACGAGCTGTCGGTAGGCCGGTGGAAGCAAGTAGCACAGGACCGGTCTGAGTGGCGAGCCTTGGGGGAGGCCTATGTCCAGCAGTGGACGTCTTTTGGCTGAAATGATGATGATGATGATGATGAAACAGTTTTGGTCCCATATTTTACAAACTTTTCTCTTTCTTTTCTCAAACATTTTCCTGAGTTGTCATAATTCTGCTTATTTCCATGCCATTTATTTTACTTTACTATAAATTGAATGAAAACAAATATTTCTACTCTGAAGAAATCAAAGTTTGTTAGTCAATTAATAAAGGGCTACTTTATCAATCATATAAAATGTATTCTTCGGATAGTCCATACGAAATTCTAATTTATTCCGGAACAAATTCAAATTTTGTATGGACTACTACTACTACTACTTCAGCCCATTTGCGTCCCACTGCTGGGCACATGCCTCTCATTACAAGAGAGTACGAACTATTCGACGAATAAATTTTATCTTGCGATTGAAAAATTTGCCCTAAAGAAAGTAAAAAATTAAACGTAATAAGACATTTTTAACGGTACTTAAACATGGCCGAATAGTAGTCGACCAAAATAAACACCCCATCCCTTTTTGAAACAAAACGGTTTATACAGAATAGGCTCCCCGTGTATTTGCCTGCGCTGTAGTGTTATTACATTACGTTTTAATTTTAGAAGCGGAGCTCGCAAACGGCATTGTATTTAGTACCTACGTAAAATAGAAGAACTAAGCTTAGCAGAGCTGGTTTTACAATCAAGATGAAATAGTCAGCTTTGCAAACATGCTTGGAAAACAGTCTTGATTGTTTTTCTTAATAACAATGAAATAAAGACAGACAACAAATTTTATCAAAGACTGTTAAAATCGCAACTTGACAAAGTGTTCTTGGTGTCAGCATAATGCTCTTCGCCTAAGTGCCTCCTCGCATGGTAAATCTAAGCAATACTGTTATGTAAACAAATTCAGATATATTCTACTACTACTACTACAGCCTATTTGCGTCCAACTGCTGGGCACAGGCCTCCTCTCATCACGAGAGGGTTTGGGCTATAGTCCCTACGCGGGCCCAGTGCGGATTGGGGACTACACACACATCTTCAGATATATTCGCTAGAAGCATAATAAGCTTAAGTTCATCGGAAGTGACAACTACATTTAATGGTCAATTAACCGTTATGTAAATTGCATTATATAAAATTAAGTAAAACAAGGACCATTTTCTAGAAATGGCGCTTCGCTTGGTTTTCGTTTTCCTTCGGGAAAACGCTGGAATTGGCAACGAGCGTAGCGCGGCCGCGACTGTGGTAAGTTTGAAAGGGAATTTAAACCACGATCAATATAAAGATCTAAAATTGTACAAAACTGAAGTATTTTTCCAATTAATCATTTCTAAATATTGATGATTGATAAACCATCAAAGCGCGATGTTCTTCACTAATCAGATTAACAATATCCTTCAGAATAATCCAAATTTAATTTAATCTGCCCGATAAGGCTGTAGAAGGCTTTGATTGGATTTCAATTATGTCCTAAGCCTTCGGTGAGGCGAATTGGTGGATAATTAGCTGTCAAAAGCACGTTTACACCGGTTTAGGGCGGACCGCACAGGTTACAAGCATTATAAATATTATAATACATACTTATAGGGTAATTGATTAATCAATTTAACATTCCTATCAAAATTAATATCCCTAATGGTTTAGTGCTTGATGATGATAATTGAATGAGTTACGTTACTTCGATTTTGAATACGTCGAGTGATAAGTAATTAGCCATCTCGCTATTGTTCAATACATTAGTAAGGAGTAAGCTTGAGACATCATCTCTGATCTGGAATTCATATGAATCTACGTATGTATTGCTTCTAGAGAAAGTACAAAAGGCCTTTCTTAGGTATCTTTACAAAAAAAAGTTTGGCTTTTACCCATTTTTGTATCCGACAAATTTTTCGTTTGGTGCTCTCGGGTTTAATTCACTCGAGGTTAGGCGAAACAACCATCTACTCATTTTTGTGTGCCGCATATTGCGCGGTGAGTCCGACTGTCTTAAACTTGTCAGCCGAGCTTTGCGACTGTTTGTCCCTAAAGTCCGGGAGATTCCCCTGAGGCCGCGCCCGCAGCCGCTGCTGGCGGTGCCGGCGTCGAGGACGGTGTCGCGCAAGAACTCACCGTTGCCGCGCGCGCTGACAACCTTGAATGCGATGCTGGCATCCGAGCCCAATTGCGATCTATTCGCTGGGCGATGGCATCAAGTGTGTTCCGAGTGCCTCAGATTCTGTGAGCTTACGTGTGAAAGGCAATCTAGTTGTAATTAGTATATATTCTAAGCATTGTATTTGTAAAATTTTCTAGTAATTAAGTCAAATTTCTCGGCGCCTTAGTTCACCTGTAATGCCGTGTAAATTAATTTGTGAATAAATTAGATCTTTCAATAATGTCGTGAATTACACACTTAATTGAAGGCACAATCCCTATCAAAGGGACTTCCCCACTTTCACTTTTCATCAAAGTAAGCGATGCGACATCATATTTATAAATATAGTGATGTGACCATAAAAATGAGTGTGTGGTCACTAAAGATATTATGAATGAGCAATAATTATTTTTAATTTTCCAACTTTTTATCCATTTAATATTATAAATGCGAAAGTAACTCTGTCTGACTGTTACATCTTCAACCGCTGGACCGATTGAGATGAAATTTGGCATATGAAAAACGCGTATTTCCCGCGGGAACGCGATAACCGAATTCCACTCGGGGGATGTGCGGGCAAAAGATAATAAAGCTATGTTCCTTAAATAAGTAAATAAGGTATTTAATAAAATATTAACGATAAGGTGCTGAGTAGAAGCCGTGGTGGCCTAGTGGTTCGACCTACCGCCTCTCGTGCAGAGGGTCGAGGGTTCGATTCCGGCTCGCACCTCAGATTACTTATGTGCGAAATTCAATTTGAATTAACCACTGAGCTTTTCGGTGGAAAGAAAACATCGTGAGGAAACCTGCACGTATCTGCGAATCAATTCAAAGATGTGTGTGAAGTCTCGTGGTGAGAGGAGGCCTGTGCCCAGCAGTGGGGCGCAAATAGGCTGTAGTAGTTGTAGTGGAAGGTGCTGAGTAAGGCTTACTAGAATGTCGAGAAGTTTCTGGACCAGCCACAAACATGCCGCGTAAGCTTAACGACCTAACACCATAGCTCCACAAAGCCTGAGTTATGACCTATTGTCCTGGGAGCAGGGCTTATTTATGAATGGCGCGTACAGCGCTTGCAAAATGCTTGGTGTTTTTTGAGTTTCCAAAAATAGGTAACTTTTTTGACGCTCATGTTTCTAAAGAATGTGATTTCAATATGTTTTTTGCTGCGTGTCCATTTCGTTTTTTTTTAAATTATTTTTAAGTCCCCAATCCGTATTGGGTCCGCGTGGGGATTATAGCCCAAACCCTCTCATGATGAGGGGAGGCCTGTGCCCAGCAGTGGGACGCAAATAGGCTGTAGTAGTAGTAGTACTCGTATTTTTAAAAGGGATAGTACCTTACCCATTACTTCAACAGCCTACGAGTATTAACTCCCGCTACTGGCTGTGAAATATAGGATCAATGTTGGGAATGGGAGTAGGTACTACAACAGACTGAAGTTTTCGATGAATTTTTCGATGACAATAATTGAAAGAGAAATATTTCGTAAATAATTACCATTGTATTATGTATGTAATAACTTATTTCAAAGATACATTTGACAAAAAAAAAATAAGTATCCAATTTTAATCCACTCACATTAGGTATATACATATGACATCACCTAGAATCTATTCATATTATTGTAAATCACACCATACTCATTAGATTATAAGTAACCTTTTTGCTGTGCCCCTCCGGGCTTCATAATATATATGTGCAAATGTATGTGTGTATTATGAAATGCATTGAATAAATGAATATGAATATGAATATGACTATTGGACATTCGTTTCTAATGAATGTAAAATAGAACAAAATAAAATATAGATGTTAGAGTTATATACTTTTCTGTTTTATTGTCCTACTCTCTGTTTTATGAAAGACATTTTCAGAAACTGATTTCCTTACGGGGGTTTAATGGCGATGCCATACACTCCGCCGAAGATAGGACTACCTGGCGGAATATAGTCCACGAGGAAGTCGTTCGTCGAGGTCACGACCCTCAGCATTGAGGAGATACGACACAAGGAAGGGGAGGTGTAACTCAGAAAACCTAGTTTTGTCATATACTCGTAATTACACCCTCTCTCACATAAAAATATTTTTAGTAGGAGCCCTGTATTGTCCCCACTAATTACTGTAACGATACGACTAACAACCACCACACGAAGCTAAGCGAATGAGCCGCCCGCTGCATTTGCAATGCGCCAAGCAACTTTGTTTCCACTCGCGACACATCAACCTCTTTGTTTGTAGTAAAAGGTTTTATTTTCTCGTAAATGTGGTTATTATGGCACTGTTTTATCTATCTTTGTGAGGTGAAAATAAAACGTACAAAATGTACATAAAACGTAATGTAAATTTACGTCTTACGTCATTGCATTATTGACGTGATATCGTCTTATAAATTGATTAACGCCGGCTGCCCCACGAAAAAACATGACGCAATAGTAACGTTGTAGCGTTACGTGACGTTATCTTCTTCTTCTTCTTCTTCTTCTTCTTATATATAAAAATGAATCGACGTGTGTTAGTCTGGCCAAGGCTCGAGAACTGCTGGACCGACTTGGCTGATTCTTTTTTTGTTTTATTCCCCGTGATTCAGAGAAGGTTTAGAAAGAAAAAAAATCGGGAAAAGTCAAAAGACACAGCTATAAAAAAAAAAATCGCCTACGGGTGATACGAAGTTCACCAGGCCAACAAGTGGAAATAATTTAAAAGCTGTACAAAGTGAACACAATGAAAGTAGAATAGGTACTTACTTTATAGGTACCGCTACAGCAGTAGCGGTACCTACTATGTGGGACGCAAATAGGCTGTAGTAGTAGTATCACGGCAAAATACAAAGTCAAAATCGCTTTAGGCGATGCGCAGCTATGAAGCTTCAGATAGACACCTTACACACGATAAACTTGTGACACCTCTCCTTTTTTGCGTCGGGAAGGTAAAACGACTATGTTTTGTTTTCCACCTTCTATCGGGACTCTCCCGGGTGTACCTGTAGTCATCGATCGCTCCATATTTAGCTTCCGCTTGCTTTTGCGTAAACTACTGACTACTAATTTATCTACCCGTGCATTCCAAGAACAAAATCCATACTAATATTATAAATGCGAAAGTAACTCTGTCTGTCTGTCTGTCTGTTACCTCTTCACGCTAACACGGCTTGACCGATTGACTTGAATTTTGGTATAGATATAGTGTCGTGTCGTGTTAGAGGCCCGAGGAAGGACATAGGATAGTTTTTATCCTGGATTTCTATCCTTAACGGGATGAAATCCGGGATACCACGATAAGTTATGCACTTAAGCAGTAGTAGCAATTACGTGTATTATAATGTTTGCTATTCCAATTTTTGCAGGCGTTTGAATGTTCGGAAGAAATCCATATTATCCATATTAATATTATAAATGGAGTCCCGGGAAAGGACATAGGGTACTTTTTATCCCGGAAAAGCGCATAGTTCCCGTGGGAGCGCGATTACCGAATTCCACGCGGGCGAAGTCGCGGGCAGAAGCTAGTTTAATATAATACCTATCCTATTAAAAAAATAAAAACCTTACATTGCAAAGAATTTAATCTATTTATGTATTAATCGTATTATTACCAAAAGCATAAAATACACTTTAAAAGAAAAATAATGAAAGTTAGCTTCATTGTTTGCATTGTGTTTTTATTTTTAAAAACAATTTCTTCAGAAACTGTTTTACAAGCGTGGCTGGAAACTCTGGCATAATTAAACTACCCAGTTTACTGCAAAAGAAATAAACGTAGATTGAATTATAAAAGCTACTTTACTCTTATTTTATAAATATTATATAAATAAAATGGATTATGTTAGTGCTACAGAAAAGATACTCTAAGGAGGTTTAATTTTGTAAAATTTTATTAGAAAAAGTAATCTCAACTAACGATGAAAAATTAAAGTTAGGTAAAATATTTTTTTTTATTACTTATAACTCTCAAACTTGCACGAATAAAAAGTACACAAAGTCTAAGTGCGGAAAGATTTACGTGCAGCAAATTGAACCAAACTGACAAGTAGAATTTTAAACAAAGCACCTACCTGAGTGTTTACTTTGGCAAAGTGTTGTCATTCGAATGGTACCTACTTTTCGGGGGTCCAAATGAATTCCTAATGTATGTCGGTTGGAAGGCGGGTCACGCGGCAGGAATCAGGCGCGGCATTTACGCTCCTCGAGTAACGCCTGGGCAACAGCCGCGAACGGCGCGACAAGAGTATATGGCGTTTTTTTTTAAAAAATTCATTTTGTTTTCGGTTTGTCTGAGTGACTTTTTTTTCGTTAATTGTGAAATGGTTCCAAGATTACTGAATTCTTTTTTAAGAATGTCTACAAGGAATTGTGGAACTCTTCAAATACGCGCTTCAGGCTTTTGCAGGCACGCAACTGCTAAATTTCAATTTCATCATCATCATCATCATTTCAGCCGAAAGACGTCCACTGCTGGACATAGGCCTCCCCCAAGGCTCGCCACTCAGACCGGTCCTGTGCTACTTGCTTCCACCGGTTTCCCGCGACCTTCACGAGGTCGTCGCTCCATCTTGTTGGAGGCCTACCGACAGCTCGTCTCCCGGTTCGCGGGCGCCACTCGAGAACTTTCCGGCCCCATCGGCCATCAGTCCTGCGAGCAATGTGCCCCGCCCACTGCCACTTAAGGATCGCAATTCTTCGGGCTATGTCGGTGACCCTAGTTACGAATAGAATCAGAAATGAGGATATCCGCAGTAGGAGAAACCCCGAGCATAGCCCTCTCCATTGCCCTCTGAGTGACTTTGAGCCTTCTTATGAGGCCCATCGTAAGCGCCCACGTCTCGGAACCATAAGTCATCACTGGCAACACACACTGGTCGAAGACTTTCGACTTGAGACACTGCGGTAATTTGGACGAAAAGACACTGCGAAGCTTCCCGAACGCTGCCCAGCCGAGTCGGATTCGACGATTGACCTCTTTCTCGAAGTTGGACCTACCTAACTGGACTATTTGTCCCAGGTATACATAATGGACATAGGCCTATGTCCAGCGGTGGACGTCTTTCGGCTGAAATGATGATGATGATGATGATACATAATGGTCAACAAAACAAACAAATTCAAATTAAATTGACCAATTAAGTTGATGTCTTCTAACTTTAAACTTCCGCAGCTTTCAAACATGTGTCGCGTGATTTTTTTTAGAATTAGCATTTAAACTTACAGGTCTTGTGCTTTGCCTAGGTCTCAACGAACTCCTCTTGAATTCTTCGATTATTCCGTGCACGTCACGGATTCATTGTCATGCATTCAATCATCTAAATATATTGCTTGATCTTTAGATACTTTCGCAATTCAAAATCTTCAATCGTGTATTCAGAAAATTGGAAACAAACGGGCACTTTTACGCGTCAAAAATGCATTTATTTATTGATGTAAGGTAAACGCTCTCCGCGTCGCTAGTCACGCGCGGTGGTCGAAGGTGCGCATTGGCAGCGCTCTGAAAGGAAGCCCAGGACGTGCTCCGTCATTTCACACGATTTGTGTAGGCTTCAGCTGAAGCGGGTTTAAGGAACACAGGAAACGTGTGAATAAGGTGTTGATGGCTTTGGATTGAAAATGATTTGTACTTTGTGCAACTTCTAGGAGTTTTTAATGAAGCAACAGGTGTATCATATAAAAATGTATTTGTCAGGATTAAATATAAGAGTTTATTTTAATCAGCAATTAAGCTCTTTTACTCGTCATTGAGAAATTTACTTGTCGATTTGCACAGGACTGATTTGTTCACTCGTAAGTTACGAGAAACCTTGGATTTTTACTTATTCCGTATTGATTTCCATTTACCTTTTCTAGACGACTATAATCATTACTGGATGACATTAAAAAAATGAAAATATTATACCGGCTCATTGACCTCAAAGTCCTGAAACTTGCATCGTTCGTGACGTTCAAATCGATCGTCTACTATTTTAATCTCTTTCATTTTTGCACTAATGGCCGTTTCACAACAGTTATGTAGTTCTGTTTAAAAAATAGGTACAATATCATCGTTTAAAGATGCCAATAATTGAACGTTTTTAAATCAATAAATTTCTAGTTATTAAAATATTTTAGGAGATAATAAAACTGCAAATAGTTACTTTAATAACCTCAAGACTTACGTATAATAAAATTATAAACTACAGAAGAAAATATATAGAAAGGTAATTAGATATCTCGCATTCTTCTTAGAGAAGAGAAAAGTTACCCCAATTAGGTAGTGAAGCTGATTACGATCAGAAGTATATATAAACGAAGAAGAATGTATGAGATGTGTAAGAAAATTCAGAATACTTTTTCCATAATACATTGCTTAGTAATTGAAAATACTACCGAAGAGCATTGCAGCAGCCCCGCAACTGAAAAAACTTCACTTAATTTTACATTATAATTTTTGATCGCAAGCTGCATAACTCAACTTGAGTCAGGACAATATTGTCTATGCTCTATCCCTTTCTCTCTTTTGATGCTTCTCGGATTAAGCGTGAAAGAGACGGGGCTACATAATTACAGTACAGCTTCCAATATTCAAAACAGCTGATCCATATTCTATGCGCTCGTTTGTACGGCCAGTGTTTGACGAAAAGTTTTCACCGTTTCTAACTTCGCTGGTATCTTGGGCGGGCTTAAGCATGGAATGTATAAGTAGATGTTTAAGTTATAGCAAGCTTGGTATTCTTTTGAAATATTTAAAAGGTTCTTCAACCCAACCACCAACCAACCATTAATAAATCTAGTAACCTATTATATACCTAACATGCAAAATTGTAAATTCAAATAAATAAATAAATACTAACCTAATAATTTTAAGCCTTATAACAATAATGTTAAGAAAATAATATATCAGAAACGATCCTACGATTTAGTTCTATATTCCTCTATTATTCTTTGTCTTTATTTAGAAAATCTTGATATTTCAGTAGCTATTAACATATGGAAACCTCGGGGCGGGGGCCTGGTGATCTGTCATACAGGGAATCCTAGTACAGACACCAGGCTCTCACACTGGTTAAATTGTCTTTCAAATGTATAGCAAATAGCATGTAAGTACTTAATACCTATGTGAGAGAAAATAAAGACTTTTTGAATTTACTTACTAAAATATGTATAGCGGTTGTGACTAAATATTAAAGTATTATTAGAAATTATCCTCATATTTATAACGCTATTATTAGGTCGTCGCGAACCTAACTTACAACACTATGTAAGGAATTTAACCCACTTTTAATTATCATATCATGATGAAACTTGGCAGGTATATGTAACTCGGATGACAATGAAATAATATGGTTCCATCGAGCTGATCTAATGATGCAGCTTGGAGGTGGGCATGGAAATGTCAAAGCGTTGTTTTAGTGATTACTATTAATATAAACTATTAATTTATTTCATCGGAATCTACAGTTTGCATTTTGAATTTGCAGTAATGATTTTTTTGCTCATCTACATCGGTTTTTGCCAGAAAGATCGTATATGTATTTGGAGACCTACTGTATTCTTTAAGCAGTGTTAATTACATCAGATTTTTTGTACAATAACTACAAAGGAACGAAGTCTAAGGCCAAACAAAAGTATTTATTTGCCTACAGTAAATAATTTACATGTCATTTTGGATAAATTGTACGGGTATTGTCAACAAATATGTGAACGAATTAGAGATGTCTGATTATCACACAGTAGGCACCCGTGCTCTGACGACTACTGCAGGGAAATTGCAGTTAAATGAAGTTTTCTGATTAGTAAAGGATTCAGATGCCTCAAAAACTTAGCCGTGATCCATAATATTTGATAATGTAACGCAGCTGAGGTTTCCAAATAATATTCCAAATGAGGCAACACAAATTCAGTACCGCAGTAAAGCACGATACGTCACCAAGGAAGCACGTACCCTCCTTAATAAACCGCTCACCACCTGAGCCCGAATATTCATAAATGTATGACGCAGGATCTTTTTCAAAGCGTAGAGAATGTCAATTCGAATTTGGAATTACTTATTCACGACACTCGGTGTTTTCTTGGCGGTAGGGATATTTCCTTTGTTTTTTGAGAAAGTTGAGTTGCGTGCAAAAATATTCGACACTTACAGCCATATCATGCGAGTATTGATCGGGTAATCTGAATAGAATCAAAACAGTTTATATAGGGTAACTATATCTCAGATAGAGTGGATGATAACCTTTATCGCACAATCACGTCCCTCGAGACATTCGAGTAAAATGGTCTTCATTATCCGTCTCCGCTGATTCTTCAGTTATCGGTGGTTGAGGCAAATGTCAGCGCTTGAAGTAACTCAAGTAATGGAAATAATTATGTTAATGCAAACAACTTTCATAGATATGATATACACTCAACAGTAATGAAAACGTGTCACTTTGTATAAGATTTTCCATACAAACTGACCCGTTTTTATTGCTGCTTAGTGTAGCTGTAAAAGAAACACTGTTCGCAGAACCGACGTGCTGTGAAATGAATTTAAAATGACTGAAAAGAAAACAAAGGAGTCTGTGAAAGTAAATATTATGTCTATTTATGTAAATGTAGGGAAAAAGTACCTACCTAGTTTGTAAATAAAGATTTTATTTAAGACCTGTTTGTCTAACTGTTATGAAATTATTCTAAGCCGATATACCTACTCTACTGCATCATGTGTGTTTAGGAATAAATGACTTCGTCTTTGGCATTATAACTAGCCTCGCCTTTGACCACAGGTTTAGCTCAGTTGGTCGGTGGTCGCCGGTTCGAATCCCGCTAGGGGCAAACTTCATGTTATAAAACACGAATGTTTTTACCCGAGTCATGGATGTTTAGTGCTTATGTGTGTATCTATTTCTCTACATAAGTATTTATATCGTTGTCTAGCACCCACAGTACAAGGTTTGCTTAGTTTGGGGATGGGTCAATTTGTTTGAAATACGTACATACATAAAATCACGCATTTTTGCTATAGGGGTAGGCAGATACCACTTCCTTCTGTGTTCGAAGTGTCCCAAGATATTTATATTTTTAACTAGTGACAATAAGTGGTACGTACCGCAAGCCAGGCACGTCGTCGAGCGGCGTGCCGTCGGGCAGCTGCCAGGCGAGCTGCGGCGGAGGGAAGCCGTGCGCCGCGCAGGAGACGTGGGCCCCCGTGGAGTTGGCGAACACCAGCCGCGCCGGCGGCTCCAGCAGGAACACGGGCCCGTGCTCCTGGCCCTCGCCGCCTGCCGACAGACAACGTCGTTCAGAGACCCAGCCGGTTCGACAACATCATTAAGAGGGAAGAATACCTGCTACGCGTCCATACAAAAAGAGAAAACGTTTTTCCACTTCTAAATTTTTGCTAGTGGTAGGGCCTAGTGCTAGGTCCGTCCGGGGAGGTACCACAGTCTTTCCCCGCTAACCTGCCGCCAAATAGCAGTGCTCGCACTGTTGTGTTCCGGCAGGGGGTTAAGGCAGCCGGTGAAATTTCTGGCACAGAGGCATTCCATCTTAGGCCTCAGGGTAGGCAACGCATTCGAGATCTTATAGTTTCCTAATGGGCGATCATAGGATTTCGGTGTCCATGGGCCGCAGTGACCACTTACCATCAGGTGGGCTGTGCGCTCGTTTGCCATACCAATAATCTTAAAAAAAAATAGTTTCCAATCTCCATGATTTTTTAGTATGTTATTGATACAATGAAATACAAGGTTTTTAGGTTTTTTTTTTTTAATTTACAATGGATTCAAAGTTCTTACAAATAAAAATAAAAATAAACTATAAACCTTGTATTTCATTGTGTCAATAACATATGCTAAGAAATCATGGAGATTGGAAAATATTTAGAAGTCATCATCATCATCAACAGCCGCGGCAGAGGCAGCGGCGCGGGCCTTTTTACTGACACATTGCGTGCAACGGGTTCTGACCATTGATCTATTATATAAGTAAGGATTCACAATCAGCCGGAGAAAAATGGCCCCGTCAAAACGGGTGCCCGAACGGCTAGGGCACCCGTTTGGCCTTCGTTATAAACAGGCGTTATTAGCATATTGGAACGTATTTTCTAATGTCAGTTTGCTCCATATATTTTGACATATTTTGTTAGGTACTGTTCGTCCATATGTTATTACTTATTAAAGGTGGTTCTGACCGAGGCGGGCGTCACGATCGCGCTATGTGCCCGTAAAACGCCCGGTTCTGCCGCTATTGCGCGAAGACCAAACATCTAACCTTGGGTTTAGTTGTAGCAACTTAACTCAAGTAGGAGGGTTAGCCCAGGCCAGCACTTTGCGCAATGGGGACTATCGTTTCTTAGCTCACCAGTTAACGCCACTGTTGACTAAGGTCCAGAGGTATAGCTGTCTAAGGCGACTTTATTAGGTCGGCGCCGAAATAAAGTTTTCAATCTTGAATCTCAATAAGTTTATTAATTATAAATAACTATCATCACATCGAGTAGCTATGCCGGAATGTTGTGCAGTTCCGTTTTGTTTGAAAAAAAAATCAGACATTTTACATTTATCGCCAAATAATCCATATTTGCGACAATTTCACGGAGGAAATCACTTTTCAACAGGTAAATTAAAAAAAATATATATATCACAAAGCCCGCCAAAATTAGTAAGAAGTGAATGTTATGGAACCTCACGCGACACTAGCGCCTCTAGTGGCAAATTCACACGCGATAGCCTCCATTGGGCTAGGCGCAACGAAGGTCTGCCTAGTGAGAAGTAAACGAACGTTCGCCTTACAGATCATATAGATCGATGCAAGATTGATGCACTTTAAAAATGTGGTGCTGGTGACGAGAGCTACAATTCCCGTGGACTACCATCACTACCACCACCACAACCAGCCTATTTTCATCACTACTACACTTTCGTGATGATAAGAGGCCTATGCCCATGCAGTGGGACGTAAATAGGCTGTTTTGGTGCTGTGGTGTGCTGAAACGACACATTCAGATAAAATAATTGAACTCAATGAAGCCGCGGTCGGAAATATACCAATTTTCATTTCATCTACGAGGTTCCTGCTTGCGTTTTGTGTTCGGGATAATCCGCAAATCTCCTGTAATCTCGGTTGTGTTGAATATTTGATTGGCATTATACCGACTGCATCGTAAACAGCCGATAATGGAGTCAAGCGTAGCCAGATTAGTAGCATTCAGATTTGTATCATTAACATGAAATCATATTCCTCATTTTAAATTGTAATTTTTTTAGCCTTGATTACTCGAGCCAAGCAGGTACGATAATCTTGAATATTTTATCTACATTTATATCATAAACCCTCTATGATGCGTTCAAAAACCGCAAATTATGACCAGTATTAAGATGAACTGTTTAGTTAGAACAGATTTCTTATCTGTGAAAATGTTCTAATAGCTGTATTAGACCACCAATGGTCTAATAGCATTCAAATTTAGAACATCTTCAAACAGCAATGCCCGCCTATGAGAATATAGGCCCGCCTATGAAGAATTTCAGTCAGACAGAGTGAAAGTTTGTTTTAAATTCAAATGTTGGCTCTCTATTTACCCCATGCTTTTTGAAAATCGAATGTGAGAAACCGACGTATTCGAATTGCCGCCATTTTGGACAGATTTTGAAGCATCTTAGAGTATTTATAAAATGAGTGTAGATAAAGTTGTGTATGCAACTGTAAGTACATAATTAGGCCCTAAGACACTCGTGCGATATTATTTTGTAACTCGCCTGGCGGCTCGTTTCATAAAACCTTTATTATGTAGCAGTTACATAAACTACTATTAAAGGAACAAGAAGTATCTACTTACTCGTATGTCCCGTAAACAATAAATGAAAATGTATGTTCTTGTGATCAAATAGTGCGATAATTCACTCTTCAGACCTAACTCGCAAACTAAACGTAGTCATTTCGTCCATAATAAGCCTTTGTGCGTTCTGTTCCGCCACACCTCAGTTTGAAATGCAAATGTTAATTATACGCGGCCCACGTATTACCTAGTTTTGGGGCAGTTACCGCAAATTATACTTAATTGGGAACTTTCATTATCTGTGGCTCACGAATTTGCCTAAAAAGACAATAAATAATAATAATAATAATAAATTTTATTCAGTAGATAAGTTTACACAATATTTCATAAAATTACACTAGGCGTTTATGATATCTTAATTAACTGACAAAGGTATAAATAATCTACTCGTAAATGCGGCGAAAACATTACCTACTTCTGTGCCTGAGCTAGGGTAAACCTGTGTTTCAGGCAGAAGAAGGTCTTAAATATTTATTTGAAAGAACTTATATATTAAATATTCCCGTGGAAACATATTAACAAGATTATATCTACAGTACCTACAAGCTAATTTTCTATAACTAGGTACTTATTATTTAATGATAAATAAAAGTTGCTCTGTATCATCGTAGGACAATTTTTGAAGAGCTTCCTTAAGAGTATTCTTAACTTTATTATAACATAGTGGGAATATATTTAATTTAGCGTTAAGTCTATTGTAAAGTACCGGACCAAGGAAGACATAAAATCTAGACGAGAAAGTACATTTGGTTTGATTCGTTTGAGGGCAAACAATATCTTTACGTCTTTTTTTAAGCGAGTCTAAGTTATATGGGAGTGCGGAGTGCTGTTTAAGGACTGTGTTCATTATGAATAACTGTCTTACAGTTAGCACCTCACAGGATTGGTATAGGAAGTTAGTAGGATATAGGAAGGAACGGAAGGTCGAAACCTTTAAAACCGCGCGCTGAGCTCTCTCGATGGCCAGAAAGGAAGTTTTAGCCCTGCCACCCCAATGAAGACTATTAAAATTAAGTTTACAGAGTTTTAGGGTAATTAGAATTATAAAATGACTAGCTTCTGCCCGCGATTTCACCCGCGTGGAATTCGGTGATCGCGTTTCCGCGGGAACCATGCGTTTTTTCGGGATAAAAAGTAGCCTATGTCCTGTCTCGTTCCCCAACTATCTACATGCCAAATTTCATCTTAATCGGTCCAGCAGTGGTTGAAGTATGAAGAGGTAACAGACAGACAGACAGAGAGAGTTACTTTCGCATTAACAATATTAATATGGATTATCACACAATGATATCGCCACTCATACCGTCCCTCCTTGTTCTGCGTCTTCTATCGTCTGTACAACGGGGAGTGTGCCAAGTTCCGAGAAGGTGTTCAGACTGGTGCCAACCGCTTCCTTCTACCAGCGCACCTCACGTCATCGGCAGCACGTTCATGCCCATTTCCTAGAGCCACTGAACTCGTCTACACGTCGGTTCTCTAGAACGTTTCTAGCGCGTACAATTAGCGTATTTGGAATGAACGTCCTCCCTCGATTTTCCCTCTGCACTACAATTTGGGGCTTTTCAAAAAGGGGGTCATCAAATATCTCCGAGGTCGGGAACGCATTGGTGATGCCTCTGGTGTTACAAATGTCTATGGGCGGCGGTGACCACTTACCATCAGGTGGGTCGTCTGCCTGTTTATCAATCTTTATACATTAAAAAACTCGCTTCCACCGGCTTCTCGCAACCTTCACGAGGTTCGCCTGTTGGAGCCCTACTGACATTTCGTTTCCCGGTTCGCGGACGCCACTCGAGAACTTTCTGATCATATCGGTCACTAGTCCTGCAACAATATGCCCCGTCCACGGCCCCTTCAGGTTCGCGATTCTACATGGTTCTTTTGTGGAAACCCTCATTTCTGATTCTATCATGCAGAGAAACGCCGAACCTAGCCTTCTCTATTGCCCTGTGAATGACTTGTCTTAGTGAACTGTTCTCTCCTATTTCGCTGATAACTATCACTGCTGAAATCAAATGCTGGTAGAGCCTAGTATTGCATTATACATGCCGCGGTGGTTGAATCAAGTCGCGGCTAACCCGACGCCGGATTGACGGGATCGCTGCCGGCTGTAGCATCGATCCGTCGGCTTGCGGCATTGCCTTTATCATTGTACCTCTTATTGATGTGGTTCGCCTCGGCTCACATCTCAGTATCCGTACTAATATGAAAAGGTTGAAAGTTACTCTGTCAGTCTGTTATTTCTTCATGTTTAAACCGCTGCTTTTTAGCGTAGAAAAACTTATCGTGTGCAATCTCTAAAGAAAATGCAAAAGATGCATGCAATCCCATTCCGCAACTGGGCCCGCGTAGAAACTATAATAGCCCAAAACCTCTCGTGCAATGAGATTTTAAAGCTACCTATTGTAGTGGTCACGTTATAAATGGGCTTCTGTAGAATGGCCCAAACTTGGTTGTAAAATTTTCATAATACTTGTAAATTCATTAGGGGGATAAGTTCGCCTTTGTACATCATAATTTGCTAATTTTGTCACATTTTACATGTTATTTTGTACAATGAAGTGTTTTTTACTAACTTACTTACCTAGTTGTAATCTTTGCCATCTTATCCGTCATATTTTACTTATTTAAGTTTAAAATTAACTACAATACTTAAGAGGTAAAATACAAAATAATCCAAGGAAAATAAACGGTCCTCACTGGATTATCTAGATAATCTGCCTTTTGCAAATTAGTTTAATATTCGCTGCTTTCGCGAGGAGAAGTAGAGTTCGTTAATTTTAGTCTATTACAGTAATTTACTGAAATTCCGAGCAAATATTTTGTGGATTAAATGCACCTTAGGATGCGTTCAGATCTGGAGAATGCGCTGCGAATGCGCTCAAAATATTTATACATCATAGTACATTACAGACCTAGCTAGGGTGGCGAATTACCACCCGTGGTTTGTCAAAAGTTTTACGTCTTGCCTTGGCCAAGAAGTGAGATTTTCTCTCCGCGTAGCGGGCAGAAAATCCCACTTTATGGCCAAGGGTGATGTAATAGTACATTACAAACCTAGGGTGGTGAATTCGTAAATGTCCCAGATCGCAGGTTTCTGTGGCCCGAACCGAAGGTGAGGGCCATAAATATGCGATCTGGGGCTTTACGAATTACCGCCCGTGGTTTGTCAAAAGTTTTACTTCTTGCCTTGGCCAAGAAGTGAGATTTTCTCTCCGCGTAGCGGGCAGAAAATCCCACTTTACGGCCAAGGGTGATGTAAAAGATATTTACACATTCATTCTAATGACATATCAACAGAATTGCTGTAGGTATACATATTTTGACAGTTGCTGCTGGCCCTATAACCGAATGCCACGCGCTCCTAACGGTGAAACATTTTATTGCCGATTTTCATTTTATTTTCATTTTGTATTCTTTCTGACATACCGATAACGACTAATGACAAATGAATTAATATAATTAAATATGTATAAATAACATGACATACCTACGTACTAACCAAAATCTGTAAATAATTTAAATTATAAATTAAATTAAACATTACACATTTTACATAAATAAAATAGTTAAAATAAACTTATAATAAAAGAAATGTTAATGTACATAATAGACTATTTTAGAGATATATATAGACTCATAGAGATAATATATGACTAGATAAAATTAATTATAATGTTAATATTTGTTTGCATGTAATAAAGGCTTATCTTATCTTTATTCTTTCTGGCGATCTCAATGTGAAATTCTCTTATTTTGACATGTAAAATAATATGCTGTAATTTAATATTGGAAAATAAATGTCTATGTCTATGTCTATGTCTCAAAGGCGCGGGCAGGGGCTAGTATTCTAATAAATTTAAGTAATAAAACCTCCACCATCGATCGGCGTTAAATAACTGGCTCACAAAGAGCTTTTGAAACTTTTTCTCAGAGCTTTGAAGCCAATAGCTTTCAAAACACCCTTTGTCTATTCGATACCGGGCTACAAAGCGGGCTGGAGTGATTGGGATTGAAGGGGCCCATGACTCCATAAGGAGACGAGGCGGAAATTCACTAGCAATACTTACTCTGAAAGGAACTCTGGTCGGAGTGTGTGCATTGTATTGATTGTTAGAACTTTTTTCTTGTTAAAATACATGTTATTGTTGCAGTAATTGGGTGCTCTAGTGGCGATGTTTGAGTTCGATATTGGTAAGTTTTATCCCCTTCAATTGGAAAGAGGAAGGAATAAAACATTTTCTCGCACAAATCGAGTCTATTTAGGAAACGTCACATAGATTAAAGTAATAGTCATCAATTTATTTAACATCCTATATTAGTTAATCAATATTTTTAGTCTACCTATTTTGGATAAAAACTAACAAACATGTATTAAAAATCACAACACAAAACACCTTAGATGCTACGAGAGTCGTAGATACTCTGCGCCGTAGAGGCCCTACGATGCCATAGGTCTGTGAACCTTTAATTTGATGGTTCATTTTTCAACTACTATTCAAAGAACCGGTCCCGAGAGGACCATGTTGCTAATTACAAATTAAGAAAAATACGAAAAAAGGTCCCAACTCTTTGTCCCCACAGTCTGTAGATAGCAAAATCACGGGTTATAAAGCATTTAAGTTGGTATCGTCCTTTCTTCGGGCCCAAGTTGAAGCCATAACGCTGCACTCCCGGGAAAAACCGAATAACTTAGAAACTTTACAACCCGCGCAATTGAGATCTCCATCAACTTTTGTCGGTTGGTTGGATTTTTAATTAGATTTTTTTAAAGTCTAATGACTAGTCGTTTTATCTGTACCTCAATATAAGTCTACAAAGTGAGATTAATTAAAAGAGCGTTTAGTTTATTAAGAGTTAATTTATAATTATATAAGTTAGAAACCAAGTTTTGGGTTCTGTAGTTTGTCGCATTGCAATTTGACACTAAAATTTTCCTACGTAACCTTGCAGTTCCAAAAGATAAAAAAAACATATGCTATTTGTTTTTACTGGTTAGTTTAAAATTAACACTGGTCTAGAAAATTGTGCAAAATTGTTTCATTTCATTGCTTAAAATTGTTCTGTATTTATTGACATAACTAAAAAAAAAACTGTAATTGCGGAAAACACGACTCCACGGCCTTTTGTTCACATTTGTTCGACTCAAAATGTCTCATACAACAGTTTTTGCTGTTGTTCTTTCAACTCTATGAGTAATACGGTTCAGTTGAAAATTGAATCGTAAACACTGTACATAGAACTTTTTTCTCGGGTTGCGGGTTGTGTGCAAAAGAGTTAAAAAGTAGAGTTATGGTGGCGCATTGTTCAGAATGTGGGTCCCACAAACAAAAGAGAGGTTTTTATTTATTTCATCATTCATTTTTGCATTAGTTGTTTGTAACTACACTCAACAGCAATGAAAACGGGTCAATTTGTATAAGATTTTCCGTGACCCGTTTTCACTGCTTTTGAGTGTAGTTACCAAAAATACAGGCGGGATTTGAGACAAAATAGCGATAGCCTTAACACTAACACTAATTATATAATATGGGATAATAGATAATAACATTTATGTCTGGAGAAAATAAATATACACTCAACTGCAATGAAATCGGATCACTTTGTATAGGATTTTTCAAACAAAGTATTTTATCACAATCAGTTTCAAATATCACTCTCATTTAATGTAACCACAATATAATAACATTTTATTTTTATTTCAACCGTAACATCAATCACGTATGAATGTTAGCAAAATCTCTTTACAAAACCATTTTTACTAAATTCAGGGGTATCGAAATTTAGGAAACTGAAGCAACCCTTGAAGGAATGACATGTTGTCCAAGTTGCACTCTTTTTATGTCTTGACGATGATGGAGGTTCAAAGGCCGACCCTTACCCGCTCAATCAAATCGACTAGTGTCTTGTACAGTGTGTTTTGACAAGACGCGATACTAAGATGAAGTTAAAGTAGGAGCATAGAGGCAGTAAATAAACGGTAGTAGATATACTTACATGAAAACAGTCACTTATATTTTGTACATTTTTGAAAACAAGGTATACAAAGATATTATTTCGTAACAAAGTAACAGTTGAGAAGTTAGAGGTAAGTAAGTGTTCTAAGAAACAGGGTCCCCGTAGCATTCAAAGTTCTGGTAAATTCATTTCTGTTAAATTCATTTAAAAGTGACGTGTAAAAGTGTCCAGATGTGGCCTATTTGCTGAATAAATATTTTCATTTTCATTTTCATTCCAAATGATACAAAATCGAGCCAATTAAAACTAAGTTCACTGCAAACTTGCGTCACGTTCCTTCAATGGTCACCTTTAAACTTCCACTGCCGCTTTTACCTTTACGCCCCTTTACACCCCCGTGCAACCTCTTTTGTGAACCCGTAACGAGTTCGCCAGCAGTTTCATTAAACGTCGCCAAGACTTGTCTCTTGTTTATATGCTAATGATTTTTGCGTGCAAACTGAACTGTGTAGCAAACTAAAAGGAGTCTTGAAATACAGCATTCAAAGTTCGTTTTCGTAATGGGATGTTGTAATGAAAATGCAGGGATCATAGGTTACGGAGTTTTGTGATGAACTTCTTGTTTTAAAAAATACGGGAGAAGTTTTTTTGTTGAGTTCGTAAAAGGTTTTTGTTCGTATATTTTACGAGTAGAGTTTTGTGGTAGTTTATGAATCAAAGTTTTTATATATTAGTATATATAAAAACTTTGAAATAACTACTCTGAAATCTACAAGGAGGATTAAAATAGTAAAATCATTTTGCTATTCTTGAGCTATCTTATTTTTTTGTATCTATTTTGTTGGCATCACACAGCTCATAGTAAGCAGTCACTCCGACCCATGGACACCGAATTGATTTCTTATTAAGAAAGCATAAGATCTCGAATGCGTTGCCTCCCCTGAGGTCTAAGATGGAATTTTAATGAATGGGTTTTATTTGAAAATCGCGGGAATCTGAAGGAGCGGTCTGTGTACGGAAACTTGAGGAAGGCTTATGTTTAATGTGACCGACATGCATCAAAAATGCCGTATACCTAAAATTATCCTCTAAGTTGCCTGTAGGTATGTAACTAAAACTGAGTTAGGTAAGAAGCTAATTCGAGAGCAGCAGTTCAATGCAAGTGGGGCCTACAAGTATTGATTTGAGAATAGAGGTCTTTATATGAGATGTCAGTTCAAATCTACGGATATTAAGAAGGTTTACTCCGAAAGTTGGCAACGTCGCAAATAGCTGTCAAATATTTCGCTGTTTTCATTAATTTCTGAATATTACTGAATGAAAACATGAATTATCGCTTTATGGTTGAATAAAACATCAAGTATGGATTGCAACAATTATCATAGGAACACGAAATTTTTAGGATTATGGAAGTACTATCTTTTGAAAACTTTCCATCGCATTTTCCGTGCATTTTAATGTAATATTATCACTTGAACGCCTAACCAACAAATATAAAACGAGACGCGTCATTCAACCATAGAATGATAACTTCTTTTTTAATTCAGTAACATTGAGAAATTAATAAATTTAGCGAAACATTTGACAGCTATATGCGACGTTGCCAACTTTCGGGATAAACCCTCTTAATGCGTACGAAATACTGGACTTTTGTTGACAAATTTTTCATAACCAAAACTCTGAAAAGTTGGCGAGGTTAGAAATTCCAGCCAAAGTTCGATCTGCTTAAATTAAAAGGCGATCAAACCGTCTGACGTTACGTCCAACGTTAAAGACCTTCTCATGAATAATGTGTGATAAAATTGCTAATACCAGGATTGTATCACTTTTAATCAAGCGAGCATTGACGACGCTGAAAAGCGCTTCTTTAATCCAGGACTTTACGTGAAAGCATTAATTAACAACGCGACTCACATAGAACCCAATTAACTTGCTAATTTTTTAATTAAAAAAACTAGTTTCTGTTGGATTAAAAGGTTTGTGAAATTTGTTTTTTTGTGCTTGTTGACGATAATATAAACAGATTACAAATGTACAGGTGTAGTGAATAAATACACCCAACAGAAATTAAAACGGGTCACTTTGTATGGCAACTCCTTTACAAAGTGACCCGTTTTCTTTGCTGTTGAGTGTATTTGCCATCGGGAAAACTCCGAAAGTTCAGTTACCGAATTTAATGAATGAAATAAAATGTACTTATACCGAGTGTGGCCTGTAATAGAAGAAATTTTTTTTCAACGAAAACCATTTGGACTTAATTACTAATGAGTTAAAGGCTATCTACATACTTTTTTTTTGCTCCTATAATGTTACAGGCCTCCCCGATGTTACAAGTTGGCCCAGAGAAATTCGTATCATTACAGATTAACACATGGCAATTCATTTTTATCTAAATATATAAAACTCAAAGGTGACTGACTGACTGATATAGTGACCGATCAACGCACAGCCCAAACCACTGGACGGATCGGGCTGAAATTTGGCATGCAGGTAGATGTTATGACGTAGGCATCCGCTAAGAAAGGATTTTGCAAAATTCCTACGGGAACGGGAAAAAAAGGGATTTTTACATTTTAATGTTTAGGCGCGTACGAAGTCGCGGGAAACATCGTAGAAATCTGAAATTTGGCATGCAGGTTCCTTGGGGAGCGTAGGGGAGCACTAAGAAACGACTTCCCAAAATTCCCACGGGGACGGGAAAAAATGCTTTTTTTACATTTTAAGGCGCGTACGTAGTCGCGGGGATCATCGTAGAGAGCTGAAATTTAGCATGCAGATTCCTTGGGGAGCGTAGGGGAGCACTAAGAAAGGACTTCCCTAAATTCCCACGGGAACGGGAAAAATGGGTTTATTACATTTTAAAACCCGTACGTAGTCGCGGGGATCATCGTAGAGAGATGAAATTTGGCATGCAGATTCCTTGGGGAGCGCAGGGGAGCACTATGAATGGATTGCCGATATTCCCACGGGAACGGGAAAAATGGGATTTTTACATTTTAATGCTTAGGCGCGTACGAAGTCGCGGGAAACAGCTATCTATCTATCTAAATATATAAAAGAAGAAACTGACTGACTGACTGACTGACTGATTGACTGACTGACTGACTGACATATCAACGCAGAGCCAAAACTACTGGTCGTAGAGAGCTGAAATTTGCCATGCAAGTTCCTTGGGGAGCGAAGGGGAGCACTAAGAAAGGACTTCCCGAAATTCCCACGGGAACGGGAAAAAATGTTTTTTTTTACATTTTAAGGCGCGTACGTAGTCGCGGGGATCATCGTAGATAGCTGAAATTTGGCATGCAGGTTCCTTGGGGAGCGTAGGGGAGCACTAAGAAAGGAGTTCCCGATATTCCCACGGGAACGGGAAAAATGGGATTTTTACATTTTAATGTTTAGGCGCGTACGAAGTCGCGGGACACAGCTATCTAACTATCTAAATATATAAATAAAAGAAGAAACTGACTGACTGACTGACTGACTAACACCATCAATGCAGAGCCGAAACTACTGGTCGTAGAAAGCCAAAATTTGGCATGCAGGTTCCTTGGGGAGCGTAGGGGAGCACTAAGAAATGATTTCCCGAAATTCCCACGGGAAAGGGAAAAAAAGGGATTTTTTCATTTTAATGTTTAGGTGCGTACGAAGTCGCGGGGATCATCGTAGAGAGATGAAATTTGGCATGCAGGTTCCTTGGAGAGCGTAGGGGAGCACTATGAAAAGATTTCCCGATATTCCCACGGGAACGGAAAAAATGGGATTTTTACATTTTAATGTTTAGGCGCGTACGAAGTCGCGGGAAACAGCTATCTATCTATCTAAATATATAAAAGAAGAAACTGACTGGCTGACTGACTGACATATCAACGCAGAGCCGAAAAACCTGGGCGTAGAGAGATGAAATTTGGCGTACTGGTTCCTTGGGGAGCGCAAGGGAGCACTAAGAAAGGATTTCGCGAAATTCTCACGGGAACGGGGAAAAAAGGGAATTTTACATTTGAATTTTTAGGCGCGTACGAAGTCGCGGGAAACATAGTAAGGATCTGAAATTTGGCATGCTGGTTCCTTGGGGAGCGTAGGGGAGCACTAAGAAAGGACTTCCCGAAATTCCCACGGGAACGAGAAAAAATGGGATTTTTACATTTTAATGTTTAGGTCGCGGGGATCACCGTAGAGAGCTGAAGTTTGGCATCCAGGTTCCTTGGGGAGCGTAGGGGAGCACTAAGAAAGGATTTCCCGATATTCCCACGGGAACGGGAAAAATTAAATTATAATCCTGGATTACAAACACTTTCAAGAAACACGTTATGCAGATTACCTACTGTTAGATTACCTGCCTATTGTCCAGTAAAAAGGAAATGATTGATGAGTTCCCTAAAACATTCTTTAAACCAGTCTGATATTACCTAAATAATACATTTTGGCACTAAACTATTTATTCATAAGAGATTAATGAATCCGAGAAAAAAAAGGAAAAATCTATACATATAATAAATAATAATTATGTAGAAGTCGCGGCTGAAAATTGAAAATTAAAAGAAACTATCAAGTCAAAGGGACTATATGAACGATACTGAACACAAAATAACGATTTTTAGAAAAAAATACTGTATGTATGTATGTATGTATGTCCGGATTTAACTCGAAAACTACTGGACGGATTGAAACAAAATTTGGTATGGGGGTAGTTGATAACACTGGTCAACATATAGGCTACTTTTTATCCCGAGGAAATGCATAGTACCCGCGGGAAGGCTATTAACAAATTCCACGCGGACGAAGTCGCGGGCAGAAGCTAGTATATTATAAGAAGAAGAAAGATAGATTTAATATGTTTGATATTAATAAGATTATTGGTTGACGACATGATATTATTTAATTAAAAGATATTGTTCAGTAGTGGAAATTGATAAAAAAGTCGAACTTACCTTATACCATAAGGTATTCTCTACCTCTGGGCAAAGCAGAAATGTGGCCCTGGAATAATAGCCAGCTAAATTAAAGCTGGCTATACTATACCCCCGCGAACAGTTATAGAGTGCAGTTTAGTTCAGTAGAGCCAAATATAGTTCAATAGAGTTCCAGTACAGATTCGATCACCGCGTCAGTGCCCAAAATACAAAAGGGAGCCAATATTTCGCTCTAATCCTGCGCCAAAGGCAGATTTACACTGGCGTCGTCGATTAAAATGCAAATTGGGACGGCAAACTGCTGCAAATTTCGACTTTCGACTATGGAGTTGTAAAAAAATCTTTTCCGTTCTCAATTTAGACGGTGTATGGTTTAGGCTTTAGAATCAATATTTTTGTGATTTGAACGAATTCCAAACATCAATTAAGTTGCACTTTTGTTTGTCAATTCTGGCGGAAAACGTAATAGCTGTGGTCGAGGGTTTAAAAGCTACTTGCAAACCACCAAGTTTTCTAGAGAAGAGAAACATCGCAAGACAGCCTGCATGCATTTGCATATAACGCTCAAAGATTAAAGTCATTTCACGCTATAAATATTTAACTAAGTGTAATGCATTTACTTATGGAGAAGACGACTGATATGAGTGAATATTTCAATAAATTGTACCAACCCCGCATGGTATAAGAAAAGGAATATAAATTGAAGATGAATAGTTGATTGGCTTACCCATGGCAAACAAGATGAGCAGGGCAGACGCCACCCACGAGCTCATGATGGCGGCGCGGGGTGCTCACATCGCTCGTCGAGTCACATCAGGCCGCGGAAATCTGCAACAAACACCAAAATTATGACTAATGGCTCTTAAAGCTGTAGACCATTTTTGCATAGCTTTTAACAGAATCCCATACGTAATTGTCAAAAAAAAACGTACGTACAACTGCTGCATGTTCTGTTAAACAAAAATTTTAACGCACATTTGGGTTAAAGGCACTGATTCAAGGTTATCGAAACGTTTATATGTGTATGCATTGTGCGTTACAAGCAGTGGATGCGATACTAAATAAGTAGGTGCTTATTATTCAGAATAGGTAAGGCTAACTTGACGATCAACTTAAATACGTAGGATAATACAGTGTTTATGATTTTAAGTAGTTTTTCTCAAACATGCAATGAAATATTGATATTATGTTCTTATTATTACCCTGGGAAGTATCACGTTTCAGGCGCGGCTAGACAATTGGTCTATAATGAAATTTCATACAAACGTTGCAGGCCTAGGCCGGCAACTCACTTTTTTTTTAATTTCCGTTTGATATATTTGTTACACAGCATCTTGGCATTCGGCCATTTAAAAAAAGCTACAAGCAATATTTACTCTATGGTTTGCTATGACATTCTCAGCTATTAAAAAAGCATGAACTATATTTGCTACATAGGTATCGCTATTTTATTTATGTAAAAAAGACGTCATAAAATATTATTTTATTAATTTATTTCATTGCATGTTTGAGAAAAGAACTATACATACATCGGCGGGGAACGGAAGTTGTCGTTGTTGAGTGTTGTATATAATACTCGGCCTGCAACTTCCTGCTTCCCGGCCTCTGTAGTAATGTACTATTATAGAACGGGGACTGTTCTCGAAGACGGTAACCTCAAAAGTTACAACGTCGTAAGATTTCACTACCTAAAATCTTTGAACCTAAACTTACAGTTACCGTTAAAACCAATTTGAACTTCAAGGATAAGCCATTAAGGCAACCATGGTGAATCCTAAACGTAAATTAGCTAAACTTGGATGGGACGGATCGCCGGCACACTGAATTAAAAATATAATTAATCCCTCCCATAAATTTTTGGAGTTAAAAAATAGCAGCGAAGAGTTAGTACCCTCGGTTGATAAACTGCGGCTGTCTTCAGGGAGGATATTGTACCGTCTATGAATATGATACGAATGTGGGTATAATACAAAAAAAAAGACTCCACTTAATTGGTAAAATCAACAAACATACGAGTTCTCATCGAGAAAAAGTAAACAAAAATGCTGGTAGTCATCAATCAATCAATTATCAATCACAAATCAATACACACCGTTTTTATATTGACACAAGCTTCTGCCCGCGACTTCGCCCGCGTGGAATTCGGTTAACGCGTTCCCGTGGGAACTATGCTTTTTTCCGGGATGTAAAGTAGTAAGGGTCTATGCTTTCCCGGGACCCCAAATATCTCCATGCCAAATTTCATCTCAATCGGTTCAGCGGTTGAAGCGTGAAGAGGCAACAGACAGACAGAAAGACAGCCAGAGTTACTTTCGCATTTATAATATTAGTAGGTATGGATGCGTTAACTTCGGCATAATACTTGAGACATTAACAGAAACAATACCGTCAATAAATTTTAGTTGACATTAAAACAAATGCTTTTTATAAAAAATAAATAAATATTGCAATGACGACTAAATGCATAAGGCCTTTTAGAGTAAGAAAAAAGTTACTTTTAACTCTGGGCGAATTCTCTGACTATTCGAAATGATTTCTTAAATGACAGATTCATACAAAAATGACAAATTTCATTGTTTTTATACGACATTATCACGATGAATTCGAAATAGGATCGTGTCACAGTTTCATATTGTCATATTGACGTGACACATAAAAGTATACTTTAAAATAATGAGTTGATGTTTTGCTATTTTGCAATTTCTTTAGCAAATCATCAAACGGACTCATTATTTTCACCTCCTTGTCATACACAAACGAGATTTTGAATTTCTTTATTAAAAGAAAATAAAAAGCAAATTATTAAATAGACTTTACACTGGTTTAAAGTACACAATAAATTAAATTGAGATCTTGAATATTTTAAGAACGGTGTTAGGAAGCACCTTGGTTTCTTGGAGAAATTAACTTAATTAGGTCTGAAGAAAAACTCGGTGAAGGAAAACATCGTGAGGAAACCTGCACGCATCTGTGAAGCAATTCAAAGATGTGTGTGAAGTCCCCAATCCGCACTGGGCCTGCGTGGGACTATAGCCCAAACCCTCTCGTGATGAGAGGAGGCCTGTGCCCAGCCAGTGGGACGCAAATAGGCTGTAGTAGTAGTAGGTCTGAATAATGTTCCCTTAAAATTAATGCATATCAACATGACAGGGTGTAAATATATAAAACTCTTCCGTTACTAACCAACAAACAACGCACAGCCGAAACTTCTAATCGTAGAAAAATGAAATATGGCATGTAGGTAGGTTCCTTGGGGAATTTAGGGGAGCACAAAGCGAAGATTTCTCGAAATTCTTACGGGAACGGGAATAATAGGACTTACGCGATTTATACCGCGAGAAACGTTAGTTCTTAGATAAAGCAGTATCCTGTAATTTTTTACGGTATCGGGGCCATTATGGTCCATAAGTGCCAAGAACTCTTTTTGATCCTATGCGTCCTCTTCATCCTGATTCATCTTTATCATTCAGCCAGAAGAGATCCGCTGCTACATAGGCATCCTTCAAGGTTCACCACTCAGAATGGTTCTGGGCATTACGTTTCCATTGAATTCCCACGATCTTCACCAAAGTCGTCGCAATGCGAGTATTACGTTTTATTAACCTTGTCGTTAATATTTCGTTTTGATTCTTAAATTGCTTTATCACCATGAAACATTTAGCTTTGTTTTATACAACGGCACCATTATTAGATGAAATAAACAATTTATAAAAAAAATAGGTACTGTAACACGATACACTCAAGTTTACCGCGGTCTTCGCTAGATGGCGCTAGCTGTCAATTACATCGCGCTATCGTTTGGTCTCCATCAAACAGTGACCTGCGGTCATATGCAAATATTTGTCGTACTTTCCCGGTTAGGACCTGGTACTTAACACGCTATACGCTTTCTCCTCTGCTGAGACGTTTTAGTGTCGAGTATCCGGACAATACCGTGGCTGCCGCAGTGAACTTCCATCCTAAGCTGGGATTCACTTTGTCAGTACGGTGGCGCACGTATTGTACCCGGTAGTGTAGAACGTACGTGTAGTAAAGTTCTCGTTCTTAAGGTTGAGTTTCCCTTGTCCCTTCCCTCGCCCGGCTTGCCTGCCTGAATATTAAGGTACTACCTTAATATTCAGGCTATATGAACAAGCTTTAAAATATAAATTACCGGAAAAGTTACAAGATTTAAAATGGACTTGGCCTAAACGAGCTTACTCGCATTTTATAAATATTATAAAAACTCTACACTGTCCATTTGGAGCCCGCTCAGCGATCAATCATATTTTATGTGCTGGACGGAGATGGAAGAAACTTTTAGGTAGGTATATAAATATAATGCTGGTACTTGGCCGCCCGGTGAAAAATCATGTTTCATGGAGAAACAAATAAATTATGCTAAAGTCTTGTAGTTTCTTTGATACCTATTGTGTCAGTTTCCTGCCTATCGACTGCTTTGTGAGCAGAAAGCGTCATAAGTTGGCATCTCTTGACAAACGGTCGCATAAATTTTCTTAACTCCCATATTAAGGACAAGTGTTATAAGTTCTGTGTGTATATAAGATAGCTCCGTATGTCGGCAATGGATGAAGCGAAGTTTTTTTCAAGTATTTTTTTTATGAGGCGGTACTGAAAGAACAGAAACAAACACCAACGAAGACGTTTTGGGTTTAGTTGGATAAAAACGTATCTTATTGAAAACAATATAAACAAAAAGAGGAGACATGGTTGGACATTTCATTAGGCACATCAATTTCCTGAAGGTAAAAGTTATGGAAGGTAAAATGGAAGAAAGCAGAGGAAGAGGTAGACCCCGCTTAACCTACTTTGACCAGCTGAAGCCTGTCGGTGTACAAGTCAAACCCAGGGGCGCCGGGGGCTAATTACAGGGCACATAGGGCTGCGTGAGAGTCGACAGTCGACATTGAGTACAGGCATCGGCACGTAAAATGAGCGGTGGCCTAGGATGCGCAGAATTCAAAAATAAGGTCTCATCGGCATAGGGCGCGGGACGCAAGGAGCGCTTTGTTGTACGCGCAGGCTTATTGGCCCTTCAGTCGTATGCAAAGTCGTGTGCGAAGATATCCCCTGTACTTTTGCTCACCGCTCAAGTTATGTGCCGCAACCTGGAGAAATATTATATTTTTCCAGATGCAATGGTCTGACGACATCAAAAGATCAGCTGATGTCAAATGGATGGAAGCTGCACAAGATAGTTTAGTTATAAATGGCATAAAATGATGGAGGCCTACACCGTAGCGGTTGAAAACGGCTGAAAAGAATAAGAAGAAGGTTAATTTTTTAATCAGCTACATATTTTTAGTTTTTTTTTGTATTTCCTTTGTTCCGAATTTGAATTATTATGCTTGAAAATAGTCGTGTAGAGTAATCGTTAAAATTATAATGGGATGCTAAATTGAATTCAGTTTAAAATTCTATTCGGTTGTAGTAACTTATTTTAATTTACTAACATAAAGGATGAAAAAATATTGAACACTAAAAGCTTTTCGCTACTAGAATATTTCATTTCGTCATTAATAATTTATCTCTCGATGGAACAACCCTGAGAACAACAATTCCAACGAATCGAATAGACAGAGGGCAACAATCGACTCAATAACGATATTTCTTAGAATAAATAAAATCATTCCGTAAACCCAATACAATGAAGAAGAAAACACAAAGTATCGGAAGCAGAAACAATAATTCTAGAAACATTGATATTATGATAATGATAACATCGTGTTTGTTTATTATGGCTGATTTGTATTTCTATTTGCATGATTTGTAATTCCAAACATAAAGTTTTACAAAACAAGCCTTTTTGACGTACGTCACTACTACAACAGCCTATTTGCATCCCACTGCTGGGCACAGGCCTTCTCTCATCACGAGAGGGTTTGGGATAGTCCCCACGCGGGTTCAGTGCGGATTGGGGACTTCAAATACATCTTTGAATTACTTCGCAGATGCGTGCTGGTTTCCTCACGATGTTTTCCTTCACCGAAAATCTCAGTGGTAAATTCAAATTTAATTTCGCACATAAGGAAACTTAAAGGTGCGAGCCGGAATCGAACTCCCGACTCTCTGCATGAGAGGCGGTAGGTATCAAACCACTAGGCCACCACGGCTTTTTGGACGTAGGTAAAACGGATAATAATAGTAACAATAAAAGTCGCGTCCAAACGCTAGTTTATAATTTGAGAGACTAGTTGAAAAACGGTCTTTACATCACCCTTGGCCATAAAGTGGGATTTTCTGCCCGCTACGCGGAGAGACAATCTCACTTCTTAGCCAAGGCAAGACGTAAAACTTTTGACAAACCACGGGCGGTAATTCTGAAAGCCCCAGATTTCATATTTATGGCCCTCACCTTCGGTTCGGGCCACAGAAACCTGCGATCTGGGACATTTACGAATTCGCCACCCTAGGTCTGTAATGTACTATTAAACGGTTCAGGGTGGGAAGTAAAATTCAACAAAATATTGAATTTAGTTTACATCTGTAGATGTGGATTGTCGCGTATACTTAATTTCTATTCGATCTTGCATGCTTTTGGTTTTAACCTTTGGTTCAAACTTGGTCGAGCCGTTTCTGATCTCATCGAATAAGCAATTTAGTTTGTATAAACCACGTATAAACTCGTATAGTATAAGATGTGCAAGTAACATACCAATTTTCTACTACAACAAGGTTCGCAAGTACCAATAAACTTGCGAAACATCGATGTTTTGTTAGGTGCGATCCCTTTTCGTTCTCATACATATTTTACAAGCCCCCTCTCACGTCACTGTCCGTACCTCATGACGTAAATCGTGTGATCATCCAGAGCAACTGTATTATCAAAAGAAGCCTTCCTAACCTTTTCTTAAAATACAATATTGAATTTCACTATGCGATGGAACTTGAGAGTGTTTTGTTTTTCTGAATAAGACCCAATATGGCGCTCAAAGTGCCAGATCAATTGAGATTTACCTATTCAGCTAAGGATCGGTCTGTGGCTAGCCTTCAGGGAGATCTATGTCTATATTGGACGTCTTTTAGCTGATCTGATCACCATGATCATATTTTTTACCTACACCGAAGAAACGACCCTTCACGAATTGCAGATCTAATAATCTAATTCCAGTGTCCATGTTTTATGATGAACGAGTTTCTGCCCACGACTTTTCCCGCAACTTCGCCCGCGTTGATTTCGGTTATCGCATTCCCGCGGGAACTATGCGTTTTTCTGAGATAAAAAGTAGACTATGTCCTTTCCCGGGTCTCCAATTATCTCCATGCCAAATGTCATCCAAAGCGGTCAAGCGGTTGAAGCGTGAAGATGTAACAGACAGACAGACAGACAGACAGGCAGACAGAGTTACTTTCGCATTTATAATATTAGTATGGATAAAGACATTAACACTGTTCCATAACGCTCCCTGTCATATTCAACTGGTTAAACTCCAATGGTTTTTGGCATAACTGCCCAAACCGGCTGAAACTTTCTGTGTTTGAGCCTTTAATTTGCAATATGTTTAAAACCCGCATTACAAAGTTACGTCAACCCTGCAAATGTTCTAGACTGGTTTAAATGTCATGTCATATTTTGGACAGTTTATAAGCAAGCCAGACTTGAAAGTGTTTAAAAGCTGTACTTTATCATTAAACACACCTGCAAAAGTTTTTGCGAAGCTACTAAACTGACAAGGTCGCCATGATATGTGATGAATTAAAAGATGAATGTTCCATTTATTCTGCATACATCGCAAGGTATATTAACACAATAAGCCAAAAGTGGGTAAAATATTTACCCACTTTTGGCTTATTGTGTTAATTAAAGGCAGGTGAAGGATTCAATTTCCAATATCAGAGCATTGGTAATCCTTTTGTTAAAATGATATTGGAAATTGAATCCTTCACCTGCCGATCCCGAACCCGCTGGGAATCGAAGGTGGGCGCTCTGTCCATGCCGGTAGAAATGACGACGTGGCAACCATCTCACGATCTTCAAACTTTAATTGGTCATTTCTAGGTTAATAGAATGACGGCCACCGTATTCCTGTCAATTTCGACGAGATTGTCAAACTCAGTGTGACGTTTGACGTTTCGGAGACGCTAATTTGTCAACACTGAGGTTTCCAAATTAGTGTAATAATATGGCCTAAATTAGAAACATTGCACCTCACGCGACTCGAGCGCATCTAGCTGCGAATTTATTCACGGTGACCTTCATTGATAAACGAAGCGTTTTGCAATAACTGAAGCAAGGATATAATTTTTTGACGGGATAACATCTTATAAATCGATGAACGCCGGCTGCACGGACGAAAAAGCATGACTCATTGTCACGTTCCGCCTGAGTCAAGCGTGCGAGCGAGAGCGCGGAACAAGCGATAGAGAGGCACGATCGGCCTAAGCGTGACTTTAATACGTAAAATTGTCATCCGTAAACCGACTTTACAACCTATTTTTTGGCTGATGTTGCTGTACCTAGTCTCGGCCGGCTCGGAATTAGAGACAAACTATACCCATCTATTTAGTCGATGAAACTAACCTCTTGTAAATGTTTACCGTTTTCTTCAATATTTGGCGAATTCACAAATCCTGGCCTGAACTAAACAGCAGCAGCTACTCAGGTACTCGAAAGGCCACACAAAATCATGAAAGTTAGTAACTTAACAACAACTTTCATCTCGCTGCGCGTATTTCAGTCAATGTCGTGACATCTTCAAATTCTTGATAAAATCTCACCATCTTTTTCTGTCTTTAGTAAAACAAAAGAAGTATAAGAGGCGGTACGAATCAAATTCTCTTTCTATTTCTTGGTACCTCAGATAATCCTGTAGCGTACAAGCTTCGTAAACTTTTTGACAGCGATTAGAAACAAGACAAATCTCCTTTATCATGTTACTCGACCTCTCTCCAACTTCGTCACTAGCTACGGGTACCTACCTACTTACCAAGTTAATATCATGTTTCTTTAGTACTAAGAGAATAAGACCAAATAGAAAGCAAGACAAAATAGTCACATATGTACGAGTATGTCTATAATTAGCTTGTAGAATATTGCGACAGTATTTTAAAAACTTTTAACAAACCAGCAAATGTTTAAGTCATTGATCTTTTAAAACGGGTGCCCGAACAGCTAGGGCACCCGTTTGGCCTTCGTTATAAAGAGGCGTTATTAGCATATTAGAACGTATTTTCTAATGTCATTTTGCTCCATATATTTTGACATATTCTGTTAGGCACTGTTCGTCCATATGTTATTACTTATTATAGGTCAATGGTTTAAGTACATCAATTGGTACTGAAATTACTGAAGCTATTTTCGTAGATTCAGTACTTTCTACCTACCGCCTCTCATGCAGAGGGTCGGGGGTTCGATTCCGTTCGTGTGTGTGAAGTTCCCAATCCGCACTGGGCCCGCGTGGGGACTATAGCCCAAGCCCTCTCGTGACGAGAGGAGGCCTGTGCCCAGCAGTGGGACGCAAATAGGCTGTAGTAGTAGTAGTAGTGTAGTACTTTTTACATTTTTATTTATTCAAAACAAAACTCTATGCTTGTATTTAAGTTAATCACTAGCTTTTGCCCAAGACTTAGCTCATGTGTAATTTTGTTATCGCGTTCCTGCGTTTTTCCGGAGTAAAAGTAGGCTTTCACGGGGACTTTTTCCATGCCCAATTTCATCTATGCCAGCGGCTTAAGCGTGAGGTAACAGACAGATAGAGTTACTTTCGCATTTATAATATTAGTATGGATATTACATGTGATATTCCAAGTTGGAGTGCTTAATTAAATTATCTTGTATATCTTAGTGGACGTCGCTAGCTCATAGAAAGAAATAAGTCCAAACAAACACAGTAGCAGGCAAGAGGCTGTTAATAAAATAATGGATACTCTTTGTGGATGGCAATGTCGATAAATCGTCGCTATTTATGTGCGTGTACGAGCCGGATTAACATAGACATTAAGGTCGGCAAGATCGTAAAAATTGATTTTATTAAGTAAAGCCACTTTAGTGGGAGGTAATGTAGATTAATGCTAGTGGCTACAATTTACGGTTTTGGAGCAAGAAGTAAAATCGTTATTGTTTAGCGTTGTAATAATTATTATCGTAATTTTTGTATATTTATTATCCTCCTCAGGAGGCCTATGTCCAGCAGTGGACGTCTTTCGGCTGAAATGATGATTAATCTTCTACCACTGAGAAAGTCTTATTTCATTTTGTCCCTTATGAGTAAATTAAGTAAACTACATGCAACGAAAATGTTTTTTTCGCAAGTAGTTTTTCCAAAGTATATGAAGGACCAATTTTCGTTCTATGTTTATCTGTCTGATATTTCTAATCAACTTCAGAGAAGGAGATATTTCTCTATTTACCACATATTATTCAACGTGAAAGTCGACTAACTTCATAAAAATAGTATCTCGTTAGAGATCAAAGACCATAAGCATTATCCACCAGCCTATTTACGTCCCACTCCTGGGAAAAAGCCTCCTTTCATCATAAGAGGGTTTGGGCTATAGTCCCCACATGGGCCCAGTGCGAATTAGACTTGACACACATCTTCAAATTACTTCGCATTCCTTGAATAACTTCGCAGATACCTGCAGGGTTCGCGATGTTTTCCTTCACCGAAAAGCTTGCTGGTAAATTAAAATAGAAATTGGCATTATATAATAACGAAAATAGAAATTAGCATTATATAATAAATCTACGTTTAGAAAGGGTTAAATTCTAGCGTTATCAGTATGGATGCAATTTAGTTTTGTGTCAGCCATGTCAGACCATACGTCTTCGTCGCTTCGATCCGATAGCGCTGATCCCAATCTGGAAGTACTATAAGGTTATCGTTTATTTTTAGCTTTTGTTGTAGATACTTAGGCTTAGTAATAAATGTTTTGTTTTGTATTGTTAAATGGGTGGTACCACCGTATTTCCCCGCTAACCTGCCGCCAAATAGCAGTACTCGCACTGTTGTATTCCGGTAGAGGGTTAAGGCAGCTGGTGAAATTTCTGGCGCAGAGGCATTCCATCTTGGGCCTCAGGGTAGACGACGACGCATTCGAGATCTTATAGTTTCTTATGGGGATCATAAGATTTTGGTGTCCATAGGCCGCAGTGACCACTTCCCATCAGGTGAGCTGTGCGCTCTTTTAAGTAGTAGTAGTAGTACCTAAACATAATCTAAACTATCGTAACTTTCTTCTCAGAACACAAAAATACCAAATTCTAAATAATTATATGCAATAAACTCTGAAAATCATTACGAGAGCATTTACAAACAGGAGACATAATTATGTCTACACAGAGTATTCATCACTGAAACCTTCAAAAATTTACGTCGTTGAGTCTGTTATTTTGTATGACAATGATTAATGCGCTCGCGGTTATTCAATTTTGTCAAGTTCCAAATTATTCCCAGCTACGCCTAATGGCCGCCGGAGGGTACGCCGTAGACCCTCTACGAATTCGTAGACGGTCTACGATGATTCGATTAGAAATAGCTTGGAATATCCACGAGCAAAATGATTTAAAGCTATTTGCTATTTAAATAGACTGATGAATTGTGATTGAGATGTAGAGCATAATATATGACCTCTACTATTCACAGGAAAAAACTGAACATTAACTAATTCAAAGTTCTGTGAAGTTTGTTTGTTACCAAATCGAATAAAAATAAATAGTCTCAGTCAGATAAGTCTTAGAGTGCACGAATAATATTTGGCATTTAATACTACTCACTCCGCGGGTTCCTAAATGCTTTTCTCTATAACGCAGGATTTGTCTGAGTGTAGGGATTGGCTTAAATCGAATGCGTTAAATCGAATTTTCAACTAACTTATTTGAACATCCCTGTAGAAAATGGTGGAGAGAAATATGTAAACAAGAGCTCGTATTCGAGCGGCTATTGCCGAGCAATTTTAATGCTCTTGATTTCAAAGCCCATCGAGCCTCCGAATTTCGAAACCCTCTTCAAACTCCCGAAAAACCTAAAACCCGTAGACACAGGCGCGGATGGTGCGGCTCATCTCTCATGATTGACGTTTAGTGGTTCGCCGGCGTCGGCTGTCCGACCCGCGCATGTGACACCCAATACGGGCCCAATCGCGTTAGGCCCCAATGGTAAATATTTGAAATTGCTTTCATTGAATGAAATGAAATTGGAAGAGTTCTGATTAAATTTCACAATGGGCGTATATTTTATGAACACATTTTGAGAATATCACCGTCCTACGTTATTATGAACACAATTTTGAGAATATCACAACCTTGAATCAGCGTATTATGTACGATACCGCTATTTGCGTACAGACATAGCAGGGTTTGAAATTCAAAAATTCATTTAAAAATTGAGCACTTCTTCAGCAAATTTGCCACATAAAGGCACTTTTACACGTCAGAAAAAGAATTTACCAAAAGAATTTGAGCTAAGGTATGTAGATTTTAGGTTGTACTTTGTGGGCACATAAGCCTAGTTGGATGTCTTTGAATTCCTTTGCAGATGTGTGCAAAGTTCATAATATTTTCAATTCTCTGGTTGAGGTGCAGAAGCTCAAATCAGGATTAAAATTTCGAGCCTTTCTTTCCATCACACAATTTTTAACCAGTGTGACTGCAACAAAATCAAAGCAATTTGGTTTCGAATCCAGTAAAAATAAATTAGAATAAAAACACCAAAACCAGACTGTTGCTTTATGACCAAGTTTGCAATAAAAAAAAAAGGGGCAAAATTATTTTTCCATCAGGAAATATGGTATGAAACCAAAAATAAATAAATAACCATCCTAAAATTTCTTTAACATTTCATTACTTTAGTATATATTAGACTTTTCATTTCATTAGTATAAGTAGTTTATTTTAGTAAGGTTATTGAGATGGCTTTCATTTCACAAGGAAAAACGTGTCCAGTTTCGAACTATACTGTATGTAATAAATATAATCTCAATATTTCACGTCATCCGTCCATTCATTTCTATGTAAGTAAATAGTTTACAGGAAGTGCCGTGCCGGTATTAAAAATTGTTCATAGAATTCCAAAAAACATCCGGGCTTTTTAACGTACGTATTTTTAATATACGTAAAACACGCCGAATGACCTGCATAGTTAGTATTTTTTATTTATTTATTGAAATAGATCATTTGTTCATATGTTTTGTTATTCGCAAATATATCCATAATGAGATTTGTGTTTTTTTTACGCTTAAGTTGAGGCAAATCATTTCTGGTACCATTTAGAGTATGCGCATTTTTGATCTGACCATATTGTTCATCTACGAGTCTTTCTATACCAACTTACTCATCTAAGAAGCACGTGTACCGGACACCCGCGTTCACAGCCTCCGCAATCGATATCAGCTGACAATACACAACAAGCACCGCACAGAGTTTAACCTACCTCATAGCACGCTCAGAGAACCCTTCAAGAATGGTGCCCGATTGAGAAGTCATCTACATACACGCGTTTCAGTCACGTACCCGGTGTGCACTGTTTCGGGTGGTTATAATTACAGGACGGAGCGACACGTCCGCGCGCGGCGGCGGCGCGAGGCTGACTAAATCTGTGCCTCTCGCCAGGTCAGGTCAGGTGTACGGACGAGTCCACAGAGAAGTAAATCGGGTTAAAGTTTAATAAGATGCTGGTTTTATTGGAAGTGAGTGGTTTAGAGGGAGAGTCGAATATCGGTGCGTGGAGGACGTGATTTAGGTTCCTTTGAATTATGTATAACGTCAGATCAGCTTTAACTGTTGGGTAGACTTTTGGATACTGAGCTGAGTTGTACATTGTATTCTATTTGTGTGATGTCTTTTAAGAGTTTTTGGGTAAAACAACAGTAGATTTATACAAATGTAATTTATTTGTTCTTATTTTAGGATCTCTCCGCATAGGAAAAACAAGTACATTTAAAATTTGAAAACAATCAAAACATTCGAAAGTGTTCCCTTGTTCTTCAACCGAAAAACAAACGAAAACCCCGTCCAATATAAACAGTGCCTTACCCAGCATCCCTCGCGCACAGACTCACGGCACACACTCAAACATCCGCATCCTTCCTCGGCTTGTTACATTTGCTGGTGTGCGACGTCTATCCGTGTGATCGTACTGACGTCGGAGTTTATTTGTGTTTGGTTCCTGAAAATGGCTGCCGCTCGTGAAGCGCATGCG
Organism: Aethes cnicana; assembly: GCA_963971205.1. Lineage (NCBI taxonomy): Eukaryota > Metazoa > Arthropoda > Insecta > Lepidoptera > Tortricidae > Aethes > Aethes cnicana. The sequence goes on along the minus strand of OZ020274.1, from coordinate 287,936 downwards.
CGGAAAATGCAACAGCTAATTCCGTTTTTAAACCGAACGCCATTCAATTCTCAACTCTACCTCCGAGTACTTAAGTTTACGTGATGTTTAGAAAGTAGAAAATGCATAGATATATTGTTTAAGATGCGGCGCGCTTTTGAAGTTGAGGCTTGAGGAAGGTAAAGGACACTCGTGGCTCAGAACAGAGCGCTATTGATAAAGCCGGTAATGGTCGCGCATGTATGTACTTACCTTACGGAGGGATTTTACAGAAATTCGCTTACTAAAAGTATTCACTTGTATTCTTTACTTTGTCTAAGTTGTTTGCAAGTGTTTCGGGTATTTCTGTGGCCTACGTCTTACTTAATCTTAAGCATTCCCATTGTCATATTTATCTGAAACTCGTAAGTACTTGTATATAACTTGGCAGAGCCCTTCGTCAAGTTTTTACTATGATATTTCAATTACTTCAACGGGTCATCGCTTCATGTTCTTGGAAGCCTATCAGGCTACCATATCTTTCGGTAAACATGGTCACCATTTAGGAACTTTCTATCGGCTATTTGATCATCATCGGTCAATTTTATGTGCAGTTCTGACGAAAGCGACGGACGACGCCTCACTATAGCGTTCGTTCGTACACGCCGTCATGTATTTATAAAGAACCTTTTGCAGTCGACGTCAAAGAGATGTTTACACTTTTGGACCTTAATACAACGGAATAAGGTGAAAAAGTGTAAACGTCACTTTGACATCGGCCCTCTACTCCGAGTATTAGGGTAGGTTGATTCAAACCGTCTGTTAACTAAGCAGCGCTCGGTAAATATTTTACTATGGGATAAAATGACGTTTCTGTATGGAATGAGAGCTCGGCAGCCATATTTAACGACCAGGAGTCCGTCACCTGTGCTTGAATCAACCTACCCTTAGTCTGTCGCGACGGTAATAACGCGACGTTAGTGGAGTAAGTGGAGTCAGTGTCGCTTTCCTCGGAACTGCACCTTTATGTTAGGTTTATATAGGATATTTCTTTTAATTTGACCTCTATAATTAGGTGTAATGCACGCCATGCCAAAAAGTTTCTATTGCTGAATTATTTCCAATAGCAGCAGAAGTTGTTTACTTAACAGAACTTGCACAATGGTCTTGTACGTAAGCTATGACTTGAAAATTTAACGACTGTTGGAAAACGTTATGTTAGGAATAATGTACTTTTGGTAAACTTTGGTAGGTGAGCGCCTCAGTACTCAAGCTGAGTATAAAAGAATATAAAATATTCGTACATAATGTCGTAAAGTTATTATGTCTCTGCATTTTTCAATATTTTCTTTGTATCCATCTGGGGTACCTAATAAACTTATCATGTTTTATTCACAAAACTTCATTTAGTCCGTCCATAAATGTAGTGATAACAGCTTTTATTTTCAGATAATAACGTAGTAACGTAAATTTAGTATTTAGTGAGATCAAATCGGGAATCTTAACTTCGGGAAACTTTGGTGGATTGTCAGCGGGCCAATTTGGGATTACTAAATCGAGCAAGACTTGAACCTGAATAGTAAAGCCTTCGTCTGTACTGTAATTACTTACATCCTGATGTTGAATGAACATACACAAACAAGCTAAATGACCACGATTTCAAATTACTCGCTTTTAATAATAGAATACTAATAGCTTAAACAGTTAACAGCACCTACGTGAAAAGTTCTGACTAGGCGACCTAAAATAGTTTAGAGTAAGGGTTAATAATTACCCTTACTCTAAACTATTTTGCTGGTAACTGTTTAGGCTATTAGTATTCTATTATTAAAAGCGAGTAATTAGTAAATCATTACTAAAATAGATATCGATGGTAATTATTATCATCGATATCTATTTTACTAATAAATATATCTGTTCGATTTATAAGTGTGAATTTATTTATAAGTGAAAATTTAACAATAGAATATTGTTAAATTTTCACTTGTTTCTTCAAAGCTTACTTCGTAATATTTTATTGCTAAATGGATATGTCGGAAAACGGTCATCCTAAATTTCAAGATTGACCCATAATCGAAACGTGGATGACCCTGGTTTACAAAATGCGAGTACGGTCATTCTAGAATGTACTCGTTGGAGTACATTGATGGTTTTCAATAATTCTAAGTAACTTAGTACAGTCGAGTTCGCCAATATATACACACTTTTGCACCTTACCACGTTGTAATAAGGTCCAAAAGTGTACACATATTAATGAACTCGACTGTGCTTATACCTATTCGTATCCTCAGTTGATAACGATCGACTATTAAAAATTCTCTAAAAATGTTATCGAATAAAGTTTTTTACATCATCCTTGGCCATAAAGTGGGATTTTCTGCCCGCTACGCGGAGAGAAAATCTCACTTCTTGGCCAAGGCAAGACGTAAAACTTTTGACAAACCACGGGCGGTAATTCGTAAAGCCCCAGATCGCATATTTATAGCCCTCACCTTCGGTTCGGGCCACAGAAACCTGCGATCTGGGACATTTACGAATTCACCACCCTAGGTCTGTAATGTACTATTACATCGCCCTTGGCCATAAAGTGGGATTTTCTGCCCGCTACGCGGAGAGAAAATCTCACTTCTTGGCCAAGGCAAGACGTAAAACTTTTGACAAACCACGGGCGGTAGGTAATTCGTAAAGCCCCAGATCGCATATTTATGGCCCTCACCTTCGGTTCGGGCCACAGAAACCTGCGATCTGAGACATTTACGAATTCACCACCCTAGGTCTGTAATGTACTAATAACACTAAAATTCATAATGTTCAGTTAACAGCGATAAGTTTGCTGGGTTGTAAAGCTAACTACCCGTAATAATCGTTTCCTTGTATTTAAGGAATGGCTTTCACTGGGAAATTTATGGCGGTGTTTGGGTTCAAGTTGCCAGTGTCCTAGGTTCAAAACCTGGAGCTTTGCCAGTGAACAGTTTAAGTATCATGATGTTTTCTCCGCCCTAGGGATTTGAAAGTGTTATTTTTAAATAGGTAGGTAAAATCAGTTAGGTTTTTGCACCTTGCTCGCAGGACTGATGGTCGATGGGGCCAGAAAGTTCTGGAGTGGCGTCCACGAAGACGAGCTGTCGGTAGGTCTCCAACAAGATGGAGTGACGAACTTGTAATGGTCGCGGGAACGCGGTGGATGCGAGTGGCACAGGACCGGTCTGAGTTGCGTGCCTTGGAGGAGGCCTATGTCCAGCAGTGCACGTCAATCGGCTGAAATAATGATGATGATGATGATGAGTTAGTTTTTATGTTAATTATGTATGTCATCATCATCATCATCAACAGCTCATAGTAGTCCACTGCTGGACGTAGGCCTCACCCAATGCACGCCAATGAGCTCTGTCCAAGGCGTGCCGCATCCAATCTACACCGGCCACCTTGCGCAAATCGTCACTCCACCTGGCAACAGGGCGCCCTACACTTCGTTTGCCTTGTCGTGGTCTCCACTCAAGAACGCGTTTACTCCAACGACTATCTTTTCTTTGGGCTATGTCGACAACTTTCGTTCTCTGCCTTATCTTGAATTATGTATGTACCTATACTATATATCTATTTTGAAATAAAAGTGCGTTCAACTATATTTTAAGGTTTTAAGCGATAAGACCGCCTGCTGTATGCCATATACCTTGTGTGTAATGACAACGTAAGTCCCACGCAGACGAAGTAAAAAGTAAAAGCCGTTTCAATATAATAATTATACTAACGGCACCGGAAATAGACAGTCATATTGAATAGAAATAGAAATAGACAAATATTTATTCAATGACACCGATACAAACATAAGAAACTTAAAATAACTAGAATATGGTGTCACTGAAATGGCATCCAACTTAGCATTATGCCGAGGCCCTGAGGGTCTCGACGCTGGTCTTCCGTGGACACCATAACAGAGATCGCTGATCAACCATTACCGTGGTAACGTAATACATACAAGAGTATTATATCCCTAGCTCCTTGATTTTCCGAAGAAGAAATAAAACAATAAGAATATTCAACTTAATTTATTGATCTCCATTTTGTCTTTCTTTTTATCCATATTTACAAGTTTTAACTAACCATAGGCAGTGATAGTTTCGGATTACAATAACAAATGCTAAAACGTACTTACAAAATATTTTTTAACAAAAAGTAAATTTTACTAGGTATTATTCTTCAAAAAAGAATACCCTTAGCTAAAAGATTTTTCCTAAAATTGAAATCCTTAAACATACCTGCTTAGGTACTTGTTTATAACTTGTGAGGTTTCTTACTTTTTGAAAAATCGATTTATTCTAGGTATTTTTAAATTTTAATTTAAAGAATTATGTAGGTCTGATATAATTGTATATCCTTGCTACAATTTTATCGAAAAAGAAACATATTTTCCCCGTTACCTACTCACAATTTCAGTTACCAAATTTTTCCGAAATATTTCCATTTACTAAAGTAAGTAAGTAGGTATTCATAATTTATACGCCGTATCAAACACTTATTGACTATTTAACAAAAGAATGTTAAAATCATTTTTTTCTTTTTATATTTTATCGATGATAATTTTGAGTCCCGACCATGATTTACTCCAAATAGACCTTGATTAATAAAATTTACAAAACTCATATACTTACTATTTACATTCTTATCATATTTTTATACCCTATCTATTATATAACATTCTATAATATTTGATTTGCTTGCAGCAGTCTTTATTGTCATTTCTTACACGTGTATTGTAAAGTCTCTTCTTTCTTGTTCTTGCCGTTGTTGATACCTGAAAATAAACGGAATTTTACTAAAAGCGCCATCTCGTGGAGAACCAGGGAACAATTTACAGTGCCTTAGCAGCAAACGTCCTATTGGCTAAGTTTAAACGCCTCGCTGTGTACTTTGTAGGTATAAAGCTATTTAATGTTCCCATTTTCCGATAGATGTCGCAAGATCGGTATGGAACACAAACTACGTTTTGGGTTTGTATATTGATGACATTGGAATTTTAATATTTCAATGATACTTAAACAATATATTTTTTTATCGATCTACAAGTTGATTCATGTAGCTAGCCTATATATGTATTTATAATTTTGTAGGTTTAGACTACCGCCTCTCATGCAGAGGGACAGGGGTTCAAATTCGGCTCGCACCTCTGAAATTATTTATGTGCGAAAATCAATTTTAATTTAACACGAAGCTTTTCGGTGAAGGAAACCAATCGTGAGGTATACTGCACGCAACTGAGGAGTAATTCAAGGATGTGTGTGAAGTCCACATTCGGCATTGGGCCCGCGTGGGGACTTTAGTCCAAACCCTCTCATGATGAGAGGAGGCCTGTGCCCAGCAGTGGTGGTGGATTTATATGTAGGTAGAGAGTAATGTTTTTAGGTTCTTTGGGGGTTTCCAGCTGTCAATTTCCGATTTAGAAATCTCTCCCAACTAGAGTGACCAGTGGATCGTGGTAGGCCGTTGTGGTGGGGAATGATACAATAATATACTTCGTCAGGTATGCTACTCCGGTAATTGTGTAGTAGTGTGGGTGACACCGTAACGTTATTCACTGTGCTGTGTGTTGCAAGTGGTGTATTGAAAATAATTTCGGACTCCAATGTATCCTGTGAGTGTTTCATTAAATTATTACTTTCATTCGTTTTTTATCTATGCGCAAATAATTTATTTTGCATTATAAGGGCAGGAAATCTTTCCTTCATTTTAGTTTCAATAAAGTTGCAACTCGACTTTGAGTTGCCGGTGTCACAACCCGGAGTAGCAGACCTTGTTTTGTTAGAGCATGTGGTGGGGCAGTGAGG
>OZ020274.1:109348-281953 GCA_963971205.1 Aethes cnicana | reverse complement strand
CGCGCGGCTGGCTGGCGCCCCGGCTCCAATACCTTTGCTCGTTTTTACAATAGAGTCATTGTAGAGGACAATGATTGCTCATTAGCTAGATCGATTATAAACATGGAGGATAATAATAACGACTAGATAATGTTAAGTGACTGGTATGATTATTGTAATTGTTATATATGATATATAATTAAGAATAATTGTATTCAGATAACTTAAACAACTAAGTAGTTTCGTTATGTTACCGATTTCATGACTACACATTAAAAAGATAATGTTAATCATACATTGTCTCAAACTTTCGCGATACACACTCATACTAAACACACTATTATCGGGACTTAACCGCGTAAAAACTATTTGTATTTTACCTCGACGTTTCGGCCGCGATGCAACGGCCGTGGTCACGAGAAGACAGAGTCTTCTCGTGACCACGGCCGTTGCATCGCGGCCGAAACGTCGAGGTAAAATACAAATAGTTTTTACGCGGTTAAGTCCCGATAATAGTGTGTTTAGTATGAATGTTAATCATTGAGAGTGTTTTTATTGATATTCCCGAAACTAACTCTCAAAGTCTACATGTGTATATAATATGTCTATTTCTCCATTACTGATCTCGAGGACGAGGCGCGAGTATAATTGATGATTAAACGAACTTACCTGTAAGTGAAGTTCTATCATAATTATACGAAGCGCCTCGTCCGAAGAGATCAGTAACCCGCCCTACCCGACCCAAGCATGGGCCGTTTCGGTGCATATCAAAAAATCTCGAGATGGGCTCCAAACTAAATGACGTCAGCCGGAACAGGGTGGCGCGATAGCAGGCCACCAATGTACCCACAAAAATAAAATTAAAAAGGATTTCTCAACTACCGTGAAGAGTGGTGGTACCTATGTGTTACTACATGTGTATATAATATGTCTATTTCTCCATTACTGATCTCTTCGGACGAGGCGCTTCGTATAATTATGATAGAACTTCACTTACAGGTAAGTTCGTTTAATCATCAAGTAAAACATTAAAAATATTTTATTCAGAAGCAAATGTGAAGGTCGCAATATCCGCAAAATACTTACTAGTCTGTGTCTAGACGATATTCGAAGGAAATGAATAACGATATGCGCAGAGAAGCAGAATAACGGCAAGGCGCGGGGTATAAATAATCACCTCCGGAGATATCGGAGATTGTTACTAAAATAAATTATTAAGTATTCACCTCCCCAATACCACGGAATAAAACGCGTATTGAGTTTAACGATCAGGTACTCTAGAATAGGTCGATGTATCTTTGTCAGAGTATCATGCTGGGAATATTGTAATAAACAGAGAATGTTGAATCTGATCCCGCTAATGAGTTCGGCGCCGGCAGCCCTGCGGTGTCGGCACCTCTTTATTATAAACAGGGCCTTTGTGCCACGTTATTAAATTTACGCTCGCCTATTGCTCGCTCGCTCAATTACAAGCGAATGCTCAAACTCGATTGAAGCGACTCTTAAATTAAATTCAGTAGGGAAAATAGCAAAATATCAGAATAGAATGAAGTAACGAACGAGCCATTGATCTGACTTCCCGCCGCGTGCGCCCGGTACGGCCGCTTCAGGATCATCGGCTGCCTGATCTTATTAATTGCCGGAGTTGCGCGGCCGGTTTTTACTCGACGCCGTCCATTTGCTATATCGATTCGATTCGCATTCGATTTTCGCTAATCCCGAGTAATACTTCCCAGACCGTCTTATTAATGTTGGATATTAGATTACAGTCAGAATTTTCTTAATATGTTAACCTTAATAAACAAGTATTAGACAGTATAATAAATATTAATGCGATGATATGTAAATGAGGGCCACCGCGACTGAATCTGCAGGCGCTTGCTGTCCTGCGAGGTGTATGTTGCCAAAATATAGCACATTTTGTGCCATATTACACGCTAAATTGGCAACACTGAGGTCTCCAAATCGTCAAATGTCACAGTGACATTGATACTAGTGACATTGACACCGTTGAAATGACAAAACGTTGACATTGACAGCCACCACCTTGCAGACAGTGGCGCTAACTAGTGAGCACGAATATGATGGGTAATGAGGGCATTAGGTCTGGACTGGAGCCTACTTCTAAAATGAGTTAACAGATACGAGTAAGATATCTATCTTAATACTGGTTATTCAAAAGTAATCTAATTAGGCATCTAACAAAGATCAAAATGTGAAAGACCTTACTCAAATCTGATTATCTTAGTTCAGTAGGTAACTCAAAATATTTAGGTAGGTAATTGCTCTTTAGATTAAGAGATTGAATTTACTTTCGTCTATGCTATTCTGCTAGTGATGCTTTGAGATAATTATGCCTGCGTAGTATCAGGAGGCTGAGGCACAGTGGGCTGGCTCGAGGCAGACTAGCCTGCTTGGCGCAACAAAGGCTCTCCCGGACTAATTATGCTAAGAGTATCGGCGGCGGGATTAAATTTCGCGGAGCAAACACTGCGTCACGGATGGATAAACCCGCAGTGCATCTCCATTGAAGATCAATGCAATAATTCAGTAAGACGTTGTAGTTTTTTTACTTATTGCTATTTTTCATTCCTGGTAGCTGTCACCACTAATCATCAGTTTCATTTCTTTACGATTCAACTTATTATAACTATACTTAATCGTACTTATTCAACTCTAATCAAATAATACCAGATCTTTTCTCCCTTGATGCGACTTTACGGAAATTATTTTCTGATTCTGATGTCATTACATTATCACTTTCTGGTGGTAGAACTTATTGCAAAGTAGCTCTACCTACACCTACCTAACTATATACATTCCATGGGCTGAAGTGACTGCTTACCATCAGGTGGCCTGTACGCTCGTTTGCCTACCGATAACTTAAAAAGAAATAATGGACGGAGAATTAGGTTCTCCGTCGAACACTGAAATTATAAATTGTAAACTTAGAACATGATATAATAATATCTTAAAATTATAGGTAACTTAATAATTATGATTGAAGAACAGACAGCCGATCGGATAAGTAAAGCCATTGTAGCGCCTCAATGCTGTACCTACTGCCGCCGGTTCTATATCCCCGCCAACAATGCCTGATGGGCCATGGAATAACAATCTCCATCCCAATACGCTGCGAATGCCTAAATTACTTATCATGTTGGGCAAGCTTGAGCAGGCTAGCCCGTCCGTCACGAGACAACGCCTCAAGCAGGCAAGTCTCGCGGTTCTGTTACTTAAATAATTTTGTAAAAATCTACAGGACAACCTAAAAAAAGTAAACAATAGGTATTGAGATTTTAGTGTCTTCATTTAATTGTATTGTAATCTAAAAAGTAATCTTTCTTCTTTATTTTTGTAGGACAGTTTTGCAGGACTTGCTTGGCCGTGACATTAACTTACAATAGCAATTTATTGAGATTTTCCATTTGTTCAAAGGTCCATGTGGTTTCAATTAATTTAACAAAAGCCTCTCCATTAAGGTTTAACATGAAGATCTTTCAAAGACCACCATCTCTCGTAACTTAAACGGCCGTAACTCTGTAATGGCGGCCGCTCTCGATCGTGTCTCCCGAGATTGAACGCACTGTCTCCTGCAAACACACCCCCACACACACACAGCTCTCACACACACTCACGCAAATCACGTACGTACAGCTCTGCTGTACAGCACCTATGCGGTATTTTGATTTATTTAAGCTGCAGAATGTTACTGATTGCAGGATTTGCGTCGCTGCAGCGACACCTCCAACAAATGGCAGCCACGTGCGATACACGACACGATCTACGAGCGGATTTCATGTCCTATTAGATTGTAAAAGTTCAAAACTCGTTATTCAAATGTGGGTATATATTTCAGCGCACTTAAAACGAACGGCAGTAATAAAGCTATTAAAGAGAAGCTTTGGGTTCGTAAGTGCTGTTATGGTCCCATTGACGACGGAAATATGGCGCGTCAGTTGAGATAATAAGCATATGTTGGTACAATGTACCCATTTGGCGCTATAACCGGACAGTTGAAACATACTACACAGATTGGCCACACGAGTGAGATGAAAAAAATACTACTACAACAGCCTATTTACGGCCCACTGCTGGGCACAGGCCTCCTCTCTCCTCTCTTTATTTATGTGCGAAATTCAATTTGAATTTACCACTGAGCTTTTCGGTGAAGGAAAACATCGTGAGGAAACCTGCACGCATCTGCGAAGTACTCGTAATTCAAGGATGTGTGTGAAGGGCCCGCGTGGGGACTATAGCCCAACCCTCTCATGAAAAAAATACTACGTAGTAACAATCATAATAATGACGTGACAAAGGTTTTCGGAACTAAACGACTTTGTCGCCTATATATACACGGTGGGTCAGAAAATATGGCAAATAATTAACCCACCGTATCGGCTATCGATTCTAAGTATATTGTATAGGCCTTTAATTTTTTTTGAGTTGGTAAAAAAAAATTTGTATATGGGATTGGTTGTGTGAGCGACGCCTGAATCCTATACAAAATATATATTGTTCGATACCGGCCGTTTCTAAGAAACTATTCACTAATCTATGACGGGAATTTATAAAGTTTCATAAAATGTAGGTACTTATTATCCTACATCTATTACTACTTATTTTACTTTTTCGTAATAGATACTTTTTTGATTTGAAGAGACATTGTTTAGAGACCGATCGCCATGGTTTTCTTACCTTTAAATACAAAATGGCCCTCGCTTCGCAGATTAATTTCTAAGGATCAAAGGACGCTGAGGTAGTCGTACAAAGGAATGTTCCTAGATAAATCAGTTAGTGAGCTAGCCAAACACGAGTAGGAAAAGCTCTACATCAATATCAGAGCCCGTTTCATTTGCGAGGCGATAATTTACGGCCGTGAATCGATTCCGCCGACCGTTGCGATTTTTATTTAAAACAGCTTGCTCCGGCTCACTGTTCACAATATCACCAGCTTCCGCTTTGGCATCATTTATAGGTCACCTGTTTTTAAACAACGTTCAATGCATAGCGATACTTTGAACGTTGTAAAGATGAAAAATGTCGGTAGATTCGTTCCCGTAAGTTTGTGTATCAGGTCAAATTTTTGTTACAAGAATCGTTTCGAAATCAAGAAATTCTTTTTCAGTAACCTTGAGACCCTGGACTTCACCCCTTGAAGACTAATAGTGAGAAGAAAAATCATGAATTCCAGAGCAAAAATAAATAAAATATCTTGGGACATTTTACAAAATTTGACATAGCTCCAAACTAAGCAAAGCTTGTACTAAGGGTGCTAGACAACGATTTAATACTTATATAGAGAAATAAATACATTATATAAATACTAAACATCTATACAAAGTACTTATTTTATTTAATTCTCTAGATGTGTATCATTTTGTCTCAATTTAACCTATCCTCAAACATCAGCGACAAATATAATTGATCTGAATATTTTTGCATCTTGTAGCATAAATCTAAAGTTCAATAATTGCGTTTCGAGATGGAAACTTCAGTGCTAGGTTCCGATCGTCCATCTAGCCATCGGTGAAATCTACGTTCTTTCAGAAAATCACTCCGAGAAATGGGAATGCATCGTGTTGGGCGCGAGACAAAGGCCGGGCGTTCGGGCCGGCGCAATCGCTGCAATCTCGCAGACTAGTCGCTACACGAAACTCTATCATATTTTAGTTCAACTAAATAAGTAAGTTCAGTAATTAAATGTGCATCTTACAACACAAACTAAGCTAACTAAAATAAACACCGTTACTAAGTATGACAGAAAGCGAGACACCATAGTAATGATAAAGAGTGGCACACCAAGGTAACTTATGAATAACGAATTTTATCCAGGAAAGGTCACACCATCTAAGAAACTGTGACACTGTTTTAGTAAAAAATTCTCTTCTGAGCCATCCAATGTGTGTTTTCCTTTTGAAAAGGTCTAAGAGAGAATGTGATATACCTTCCATAGCTCGCATCGTGTACAACTCCACTGCTGCACCGCGCCCCCAGAGAGCTGTTAAGTTTATTGGCGGAAAGATGAAGCGCGTCTCCTTTCTACGAATTTCAACCATATTTCAACACTCCAAAACACATCACTACATCATTCACGCGATCTCTTTCACTTGATATCCTTGGAGCTTTTGTAAAACAAGGATACGATCTGTCGGCGTGAAAGAGTTGTCCGTTAATATGGAGGATGGATGTTTTCGAGTTTGTTTTCCGATTTTCCGCAACACGCTCAACTAGTATTATTTGCGTTACATTTGTGGTGAGTTCAAGTGATTTTTAAACATTGATGAATGAGGTTTTTTTAATGGCAACAAACTGAAAGGATAGTTGCAAATTATTCTATAAGTAAGCCCAAAATTACATAATTTACATCTTTAAACTTACTACGAGCTACTACTATGCTATGCACCAAAATATTACTGCTTTGCTTTGAAGCAGTCGCTTAAAACTAACTCCCAAGCAACTCGAGTTTTGGTTGTTCCCGAACTCTGTGTTCAAACTTGAAGTGTTTAGAGATATCCTGAATGAAAAGTAATGGCACATGCGAGCGCTGGCTCCAACTCGCGAACAAAGGCGCAGCGATCATGGTGGCGTGTTGACTCGGAAGGGTTCCATAAAACGTTATGAGCTGAGTTCTCGCTTTAAGCGCGTCCGGTGCACGCGACGCCGGCGCTGCAAACGACGAGCTTTTACTGCCAATTCATGAGCATTAAAGATTATAAAGCTTGGCTAACTATTTGACTGCTTTTGTAGGAAAGGTGCACTCATTGTGTTTTCTTTCGTAATTAAAATTAATGATATTGGTTAAAGTTTCGAAATTTATTTCACGGGGTTTTGAAAAAGGGGTGGTGGGGGATTAAATGAATAAATATTGGACCTGATGACACAGCGACGTTGCTTTGTCCAGACGGTGGTATCCATCACCACCGAGAAAACGTGGACAACTTCGGTAGATGTTCTGTAGTCGATGGTCGCTTGCCGCTTGCACCGGGCGCGGGCGCTGCAGCGTTCTGTACCGCTGTCACTTTACAGGTTACTTCTCGGAACACCCTTTAACGGAAATTGCGAGACTGGGAATTTCTCATAAGTGCGATGGGAAATGAAGATCTCTGTGAATGGTTCCTTTCGAAATTGAGAATTGTTTTGTGTTAAAGTTCATTAGAAAATACTACAAATTGCAATGTATATTTCTATGAATTCAGCTTGCTGTTAAGGTTCGTGTACTATCTACGATTGACTTTTTTTTTCAATTAATGACAATAATTAAAAACTAAATGGAACGTATTAATAACTCTTTTAACACAGCAAATTAGTGTTTCTTCACACATTCTGCCTTACGCTTTTTATCCCTGTATCTACATACATCTCGTTAGCAAACAAGACTAAATAGATTCCAATTTCCGACGCCAAAAGTTATAATAATACGTGATTACAGAAAGCCCCATATCCCACACAACAGGATTGTCGCAAACTTTCTTAAGTACCCTAACTCACGCACTAGGTATCGGAAAAATCTTTATTGGCTTACCTCGTACTTCGTTGTTTACCTTAATCTCGCGAGAGGAGGCGCTCCGGGCCCCACAGGTGGAAGGTCCCCCGGATTATGAGCCTCGATAAAAGTTTTCATTCACTCCGGACACTGAACGGACTAAAGCCTCCCCGGCCAGATATGAAGCTGCGAATAGTGTTTATCGCCTCCGAGATATATTTCCCTGCAGACGGAAAGTTGTTATTCCGGCAAACGTTTGCTCTGACTGAAAACGGCTAAACGTCGACTTTGTTAGGAGTTGAGCTATCTGCTCGTATTTTTCAAGTTCTTGAAATTGTGCCGTAATTTCCAGCAAGAGTCTCTTGTTGGACGTGATTTTGATATTTGTAAAGACCTAATGATAATCATGATTACGGGCTACTAAATATTCAATAATTAGGTTATAGTTGTTTCTAGGTATCTAAAATAGATTTACTAGGCGACATTCGAGTGACTTCCGTTGATTTAATTATCCGTAGCTGTCAATTCGTAGAGCAAAATGAATTTGGATGTAATTGCATTATTGAACCCGCATCAAGATGACGGACGGATGGAGCGGACCAAGATTATAGCTGTGTACGGGCGTCGACCTGCAGAACTCGATGCCGCATCCGAAACGCCTCGACAGAGGCCGGTTATCGGCTGCTTCACGCTCGAATGAAAACGCTCGATTTTTCCGCTTCAGAACACCGATGGCAGTTACCCATTACTGGATCCTTGGAGTTAGCTCAAAGGACCGCCCGAGAGTTAAACCTACGACCTTTGCAAAAGATGAAAAAGCTGATATAAAATACGAGGAACTCATAAAAACCTGTTGAGATTTTAGAAACGAGCGAAGCTCTGTATTATATTCGAACTAAATATGATGAGATTTCATTTCCGATTTGCAACATAAAGACTTTTATAATTCAATGCAATAGAAGAAGTTTCGATCCTCTTTAGATAAAACTGAAACCATCTAAGCAATAAATATAAGCTATTTTTATTTCTGTGCCGTTCTTATACGATGTCAAGCTCAGCCCGTCGCGTTCAGACTCCGCACTAGGAAATATTCACCAGGGCTTTTACACTGCGAACTATAATTGCAATGCTGATGGGAAGGCTCATCAAATTAAGCTGCCAATGGCCGAGCACCGCCACTCAGCGAACAATAAAAGGAAGAAAAAAAAATCTCTGATTGGATCCCTCCGCCGCAGCGGCCGACTCGCGCATGGCTCTCAGATTGAGATAATCGCGATTGCGATTTTATTCAACAAAATAAGGAAAACGTCACCCAAATTATGAATTATTTTGGAAGTTGAATCTACATGCATAAATCTGACGCCCGTCTTTAAAAATACGATAACTGATTTTGACATCGTGCACAGTGAGTGAGCGATTCCCGATATTCCATTTTTCGTTTTGTTTTTAATTTCCTGATACGACTTGATATCCGTTCTCTGTTCTTGTGATACTTAAATAATGGGTAGTATTCTTTTTTTCTCAGTCGTCAACTTATGTTCAGGAAATTGTTAATGCTTCATAAAGGCGAGTCACGTATCGTTTTCATTTCAATTGTTGGAGATCGTTTGCTCACGTTTGTGTAAAGACCGTGAGTTGGTATTCTTCGCCGGCGCGGCCGCAGCCGGGAAGTTGAATGGAATAACGCACGGCGCGCCGCGGACGTGGCCTGCGGCGGGGGCGGGTGGCGCGGCGCCGGGCCCCGGCCTGGCAACGAGGAATCATTCGACATTGTTAATTTAATTAGTTATTTTATTATCTCTTTGTTTTCCTAATCAGTAATTAAATAAGTAGGTCCTAATACTTAGATAAATAATAACAAAGTACCTGTCCTTTGTAATGACGTTCTGTATTTTTGGTAGTTTTACGAAACATCATTACTTCTGCTTCTGCATTTCAAATGAAGAGTGAATCGACAACACGCGGCCGGACGGCGGAGCCACGCGCGAGTCGCGCGACGCGGCGATTACTTACGTTGGACATTGGCCATTGGCCGGCCCGTTGGTTATTGGCCGATATACGAAATGTTCTTGACGGAAATATTTTAAATTAAATAATTACTCATATTTTTTTAATCATAACCGGTGTAAAATAAAGTAACAAAAAATCAGTTGCAGTCGTGTCAAATTATTTATTGCGTTTCATTGTAAATACCTACTATGGAATCTTATAAACCATATTCAATGAAGTCATGACAATTATCTTGAGTAACAAAACAATTAATGAATGTTTTTGGCCGTGCATACACGGACTGCTTGCAGCGGTCTAAACGCCGCTTGGAGCCTGAACGACTATAAACACCTTCTCGTAAACCTCTCCCGGCTGCTCCAGGCCGTGCGCGTATGGCCCGCCTCTACTTGCCGTTGTCTCCGGTGACCCCGCACACGCACTTGGGCTGGTGGGGCGGCTTCAGGCAGCCCCCGTTGACGCCCGCGCGCTGCCGGCAGAACGCCGCGCACTTGGCGGCCGAGAACAGGCACGGGTCCGTGCGGCCCTGGCGCGTGATCACCTTGGCGTCTGCCGACAATACGCGTCGTCTTGAAATAGGGTACAAGACAACCTGGAGTATGTAAGGTAAGTAGTCAATGAGCTCACGGCCACTTTTACAGCATGTGTTGTCAAAAACGCACAAAAATGAATGCCTCTACGCTTGTAATCTCACCGACTCTCTTATCAGGGGATATCACCTGACCGGAACTCAACAGAGCGGGCACTGCCGTTTGCGGCAGGTAGAGGGTAACCAACACATTCTCATAAGAACAGGAGGGCATTTTATGTGCATTTTGAGGTCATGGACTGCTTGGATAATTCTTTTGCTGACTGAACATTGTGTAAAATAACACACTTTCATGCTTTTAGGTCCCCTTATTTGGGTTTTGCTTAAGGTATTTGTTAGTCATGTTGTGTCGAAAATGGAAAATAGCATAAATTCATGCTTACTCGTCGATTCTGGAAATTTTGACGGAAAGGGAATGTCAAATTAGGAATCTCCTCTTTATGAAATAAAAAAAAAAAGTAGGTACTTACCTGTAATGACGAGCCAGAGCAGCAAGACGAACAACACAAGTAACACTTTCATCGTGCGCTCTGCATCGCTTAGCGATCTATTACTGGCATTTCCAATTTATACGATCTCTTATCGATATCGTGAGTTATAATCGAAATCGAAATAGCTAAGGTTGAACACAATGACCATCGTTTACGGAATAACATCACTAACAAATCTATTGCAATCTTGTAACTAATCTTCTGATAATGTGTCCTTTCTCTTCAGTCATTAGACTTTTAAATGAAAAATCTTTTCAATATTTACAACCTAATTACCTACCTAGTAGTTCAACCTACCGCCTCTCATGCAGAGGGTCGGAAGTTTCATTTTAATTCAATTGGTAAATGAGTGGAGGCATGTGCCCTGCTGGAACGTAAATAGCTATTGTGTGTGTGTACTCGTAAGGGGTAGGTAACCTACCTATTAGAAATGATTTTGTAGACATACAGTAATCCACAATCATTGTAATCTTGATTCAAAAGGAAATATGAATTAGGCGTGATGGAAAAATAAAAAAAATACGCGTAAATATTGGCCTATTGGCGATCAAACATTGGTTGTTGGTGGCGAACAAGCCCGTTGATTGCGATCGAGAAGTTCCCGCCAGTTCCGATAACTCGGTCGTATTGAGCTCCGCCGCGGCTCGAGCCGGCGCTCCAGTCTCGACTTCATCAAGGCGAACTTTTCTCGTAATTGCCTCTCGTTCAAGTTTCATTAGACTATATTCTCAGGGCATTATGTTGTGCCTGTCGGAGTGGACTGACATACAATTGCATACTCGCATAGAGGTATGCACTGCCTATTATATCGAAAAACTAGTCAAGATATAATTGATGATGACATAATGATGTAATCCATGAAAATCAATCATATACCAACATGTAGGCCTGTGGGTGGGTAGCCTTTCCGAGTTAAATTAATATTTTTGGGAATACGTCTATTCTTTGTGACAAATTTGGTATATATACTGAAAAATAACCTCTGATCAAGCGCGTTTTAATTGATTCTGTGTTTTTTCTTTTGTTTCCATTGATTTCAAATGCTCTTAGTTTAATGAGCCTTGGTCTTACTCTTACGACTCTCAAACCACGCCAGAAACAAAGACGGAAAAATAACTAAATACCTACAAAAAAAAATGCAACGATTGGCGTGGAGTCTTAGTTTATACGAGACAAGCGGTATTATTTTATCACAGTTACCTGCGTACTATTAGATATACTGTGCCTGCGTCGTGTTTAATGTGTCCACCGCGCCGGGACCGCAGCCCGCGCGCCCGCGCCGTCACTGGCCGGTTTATAACGCCGCGGTCGCGAAATGGGTCAACTAGCGAACAAATTACTCTGAGGTCACAGGACTGTTCCATCCCTCTATTGTGAGTGTATTTAATATTTTTATATCCTCTTTGAACCATATCTACTATTTTATTGACGTGATAACGTCTTATAAATTGATGATCCACCAGCTGGACATAGGCCTCCCCCAAGGCTCGCCACACAGACCGGTCCTGTGCTACTCGCTTCCACCGGCTTCGCGCGACCTTTACGAGGTTGTCGCTCCATCTTGTTGGGGGCGTACTGACAGCTCGTCTCCCTATGTGTTGATAATACCATTTTAAAAACAACATCTCACATCTATTTTTTCTATTTCTATTTTCTATTTCTGTCACTGCTTTACTTTTATTTCATGTTAGGCTATGGTCTTTTCGACTATACAGCCACGGTAATTGTTTATGTAAAATTGTATGTATTGTATCATATATTTTTGTTGTATTCTTCTTTTAGTTAGGTATAAGATATTATATAATTAATTTCTCTTATATATTGTTACGTTTGTGACTGTCTTGTGTGGCCTTCCGTGATTTACTCGTATGGCCCGGCGGAAGACCAGCGCTGGCTATTAATTTGGTAGCCAGCTCACGCTGAGCCGGGGCCTTTTTTATAGCGACTGTATGTTTTGTATTGTATGTGTATGTCTTCTTTTATTGTGCATGTCGTTATAAATAAATGATTTCTTTCTTTCTTTCTATATTAAATTTTCACCTACTTACTGCGTACTTGTAGTTAACTGTCTCATGAAGAAACTTGGCAAGTATACGTATATGTACATTTGGATGTCAATGCAATAATATGGTACTTACCACCGAGCTGATCTGATGAGGGAGCTTGGAGGTGGGCACAGTAAAGTTAAAGCGTTGTTTGGCTTTTTGAAACTATTAATTATTGTAAGTTTCAAATTATAATAAGTACTTATTCCGAGCCGTTTAGAGGCATTCTCCAAACCTCCTCAGTGGGTGACCCGGTTCCCCGGCCCGGGTTCGATATCCGGCCGGAAACGAACTTGTCTCAGGCTGGGCTCGCAGTCTCGCTTCGTCGGAAGTTTCGCTCGATGATTGGCTCCCGAAGGTTGTTTCTCTGTGATCCGCATAAAGGATACGTGCACAGTTAACAAGCTACTTTGTTTGGCATAATCTTAGGATGAGTTTCCACTGACGTGGGGTTGGTTGGGTAGAGCGGTCCGTTACTTACCAGGACAGAACTTGAGACGGTAGGAGTAGGTAAGAATATGAGTAGGTACTATAGGGAAGGTCTCTTATAAATGAAATTGGTTTCCAAATCAATTTTGAGTGGAATATGTTGACGATGTAACTTGATCCGTGTTGTTTCAATATCAAAAAAATGCAAAGGCTGAATCTACACCCACTTTTAATTTCACAGGAAATTAAGTACGTCACCATTACAAACAGTTGCTGTTACTTTAATTCATTACCAATTTAGAGCCTCAAATGTCTTTAGACCACAACAATACGTAGTTAAAATTAAGGGTACTATCATGATATTTTTAGATGGAGCGACGACCTCGTGAATGTCGCGGGAAACCGGTGGAAGCAAGTAGCAAGTAGCACAGGACCGGTCTGAGTGGCGAGCCTTGGGGGAGGCCTTTGTCCAGCAGTGGACGTCTGTCGGCTGAAATGATGATGATATTTTTATAAATTCAACCAAAAAGTCTAGGACTAACTAAGTGGAGCCTACCCACGCTACGGCGTGTCACCCCGCTTAGTTCTTTTAATTACCCCGGGTGCGGGCTGGAGGCTCGACCGCCGCTTTGTGTCGAGGGCAGCAGGCAGGGTTGTTTAAATCCGTTGTGAATTCATTGGATATACCCGGTATTTTCATATTTTACATCGAATTTTACTTGAGTACAATTACCAATACTGGGTTTAAAGCTCTTTAATTGATCTCGGTATGGCCAATGCGAAAGAAACTTGTCTTTTCTTATCGAGAAACTTCAAAATGTCTGGAACTTTCGATACAAGGTAGTTTCTTTGATAGAATTATCAATTAGTCGTGACGGCCGCGAGACAGCGCCATCAAGCGAGTCGGCACTCGCGCACAACGGCGCACCGGTAACCGAGTTAGCGCAGGTCAGTAACAGCGTTAGAGGCAGCCCTGCGCTAATGACGTGTGCGCGCCGCCTAATGCGATAACCTTACAACGAGGTTAGTTATGTTGTTTATTCTTTGAATGACACTGAAATGTTACCTCGTTGTGTTACTGGAAAGTTTTTTGATGATTAGCCAACTACAAGTGCTCAAGTAAGACAAGACTTGGCCGAAAATTTACCAAAGTCGACACTTTATAAAATAATGAGACCTTTTACTATGTTTTTTTTTTCACCATTGTTAGTAGTGAGGTCAACTTGGGACAACAATGATAGTAATAAAACTTAAAAGCATTCACAACTGAAACATATGCAGTCACGGACTTTAATTGATGAGCCACTTTGAGACACACACACCATCCCATTTTGTATATATGTACCTATAAATCAAGTATTTACCTTCAATCTATACTTACCAAACTTTTCAAATTCTGGGGCTAGGATAGTTTGTGTAAAATTAAAACTATTATTTCTCTATACCACCGTCCCACCACCATCACGACACAAATTATCAAAACCCAATCAAAGTTGAGCCTAAGTAGTAGTTGCAGCTAAAATAGAGGCATAATATGTCAGCCGCGAGTCTTCCGACCGCAAACTTTGTCGTTATAAAGGTCGATATGTTGGAGCCAACGGAACCGCGTCCGCAACAGACTCGTATGTACATGCAAAGCGCTCCATTTAATTCAACTTAGCGACAGTTTGTATAAACAAGCTCAATAAACCGTCGAATCAGTCGAGTCGAGATAAAGACGACGCGGGAAAGCGAAGTGGATTCGAGAATTAAGTAACATTATTCAAGAGGACTTATAGATTCACTTTTTTAAATTATAGACCGACAAACAGGCACATGGCCCATCTGATGGAAAGCGGTTACCGCCACCTATAGACATTTGTAACACCAGAGGCGTCACCAATGCGTTGCCGGCCCCGAAGATATTTAATCAATTCCGTTAGGTTTTGATTTGACATCTGGGCATCCTGATAGATGTTTTTAGTCATTTCGTTATAGTGCAATTTTCATTTGCCGCATTATAGATTAGATTGCAGTTAGCCTTATCACAGAGTCTTATCATGTTTTCGATACGACATGAAAAGAGCAATTCAATTCAATTCAATTCAATAATTTATTCAGCAAATTGGCCACATAGGGGCACTTTTACACGTCAGAAAATAATTTACTAGCGCTTCCTAGACCCATTGCTTGAGAAGAAGCGCCGCAACAAACTCAAGCAGAAGGCCTTTTTTCAAAATTTACACATTACATAGTTATAACATTTACATTACATGTATCTCCAAGTGTCTCCAAGGGTTCAGAAAAAAAAAACATTATGGAGATGGCCTCCATTGTCAAATAAATATAAATTCCATAGATGTCGACAGTCTCAAAATGTCAATAAATAATGAAATACATCATGTATAAAAGAGTTCATTAATACATGTCAATAAGAACATGATGAGGTCTCTCACTTAAAATGTTTGACTTAGTAATATATTTAAAGCTAATGATTATTTTTAAACGTCCTTGCAAGCATGAACAGACCGGATCCCACAGACAGCCTTCGATTGGACCTTAAATTTAAGAGACGGTAAAAGTAAACTAAGAGATGATGTCAGATAGGGAAAGATGAACAAACGCTAATGAAAACTATGAAACATCATAACTAAGTTGATTCTAATTATAATTTTGACCTAGTATCAGGTTCCCGAGAAACTCCGTGCGCAATAAACAGGCTGCGCGGTGCGTCGGAGTGGAGGAATTAATATCCGGCCGCGCTTCCGGGTCAGCGCGCCTCCACCGGAAGGGGGGGGGGGGGGGATTGTTACGTGATCGGCCAACAAGTGATATGCATTAATGGAATCTGTCGGCCAGGTTTCTTTACATGCATTGTTAAAGTTTCCGGTCGCTGTAAATCCAAATCGGTAAACTCTTTATTGTTGTTGATGTTGTTGTTCTCAGAATTTCACTTGGTGTCTTTCTTGTTCACCTAATTTCACCTAATGAGGCGACCAAATAATGCTGAATCCATATTATTATTATGGTTACAGATTAGTTAGAAATACGTAACCGTAACCCGTATCCCAACCCAATTCAACGACGATGAAGTCGCGAGAAGAATGTTGATAAATGAGTTTTAAATAAAATGACGAAAGTATCGAATTGGTATTGTGAAAATTTCTTCTTACAAAATGTGGGTTAAAACTGTACATTCCATCCTGTAAAAAGTACACTTTGCGGTATGAAAAAAGGCACGATTTTTGTATAACAGTCATGAAATAACTGTTGGCAAACATCCGATAATCGTAGCATTGTATTGCTCCGACGACAGCAATGTACACTCAACAACATTGAAAACGGGTCACTTTGTATAGGAATTTCCATACAAACTGACCCGTTTTCATTACTGTTGAGTGTATTTCGCAAATAAGAGAATTTTACTGAAGATGGCTATAATTTTTCAATCCACACCGATTCGCTTATTTCGAAGCATCGTCCATCGATCACTGCCCAACTTTCCGAGGAGCACCGCCGGCGCCGGCTCCGTTCCGCCCGTCCGACCAACGAGACGTAATTAGGCAGACAGGAACGAGGCGAGCGAGACGCGCAACAAAATCACATGATTTACATTCTGGCAGAACGAGAGCGAGTCAGCAGACTACCGGCGCATCTGGCATGCCCCATCACTCTGCTCCTCATTAGTATTTAGTGCGGAGACTTAATCCCTCGCTACTGCAGGCCGCTTAATCTGCGTAATCCGGCCACCCTCGAACGCTGCATCTCTATCGTTCCCAAACAGATGAGAAGACGAACAGATAAAAAAGTTCCCGAGTTTTTGGACTGCCGAGGTTGAATAGGGACAAGCCGATGCAGAGCTGTTTCATGAATAATGAAACAGCGCCTTCGGAGAGCTTACGGCTGTAGGATAATAAATCAACTTATTGGAGGAGTTTAATCTGTGGACGGCGCGGGTGTTTGTCTTTGCGAGCGGCCTCCGGCTGCTTAAACAGGGCCTAAGTTCGAGCGTAATTGGGCCTATTGATACGGTTCGTTTTTCCTAGTAGCTTCCATCTGAATGGTAAGTAGCGTCGTAAAAACCGTATCCGCTCGCGTTTCTCGGAGAAATTCAATTTGAGTACAGATGCACGGAACTAATGAAATCGCAGAATTACGGATGCAGGCGAAGCGAGCAGCTTTAGTTTAAAATTACTTTCGTGTTTGCGTTGCGAGTATTATCTGAGTATATAAGTGTTTTCAGCTTGTTAGTGTTTCTTTGTTGCTTCGAAGAATATACGGTATACGAGGGAATAAGACGAAATTGGAGTTATTTATGTATAGGCGAAAATTTCTTGAGACATGATATTTCTCGAGTACCTAAAGTTAATATATTATAATTTATCGGTACCTATTCTCCTAGTGATCTCACCTTCAAAATATTGTAACATAAAAGCTTTTTATATACTTAAATATAGGTGTAGATAGAAACTTACCCTACATAATCATTTTAGATTTATTCTTGTTTTACTCTTGTAATTGATGGATTTTGTAAAATCGATTATATCACTTAATTTTACAAGATGTAAATTGTGCAAAACGGTAAATACAGCGTATATTCTGTTCGTGCTCTGCGCCGACATACACTCAACAGCAATGAAAACGGATAACTTTGTATGGGAAATCCTATACAAAGTGACCCGTTTTCATTGCTGTTGAGTGTAGTTACAACGTTCCGGGCCGGCGAACGCCCGGCAGCTCAGCCTTCTTCACGTACCTACACTTAAAATGTGATGTTAAACAGTTACCATTTCAATGGTAGTTTGCGGGATTTTAAACATCCCACCACACCAAACACCCATCCCACGTAAGTACATACTAGTCCCTACGATTGATTTATGTCAGAGGCACACCAGAAAATATTGGTAGTTCATAATTATTGCTCAAAATATGTACCTACCCTAGTCCAATAAATCATTATCCAAAGTGAAAATGAAAAGAAAATGAGAAATATTTTTCAATCATTCAATTAAAGTCGCCTGGGAATTATTTATTCAAATTCAAATTCAATCATTTATTCAGCAAATTGGCCACATAGGGGCACTTTTACACGTCAGAAATAGTACATTATTGCCGTGGCCGGGAAAGTAGGTCTTTGCAGGCTGAGTACTGGTTTAAAGGGCCGAGGCTTCGCCGAGGCCCTTTAATATGTACGAAGCCTGCAAAGCCTTTCACGTGCCGAGGCTTATATAGTGTTTTTCTCAAAAATGAAAAAAACCTTGATATTAGGTATTCATAATACAGCATTGATACGCACGCAAAGGTAGTCAAGTACTTACAACAAATCCAATGGAACGCCAGTTTTATTTCGTATTCACCGATATTTGACTTTAACAGACACACTAACACTAACACGAGACACACTAGCAAGTTAAAAACTCGCATGTAGATTTCTCGTTTTTTATAAAAATGAAGACCTTTTATTAATTTTTAAACCAAACTAGTAAACTATTTTCATGAAATTTTGCTAAATAAATCTGATACAAGACAAGAACTCCCGCTCTTTATGGATCGTTCTTTTTTTAAATTCCGTTCTGAAATACATTGCGCTGTTTCAGACACGGATAAAAACGTTTAGTTTCGCGTCAATTGACAGATACAGAACATGCAGACTTGGCTGTTTGGGAATTCCTTCGCGTATTTATCAGTTAAAAAAAAAAGTACCTGTACGATAATGAAATTTCATACAACATTCCCTGCGCTTATACATGCCGCGGAAGTAAATTCATACAAATTTCCGGGGCATGCAGTTGAGTTGTTTTTTTAAATTTTTGACTGATTGTCAATGACGCACTTTGCGGTCTGATAGAAAGCAGACAATGACGAGTTTCCTCGCCATTTTTGAGAAAAAGAATTTACCAGCGCTTCCTAGACCCATTTATTGTTGCTAAACGACGTTACAGAACGTTGTCACATTAGAAAGCATATATACACCTAGGTACTTAAATAAATAGAAGGGACATAATTATTTATTACGGTAACAACTTCATTTCATCAGAGTTATCATGTAATGAATACAACTATAACACTACTATTGAGTTCTTTAATTAATAGTTAAATAATAACGTCAACTAATACGTCTCGATGCTCCACGCGCCAGCGCACCAATTCAAAGAGCTGTCAGGAACCCATCTCGTTGGGACACTAACACTATGGCCCTGTCCCTTTCGCATGGATAAAACCTTGCTCGGAGCTAAATATATTTCTAGAATATCGATCGATATTTAAAAAAAAATCTTCATTTATATAAGGATTGACCATCTTTTACCATTGCACAGTGGAATTTATAACCCCACCCATCGTCGATCCTTGAAGAGATAAGTGATTTTTCAAATTGTAGCTCACGTTATTGTCAAAAACCTGAAAGAGAAACACGTACTGATTGGCCGTATATCGAATAATGGATCAAATATAGACGTGCCTAGCAACAGTCCGGGCGCCGGCGCGACCCTATTAGCGGCCGACGCACATCAAAGGCCCGCCCAATCACACCGAGGATACCTCTAATTAATGGAATCATGCCCATTCTGCAACAAACCTCTCATAGTCCAGCCATTCAAATTGCTATTGTGCAAAGAAAAAGACAAAGGACTTTCTTCGAGCTACTGCAGCGCAAGCTGAATTTTGCGGAGATGAGAATCCGCTTTGCAATATAATAGTGGACCGATTTTTCTTTGTGAATGCGAATGCAATTATAGAGTTTCATTGCGTTGGTATTAGCGGAGAGAAGGGTTGGATTAGGTCTGTTACGTGGTCGATTAAGAGTGGTCACGCGACGCGGGTTGACGAGGGCCCGATCGACGATGTCCACTTCGACCTTTCCTCACTAGCTCCTTTTTTGGGCACATGGGAACCCAAAAGAATTCGTAAACAAAGCACGTTTCCAGCCTATCGATCGTCGGTCAAAGGGAATCCCGAGGAACTCGATATCTTATGAAATAAGTACATTAAGTCATTAAGTCCAGACAACCTTCGTCTGTTACGACTTTGGGTAAATGAAGACGACCAAAATACACAGCAGTTTCGTGGAATAAAAAATTGTATTCTTTAAACCTCAAAGCAAAATTTAAAGTGTGACAGACTCCACTGATTTCGTGTATGTTTTTGGCCTTACAGAGGCATTCCATCTTAGGCCTCAGGGTAGGCAACGCATTCAAGATCTTATGGTTTCTTAATGGGGGATCATAGGATTTCGGTGTCCATAGGCCGCAGTGACCACTTACTATCAGGTGGGCTGTGTGCTTGTTGCCTATACCTATATAAAAAAACCTTTGAACTATTTACTATTGTTTTCATTGAATGATAGTATTTCTGAAACCATGAAAATTCATTCTCAAATTTTCTATCCAAACAATTGCATCCATTTTGAATAGGTACAATTAATCCTATCAAGCGGAGTGTAGGGCGCCCTGTTGCCAGGTGGAGTGACGATTTGCGCAAGGTGGCCGGTGTAGATTGGATGCGGCACGCCTTGGACAGAGCTTATTGGCGTGCATTGGGTGAGGTCAACGTCCAGCAGTGGACTACTATGGGCTGTTGATGATGATGATGATGAATCCTATCAAAAATTTTCGAGTTCTCGATTGAATTCTATTCGTTGGAAAGTGGCCTTCGTTTACAGGGCAATGGGACAGGGGGGGGGGCAATACGAGTAGGCTCGGATCGGCTGGATGTAATAACAACATTACAGTGCTGGACGCGGTCCAACCGCGGCCGCTGAAACGGCGCTCCCGCCATCCAATTCGCTTGTGGTATTTCGTGTTATTACTAGCTTTTGTCCGCGACTTTATCTGCGTGAAATGTCATTCTCAAATAAATAAATTGATGATTACTAAAAGAAATTCTTGAAAATAAAATCATTTTAAGCTCGTAACTTTTTCTTTTACTTTCAAAACTCGTGTTTTGTAATAATAATATCGCGATCCCGAGTCAAGTTTGTACCCAGCTGCAAGTAATAAATACGAGTATGTGTGTCGTCGGAGCATTGAACGTCTTTCGGCTGACATGATCATGATAAAACAAAATATGCTAGTTTTAAATGCTTTTTGTATCTTTTTGAGAATGTGTATAGGTATACCCAGATATTTCTGTAAAAATACCTATACATAACAAGCCTCAAATCGTGCCCCGTATACGCGGGTTCGCTCGAGCGGTGAATGAAGCCAGGCGAATCCAATTCGCTAGTTGCTCCAATTGCCGTGAACCACCTACTCATTGACTACAACTCAGTGTTGCCAGGGACTGTGCCTCATAAAATACCTTTCCTTTCAGTATTTAATATTAAATTCTGGTACAGTAGGTAACTGTAATGACTTAACAATATACTTATACATATTTTGTATTTATTTACGTAATTCTTTGCCCTGCAGTTATAACATTTAAAAAAAATACCACATGATGGAAATTATTTTTCGAATAGTTTTTCTAGGTGAACTATTTTGCCTAGTGCTACAGATAAACTGCGTGCTACGACGTGCATGATTGAATTCAGGGAAGCGGTCCATTTCATTTCATATCATTCCCATTAATCCAGCTGGTTGTTTTTCGAACTCTCCTGCGATGACCTACTGGTACTAAAAATATAAAAACCGGCCAAGTGCGTGTCGGGCCACGCGCAATGTATAGGGTTCCGAAGTTGACGATGTACCTTAGTAGTATGTATAAAGGAATTTTACTTTTCCGTACCTACGCATTTTTGCTTGCTTGCAGTTGGTCGACTATGACTCGTAAATTTGTACAGCCTCTTAGCTGTGATAGTTTTCCTTTCAACTACGTTATATATGCCACAACCGTGATTTTTTTCAGCCATCCAAATACCACCATTTAGCTGGCAGGGGGGGGGGGGGGACACTCGACTCTAACAAAAAATAGCACTTTAAAGCTTAATCTTTCACAAACGCATCACTTAATCGAAAAATGCTTTTAACAACCCTACAATATTTTTTAAGACCTATTCAACGATATGCCACATCATGGGATACGCAAGAAAAAAAAAACATCCCCACTTTACGAGTGGGGGAGGTACCCTATAAAAAAAAATATTTCAACATTTTATTGTAACGTTTAAAATTGTAGCGTAACTAATATATTCATGCCAAATAACAGCTTTCTAGAACCAAGCATCTCCGAGCAATAGTGCGGACAGACGGACGGACGGACGGACATGGTAAAAATTATAAGGGTTCCTTGTGGACTTCGGAATCCTAAAAAAGGAATGAAAAATCAATCAGCTGTTATACTAGTAATCTACGGGACATGTTTTGACATATTAATTACAACATAGAAGTAAAATATTGCATACAATACCTAACGTATTGTCGCTCTAGTTCTATAAGGCTGGCCGAAATACTTGTGCGTAATATGATTATCATTTTTATTCGAGCCGGGTACAATTGCAGACCGAGATAATGGTCCCGTGGCCCAGTAATTACTGCCCAGCGATATCCGAGCCAGATTTACGCGCTAAGGGCGCCGGCAGGCAGACAGAACAATCCTCTGAAACATGCGTGACGCACGTTTAGCAGCAGGCTGCGTAAATGAGGGTCGGATTCTTGTTTACCCTGAGGGAGCCATAATTAGTGGCATTACGAAAAGAACTGCCAAGCAGGACATAGCAGCTTATAGAGGTTAGGTTACGTTTGAAACTACGTAAACGTCAATTGCGTTCACGTCTTCGTCTGCAAAAAAAACCTAGTGATGAAAATATACAGACGCCATCAAATGGGTTTTTACGCCAAAAGATGTAATCTAAATATATAAAACTCAAAGGTGACTGACTGACTGACTGACTGACTGACATAGTGATCTATCAACGCACAGCTCAAACCACTGGACGGATCGGGCTGAAATTTGGCATGCAGGTAGATGTTATGACGTAGGCATCCGCTAAGAAAGGATTTTGCAAAATTCCCGCGGAAACGAGAAAAATCGGGATTTTACTTTTTAATATTTCTGCGCATACGAAGTTGCGGGGAAAAGCTAGTTGCATCTAAAATTGGAGAACTAGAACCTGGAATCTTCACTATTAGAACCAAAACAATTCTGCATCCTCGATGATACATGCGAAAATTCTGCTAATCGACATTACTCAGACATCCTCCAATTCATTGTATCCCTCAGCAATATAAACAAATTAGTCATCATCATCATCATCATTTCAGCCGAAAGACGTCCACTGCTGGACATAGGCCTCCCCCAAGGCTTGCTACTCAGACCGGTCCTGTGCTACTTGCTTCCACCGGTTTCCCGCGACCTTCACGAGGTCGTCGCTCCATCTTGTTGGAGGCCTACCGACAGCTCGTCTCCCGGTTCGCGGGCGCCACTCGAGAACTTTCCGGCCCCATCGGCCATCAGTCCTGCGAGCAATGTGCCCCGCCCACTGCCACTTAAGGCTCGCAATTCTTCGGGCTATGTAGGTGACCCTAGTTCTACTGCGGATATCCTCATTTCTGATTCTATCACGCAGAGAAACCCCGAGCATAGCCCTCTCCATTGCCCTCTGAGTGACTCTGAGCCTTCTTATGAGGCCCATCGTAAGCGCCCACGTCTCGGAACTATAAGTCATCACTGGCAACACACACTGGTCGAAGACTTTCGACTTGAAACACTGCGGTAATTTGGACGAAAAGACACTGCGAAGCTTCCCGAACGCTGCCCAGCCGAGTCGTTAATTTATTAATAGGCACCTATTTAGCACAAATTAGTGCCTATTAATAAATTAACTTCAATGTAGGTACTGCTCTTTACTTCCCTTCGCAGGTCCACAGACAAGTATTAAGGTAATAGAGAAGCGAAGAGAATCGTCTAACAAAACGGTATTTGAAAGAAACCCGTGCAGCAAGCCTTACGAAAACCCTTGCAGATTACATTTTTGGAATATTTGTGATCATTGATTTAGGAAACGAATGGGTGCTACGCGGGGTTTAGTTAAATTGACTCCGTTTCTAATAAATTGAGGTCGCCCCGGGCAGTTATATAAAGTTCCCGCGGAAGTTCACTTGATCAACGTTTAGATCTGAAAATGGGTGTTCGGTCAAATTTATTATGCATTAAAGCTGTTTCTAATTTGTTCTGGTCCTAATTGTACCGTCTCCGTTAATTTATAAAGCTGCGATACTGGAAAGTGGTACATTGAGGGTAGCGCTGTAATTATATTAGAGAACACAGAACAGTACTCTCAAATTTCGTGTTGGCATCGGAGAACACATACAATAAAATTAGCACCTAAGCATTTTTATAGAGAACATATTGTATGTAAAGGAAATTTTGGGAAAGACATTGTAATTGACAATATTTACCTGTGCGAGGACCGCTAAACAACAACAACAATACTCTTTATTGAACACCATATACAACGCACAGGCAATACAGAAAGGATACACAACACAATTAATAAGTAAAGAACAGGCGGACTTATCGCACTGCACAGACCGAGTGAAGGTTACAAATGAAAACTGTCTAGATGTCGATCACAAATTTTCGACGGCACCTTTCTTAGAAATAGAAGGTTTGTTCCTTATTTGAATGTTCCCACGTGTGTAGGGCTGTAGGAATAGATGACATTATAGCTTCTACAAGTATATAAGCGGTCACCTATTTAGCACATAGTTCAGGAGGTGGTTACCTGGCACATAGTTAGTTACCATAATACCGCACGGCCGCGGAATGCCTCGTGGCCCGTTGCAATCAAAATGGCGGAAATAGCTCGCCGACAATATGTATAATTTTGGAACGAGTCGAACCAGTTTTAATGAGCTATCTGGGAAATAACTTGTAGATAAGTCTCTACTGGGAAGTGAATATCTTTTTGCTATTTATGTCGAACAAATATAACATTCAAAAGCTGCTGTCGGTTTTTTGGCGTACGTACGTACAGTTACGTTATTAATAATATGCGAATTTTAGCACGTCCAAGAACAGTTTTTGAACATGCCACTGTGCTTCAATGTTCTATTGCCTTTAGCAAACTACTCGTATGTCATGTGATACGACTGCACGCTGCCTGGCCTGTTTAACATTAGGCTGTCACCCAATATCCCAATGACATTGTATTTGATGCCTGATTGCAAATTAGCGTCCATCATTTATCGACATTGAGGTCATCAAATATGCACGGAAACCACTGGTTATCTGTTCAAACATTCAATATTAAACCAATGACGAATTTAAACTAGGCGCATTAGCAGCACTTTACTCGTATTGGTGTTTTTTGGTCGTAGCCGAGTTTCTCTGCGCCGCGTCTTTTTTTTCATACCTAACTTAAGTGTAAAATACAGATGTAGCCAATTTGCTGAATAAATTACTGTTTAAATTTTAGTTGAAAAAGGAGTAAATGTGTATATATATATATATATATATTGTATAGCTGTTGGTTTTCCATGGGAAAAATAAAATTAAGTAATAATTTAAGAAAATTACTTGAATTTTAGCATTGAGGAAACGATCACCAATTTAGCTATTCAATGCGTTTGCCCACAGATAGAGAGTAATTAAGTTGAACTGGGTAAATGTCATTCATTAGCATCAAAAGCTTTAGTAGGTCACAAAAGCTGATTGGTCACTCCAATTGGTGAAATTTGCCGTCAACCGCAGCGCGGCCGCGGCCAGTGCAGCGTCGCCGGCGCCGGCGACTGCAATCAGCGCCGCCGCGACGCCGCCGCACGCGCCGCGTACACTGCTACATTAGACACACTGATTTCGAGCTTTTGATTAATTATTAACTCAGCCTATTAGGAATAATAGCCGAGCCAAATGGCATACATAATGAACGTTGGACACCTGTAGACACAAACATAATAATATGTTTTGAAGCTAGCTGTTGATTTGCATGAAGAGAGGGTTAAATGTGGAAGAACCAGGCGTGAGTATAAATTCACGTAGTTATCTATGTTGATTTGCAAGGTGTGAACTTTACATAGGTACCTACATAATTTTTTTCTAAAACTCGTTATTTTGTGTTCAGTATCGTTTATTTAGTCGCTTCGACTTGATAGTTCCTTTTAATTTTCAAGTTTCAGACGCAAATTCTTCTACAGACTTATTATTAGTAAATTTTATAGATTACCAGGAAACACTCGCGCGGCGAAAATCCCGCGACGGAATCTGCTCGAACAGCGCCAACGGCTTAATTAACTTCGGAATCGAACCAATCCGTGATCCGCAATCCAACCGATAACCGTGAATATTCCCGCGACAAGGAAACTAACAGAGCCACCACTTATAATAGTACATTACAGACCTAGGGTGGTGAATTCGTAAATGTCCCAGATCGTAAGTTTCTGTGCCGCGAAAGATTCCAAAATAGAATCCCGAGCGAAGAGAGGGATCCTAACGTCGATTCTTGAGCTAGTAAGGGATTCAAACTATGTCACCCAAGGTTAAATATTGTTTTTACCGCTACAGCTTTACACTCCTATGAGAAAACCATTAGCATCAGCGAAAAAAATCGTACTTTACTCCCTAGGGACCAATGTCTTACTCTGCTCCCTGTTAGAAGGGCAGAAATGGAGAGGGAGGGACACACATCCAAGTAAGTATACTCAAAGGGCTACCATGACGTTGCTGATGATCTATGAGTGTTATCAGCTAAGCGATAAATGATGTAAGATATGCTGTCGTTTCACTACCACCAGTCAAGGTGGTGCTTCTATTTTCCTTTACTTTGGCGACATTGCACTGCAGATAGTCTTTAATAAAGGTAACTGCAACATATGACTCGACACAGATATTGCGCTGAATGTGTTTGCTCCATTATTGCTTTATTTCACTGTGCGATTTTAATAAACTTTTATGGGGTGTACACTAGTTATAAATTTTACTTGCAATATTGTTTGGATAGAGACAGAGTTAAAATAAACAGTGAAACAAAATAGTTTTAGATAAATGGATACCGCATGCAGCGTGTTCCAATATTTTAATCGATGTGTACACCTACCTGAATAATGATTCGTTGTACGGCACAGGTAAATTCATTTCTGTTAAATTCATTTAAAAGTGACGTGTAAAAGTGCCCAGATGTGGCCTATTTGCTGAATAAATATTTTGAGAATGAGAATGAGAATTATTTATTTCAAAACTCCACACAATTTTACCGTATTCCTAATTACTTAACATGCGGAAAATTTTGAAAACGGTATCCTCCCAGCTTTGGTCGAAAAACGCCTAGAAAAAATCAAACGCAAGTTGCACACCAAATAAAAAGCCACACAAACAATACGCGTGGCCATGAAGAAGCAGGCATCGTTGTCAGTAATGTCCGCGTCCACGCAACAGCCGCTATGAACGAGCGCGCCTCGTCTCGCGGCGGAGAGTAATAAATCCGGCTCATCCATCAGGTCAACAAAGGTCCTCCAGAACCGGATATGTTCGACTAGAATAGACCCTGCTGCTCTGAGGTTGGGTTGGAAAAGAAATGAAGGTGAGATAGGAGTTTGGAGATGGTATAAGAGAAAATAGAGAGCGGAGCGATTTTGAACCGCCTTTAATCATGAAAGAATAAACATAATAAGCAACTGTCCACTATCTTCTCTGATAAAAAGCAAAAGTACTGGGTTTAATACTGGTTTGTGTGGGGTTCTAAGTATTCAATTTCTTTCGCTTAAAGCAAAATGGAAAACAAATCTTGATTGCGCGTCATTTTTCCAGAATATTAACAATCAAGTGAAGCTCTCAACACAACCTGTCAACGTCAATACTCGTACACTGCAATCCGCTCTCGCCCGTGGCCGAGACCGGCCGCGAGGCGCCCCGTCTCGCAATCGCGACGTAATTAGGCCGCGCGTACGCGCACAGCATTCCGGAACACTCCACCCCGGCAATCACAAACACTACACGACCGGTTCGTACTTCCCTTTCACTCCCATTTGTTCCGACGGCGGCCAGAAAGGAATGGAAGACGCATGGTTTTGGAAAGTTTGATGGAATCTGTGCGCTTGCGACTCCGTTAATTTATTAGCCCCTCGTGCAGCCAACTGGCGCTTAATTGATTGTAGGGAGAAAGAACCATTCCACTCAGGGAAAACTTACACGCGTGCGTCCTGCAAATATTGTGAAGGAAATAATTTTCAGCCATTTCCTCGCTCGCTTAATCAACATCGTTATGCTCCTCTTAGGTAATTTAGGAATGAGGCTAATCTTGGTTATTTTAGCGTGATTTAGTGCAGGAAATATTTCGTAAAAACCATTTGTCAGGACAAAAATATTAGATTACGAATGTTTGTTTTTGGCTGGTAATTGTTAGGAGGTGTTTATTTTTCTGTAAGACACATTGAATTTAATCTGATGTATTTGAAACAGTTTTGTCTTTTACTTTTCTTTAAGATATTATTATATTGTCAAGAAAATATTGAAATTGTGAAAGCGTCACGATTTAAATCATCATCATCATCATTTCAGCCGATAGACGTCCACTGCTGGACATAGGCCTCCCCCAAGGCGCGCCACTCAGACCGGTCCTGTGCCACTCGCATCCACCGCGTTCCCGCGAACTTTACAAGGTCGTCACTCCATCTTGTTGGAGGCCTACCAACAGCTCGTCTATCGGTTCGCGGACGCCACTTCAGGACTTTCTGGACCCACCGGCCATCAGTCCTGCGAGCAATGTGCCCCGCCCACTGCCACTTAAGACTTGCAATTCTTCGGGCTATGTCGGTGACCCCAGTTCTACTGCGGATATCGTCATTTCTGATTCTACCACGCAGAGAAACCCCGAGCATTGCCCTCTCTATTGCCCTCTGGGTGACCTTGAGCCTTCTTATGAGGCCCATCGTAAGCGCCCACGTCTCGGAACCATAAGTCAACACTGGCAACACACACTGGTCGAAGACTTTCGACTTAAGACACTGCGGTAATTTGGACGAAAATACACTGCGAAGCTTCCCGAACGCTGCCCAGCCGAGTCGGATTCGACGATTGATCTCTTTCTCGAAGTTGGACCTACCTAACTGGACTGTTTGTCCCAGGTATACATAATAGTCAACAACTTCGAGCACGATTTAAATAGACAATTCAGTATAAAGATACCAACCACTAATTTGTAACAGGGCCAGTATTCAGGTATCTTACCTAACTTTGTTGTTGGTGTTGCTTATTGATATCGGATTATCTAGGTTGTTAAGGAAGGTTTCAAGACTTACCATAGAATTCTCTTCTTTTTACTGTGTCCTGCACCTTGCACATTGCCATGGAAACGCTCCTGGACTGTAGGTAAGTATAGCTTGAACAGCCAGTTTGCAGTCAATAGTTTTTGCCATCCGCCGCAGGCGAGATATCGGGTTGGACAAAGCGTGCGATATTTTACACACGTCTCCAGTTCCACTGCAAGTTGCTATTATCTGGCCAGCGTAGGAATACCGCCTTTGTGATAGCCCGGCGGCGTGTGGCGGCTTATACAAATAGCTGGAACAATCGCACAGGGTATTGAGTTTCCATGGCTGAATGCACCGAAGAGCAATGCTAGCTTGCATTACGTTCAGATACATATTGAGACCTTTATTTGCTAAGGTCGAAGATACTGCACTGTGTGTATACATATAATATTTTATCGACTTCACATTTTGAAATTACTACTGATGTCAAAATCCTACAATGAATATATACCTATTTTATTTTTCCTAAAGAGCCATGACGATAAGGCAACTCAACACTTGTTCAAATAAATAGACGACGAATTTACTCGCAACTCCGTCTAATTACACTCAGACATAATGAAACAAAGAGAAAGAGGCAATCCAACAATTCCCTTGGATACGGTAATA
Source organism: Aethes cnicana (assembly GCA_963971205.1). NCBI lineage: Eukaryota > Metazoa > Arthropoda > Insecta > Lepidoptera > Tortricidae > Aethes > Aethes cnicana. The sequence goes on along the minus strand of OZ020274.1, from coordinate 252,155 downwards.
AAACACATATCACATCTTTCGTTACTCTTATCGCGGCTCTGCAGAAAATAATCAAATAGAGGCACATTGAACGGAGAAGTTCTCAGAAACTCCATTATATCATACGAATTCCTATTGCAGGTTTGAAAATAAGGAAAAATGATTTTACTCGGCTAACAATTACAGTACCTACAAAAAAAGCAACCGAAACACTTCGAACAATATTCCGCAATATACATGGTGGGTCAGAAAATATGGCAAATAATTAACCCACAGTATCGGGTATCGATTCAAAGTATATTGTATAGGCCTTTAATTTTTTTCGAGTTAGTAAAAAAAATAATTTTATATGGGATTGGTTGTGTGGGCGACGCCTGAATCCTATACAAAATGTTTTTTTTTTACCAACTCAAAAAAAAATTAAAGACCTATACAATATACTTAGAATCCATCGCCGATACTGTGGGTTAATTAATTATTTGCCATATTTTCTGACCCACCATGTATAGTACCTGAATTATTGTCAGTTTTCAACAGATTCCGAACTTTTCGTTAATATAACCTTCTGGACTCACATTTTTTTTTGGGATCTGCTGACCTTGTGGAATAGCTCTTCTAGTTTTTCACAAAAGTTCAGTTTGGGACATTTTATAATTCTACTAGCTCCTGTCTACGATTTTCCCAAACGTTCCCGAAATTTATACTTGATTTAATTGAATTGACGCCTTTTGTTAAAGAATGTAGCTTCTGTCCGCGACTTCGCTCCTGGAATTCGCTTATCTTGTTCCAATCTATGAAACATTTGTGTTCCCATTTGCTAACTATATAAGTTTTTCCGGGATAAAAAGTAGCTGAATTCCATACCGGCGAAGTTGCAGGCAGAAGCTAGAACACAATAATTTAGCAAAAGACGAGCGTCCAATAAACGTTGTGTAAGTACAAAGTAAAACAAACGGTGGCATACTATGGTGGAGGTTTATATAAGCTTCATCGCATGACAATAGGGATGACGAAAACTTTTTTTTCCTTAGTCTATCAGGAAGATTATTTTTTCTTTTTTTACCTACCTAATCAAACTTATACGGAGATATATTGAGTTGAAATGTCGCGTGACGTCACGGTTAGGTACAATTTATACCTAACGGTGACGTAGTTAGCCCCCACTCTCCAACTTTAATGCGTTTTAACTTAGTCATTATTTGTTAATTTGATAAAAAAAATACGTGTCTAATATTCTTTTATTACCTAACTGACGGACTAATTAGAATTTCGATTTCTTCACCCTGTCGTCATCGCTATTAAGTATAAAGACATAACCAACGAGGTATCTGTAGGTATTGACGCCGCTCATTACGAGTCTGCAATAAGGAGGCAAACAGCTGATGCGGTTCGCAAACAGCCGTGTTTGGCGGCGACGTAATTGTGTATGATCTAGGTAATATCGCGCCGTGATAATGCTAGGCAGGAGTGGCATATTCTACCTACCTTCTGTATGATTTGTTACACGCGATGGGGGAGAAAATGTGAACATTATTACCGCTAAAACACAGGATCTGGCACAGTGGATCTACCTTTGAATGTTTTTTTTGTATGTGAAAAGGTTGGGAAACGAGCGAGCGCTTTGCGTGATGTTGGACCTACGATAAATAGTATTAAATAGAAAATGTAAATAAAAATATTTATTTGGACACTCGATACATACATATTAAAAAAAAATTAAAGAGTAAAACAGTATTTACGAGCACCAAAAAGGGCACCCGCTCAATATTATGCCACGGATAATAATATCCGCGACGTTGATTTTCAGGGGTATCCTGCACGGTGGCGATATGAACATAAACCTACCTATATGTGGACTTACCAGTGCGTTGCGGGAACCTAAAGAAGGCACGTCTCCTCTTTGCTCTGCTTGTCTCCGCGTAAGTAGAAAGGCTGACTTATTCAGGTACAGAGCTACTGTACACTCAGTAATACGACACTCTTTATTTTCCAACTTCAGCAGAGCGAACTAAAACCTTCTCTGTTTTCTTAGGAGAAGCAACAGAAAGATCCCTAGTGAAGATTCCATCAGCTTCTCAAATTATAATGCTTCTTTAAAAGCCAATATTATCCATTCATGTTTTAATTAAAGTTTCAGCATTACGTTGGGCTTGTTTACAGAGAGCCTCCGAGCGTTTCTTTACACTATTTTTAGTGTTAGCACTGCAATATTTACCTAATAAATAGCAAATATTTAATAACAAATACAACAGAACACTCTGTTTGCTGTATTTACGGATGTTTGGAATAGCAACCTTAAATATTGACCCATAATAAATAACTGTTAATTTGTTAGTATAACATTAAACAGTCATTTCCGCAAAATAGCAAGTTGATCAAATTCTCCTGTGAATGTAAATAATATTGGAATTCATTTATGTTGCATTAGCTAACAATTTAATTCGTAAATATCATGGCCAAGACTCAGTTGAGTTCGCTGAGCCGGCGTAGTAAGTGGTTTAGGTGATTATAGTCGTCTTCATCTTCATGATCATTATATCTTCATCCTTAAAATCAACGTCATTAGGCCGCTACCATCGTATTGTCCCATGACTGAAAGGGTACTGCTGAACACGAGAAGGTTATTCCTATACCAGGTCGTCGCTTCATCTATCTTTTTGAAAGCCAACACCTGTTTTCTACTGGTAATAAAATGAAAATCTTACATCTAAAAGGAACAACGACAATTTGAAGATACTTTGTTGCCTAGCTGGTTTTTCCTAAATTGTAAAGGTCAGAGATAACAGGATCGAATGACGGAGCAAGGACAAAGTGAATTAATGGGCGGTTGTTCTGGCCGTAGGGATACCACAGAATATTTAATAGTACTACATACAGAATGGCCACGTAATCAACCGCTTGAATCTAGCCGGCGCGTAACTCGCACCCAATTCGCCCTAACCGTCGTTTGTGTCATCCGGAGATGGAGGGTGGATCACTGGCCCGCGAGTGGTACACACACATTTACAAGTGTACAGACGTCCTCGCACGCAAACATTGACACTTCATTCGAATTGTGTTTGAAATCGTGCTTTTATAGGCCGTGACCGCCGTGTAGCGATACTAGGAGTGCGCTGCGGTGCTTCCTGTGGAGATCCCGATCCCGTATCTATATGGGCGGGGGTACAATGTATCAAATGGATAACATGTGTGTGGAATTTAAAGTGATTTGTTTCATTATTGTAAATACACCTGTTACTTGTAGTTGAAATTGAGTTGGTAAATGTTTAGTCTATGATGATTTTATAAGTACTTTGTTTGTTTCCCTTTAAAAAAAATCAAGAATGTGACAAACATCAATTGCAAACTTTAATATATCTTCTTCTATCTTATCTTAAACTATAGTAAAAGTCTGTCTGTCTGTTTGTTACAGTTCATCTCCGGAACTACTGAACCGATTTCCTCAGAGCAGAGCATCATTTGGAGACATATAAGCTATGTTTGATTCAAATCGGATGTCGGAAAAAGCTATCGTCAAATTTTACATCCCACGTAGACGAAGTCGCGGGACACAAATAGTCTTAAATAATTACACAGTAGACTACGATAGTTCTGAAATGCCGATTCATTCAATAGTTAGATACTGCGAGAAATATGCTTGTACAGTTCAACCTCAGAATAAGTAATTCTTAGTATACTGTTCTACACAAAGTCAAATAGTCGCATGTTCTTGCACTACCACGTTACCACATTTTTTTAAAGTAAAATAAATCACAGTAAAATAAATCACAGAAAAAATACACCTCCCCTGCGTCACCTGTTCGCGCCTGTTCTGCATTGTCAATGTCAAACGTCATTATTTTAAAGCCTTCGATGACAACTGCATAGAAGGGGGTTTCGTCAGTGCTCCTAGTCAGCTGTAAGAAACTAAGTTACCTGGGTTAGGGTGGTACTGGATCATTTCGGACGAGGTGCCTCCTAATCAAGATCACTTCCTACCTAGTTTTACCATTCAAATACCTCTACGAGAAACGCACGCATTATTTTCCGCGGAAGTTAGTGTTTGACAAACTCTAGGTATTGCTCCTTTTTAAAGGTTAATACAAAAGGCCTTTATATTATACATTAACGTTTTAGTATAAGGAAATGTATTTCTGTATTTAGATAAGGTGGGGTGGAATTATGGCACGTTGATTACTGCATGAATTATTAACTGGGGCGAGCCCGTCCGTTATTTATGGGGCTTTATTAGATTCTTTGTGGCATTCCCGGTGACCGCCTGTTTTGGTATTCATGAGAGGGAATAGTAGACAGACATAACTCACAGTTCAGATGTTTATATTTTACTAACTACCACCTCTTTGCATGGATTTTGTACAAACCAATGAAGAACAATGAGATTAACGCGTTCACGGACACAGACGATCTCAATTTTTTTTGATATGACAGAAATTTCCCTTATGAAATAGCATGACGTCTGAGGACGAATTGTCATATTACACTATACTGGAAGTATGTGTTGCGGCAGTAACGGCCATAGACGTACGCCTGGAGGCGGATATTCGTATCAAGCGAGTCCTAAGATATGTGTTACGGCACTGACGGCTATAGCCGAAATCGTCTATATTAAATCAATCGGCCACAGGCGGGATGCCGCAACACGTGCTTATCGATGTGTGTGTGACAGAGGTAGCTTGTGTGCAACAGAAAAAGTGTTTGCCGTGGCACTAGCGGTTTGTCTTTCAGCCTAAAACGGCACAGAGTCACCTGCTTCCTATTAATACTATGGACAATAGTCGGCTATCGACGGAGTTGCACTTTTAGTGCTAATTAAATTGCCGCATGTAGCCGTAGTGCCATATTATGAGGATCATCGTTTACGGCTCTCGAAGGAGTGTTCGTGAATGTGTTAATTAAAAAAAAAGTAACATAAATCGTAAATATATTGGCACTCATATCATAAAAAGAGTTGCTTAGAGCGGATCTGTACAACCGTTGAGAAGTGATTCACGTGGCCAATTGGCACAGTGGGAATATCACTGTAGGCTTACAATATAACTGTAACACTGATATTCCCACGTAGCCTACCGTTTTAACGCGATAGAACGCAAAACGTTTTCATTAACATATTTATTAAATAAAACCAGCGCAATTTAACTTTTAAAATACTTCTCTTTATTTTTTATTTGCATTTTAATAAAGAAAAAACGGTAATTTTCACCTCATAACTTGGGTCTTGAAATTCAAAACGCACCCACTAAAGATCGCTTGGACGTAATGAAATAGACTTCCGAGACCTCAAAATGATTACTACAACAAAAGCCAAAATGCTTTGTTCAAGAGATTCAATTAGTGCCAAATGAAGTACTAAATAGACTCACTCCGGGCAGCATCTAAACTGCAATCTTAATAACTTCATTCTAGACTAATAACACATAGATAGCCATGGGCGTATCCAGCTTCTGATCCGGGGTATAGGAGAAGCATTTTTTCAACTGTGTTTTCTTAACTGCCAATAGGCAAGTACATACCTACCTTATAGTAAACAAAACGCAAAAGTACTGAACTTTTTAAAAGTGATCGACAAAAAATATGAAAAGTTCGCGCAAAAACGGTAATCGTGACCATTTCCTTCATCATCTTCAGCCTATTTGCGTCCCACTGCTGGGCACAGGCCTCCTCTCATCACGAGAGGGATGGGCTATTAGTCCCCACGCGGGCCCAGTCGTGACCATGATGCTTAGAGATTGCTTGGGCTAGTCGATCGGTTGTTATAAATGAGTAATGGCATTATTTTAGTTTGTGAATTCAATATCTATGCGCTATTGCTCTAAGCTTTTAAAGTACTTTGCGATTCCGAGGTCCGGGCACTATTAAAGTGAGATTAAAGTCGCAGTTCATTTGGAGGAGAGAGGAGCCGAGGGGAAGAGGGGTAAAGGGGTGTGAGGGGAGTCGGGGGGGGGGGGGTGAGACAAAGGGCATTATCGCCGAGATCGTATCATTGGTGGACGCCGTCACTACAAAACAGCGAAAGGAGACATTCGAGGACTTTGCTTTCATTACTTAGCAAACAGAGTACGAAAAAGGAAAAAAAAGGCTAGTAAATATTTGCAGTACTTACCTAGTCGTAAAGACGTGAACAAAAATGCAGTTTATACTAAATTTACGTAGCTGCCCAATCACTGAGTATCTGTGAAAGCATGAGGTCCGTCTCTGGGGGAATACATATTGACAACTGGATGCACACCGAGTAACTAACATGCATACACGTCTACCTACTTATAAGAATTTGATTCCTATATCCGGCTGGTAGCCCTGATGCGTCAAAGCATCCCCAGGTATGAGGGCTCCAAGGAGGGTGGGGCGCCAGCGGGACGAAAATTTACGAGGTTTTTAGTATGGATTGTAAAATACCAACTACGACGAACGTGGGAGAGGACGCCGGACCCGAAAGGGATGAGGCAAAAGCGCCTAGCGCGAAGGTAGGCTGTGGAAAGGTGCAACGTGGACCTGTCCTAGACAGAGACGCGGGAGCCGGACCCAGTAAGGCATGGGCCGAAAGGGCGAATAATGCGCTTAGCGCAATCAAGGGCAAAAACTTCGGTAGAGCTGCCCACTCCGAAAGCACTATCCGATCTCTTCCCTCCGGGTCGAAGAGCGGACGCGCCAATCACCCCGCAAGGGGCACGGTGGGTGTCGGTGCTGGAGTTGTGGGCGGCGGAGCTGGAGCGAGTAGCCGGGTGTCTGGTGTTGTCCCTCAACTTCCAAATCCCGATCTTCTGAAACCGCTCTCCGGAGCGAGTGAGCCCGAACCTCAGGGTGAGGGCAAACGAGCGGAGGAGAAGTGGGAGAAGAAGGTTAGCAGGAGGCAGAAGAGGAGGGAGAATGCCAAACTGAAGGTACTTCGGCGACAGGCGGAGGTGACGTCATTAGACGCACCCGCGAAAGTACCCCATGTGGGGTCGCAGAAAAGATCTCTGGTGTTAAGCGGAGAATCTTCTCAGACGGGCGGCGACGTCAAGAGGGCGAAGGCGGTGACATACGCGGAGGCCCTGTCTGGGGAGAGGGTAGCCATAATACCGGAGACCTTTCCGGCCGAAAAAGTCCTGGCGTGCCATGTCGGGGCCATCCAGGAGGTTGTGATCGCACACCTCCTGGATGTCTCTGGCCCGGTGCCCAGAACTACGTTCGGCAACATTGTGGGAGGTGCCTTGCATGTCACTTGTGACGACAAGGCATCGGTCACATGGCTCAGGTCAGTAATTGGAAAGGGGGTAATTGCTGGCCTGAAGCTGAAGGTCGTGGACGCCAAGGATATTCCGAAACCGGTCAAAATGGCCTGGAAGACGAAGATCATTGGCGTCCAGGACAATAGAGTGTTGCTGAGGTTGTTGCAGAAATGCAACCCTGGGCTACACACGGAGGAGTGGAAAGTGGTCGACACCTCGATGGCAGACGCTACCTCCCGGCGCATCATTTTGATGGACCGGGCGTCGGCGGATGTCATCCGGGATGCCGGCTACTGTCTCCACTCCGGGATCGACGTCAGCACCTTCAAGCTGCTGGAGGACGCTGAAGCTGCCTCGAGGAGTGCTGACGAGGAGCAGCGTGGTGCCCCCGGCGAGGCTGCGACAGCAACCGCGGCAGGGGAGGCACCGATGGAAGCAATGGAGGAGGAGAAGGTGGGTACCACTGAAGGGTCGCGGGGGGATCGGGGGTCGTCGCCCCTGTCGGTGATAACTACCGATGACCTGCGTGTCCTGGCAGACTTGGACCTTGACAGATGCACATCTCCCATGTCTCAAGACGGGAGAGTAATCGAGGGGGCTACGGATCTAACCATCCCCAAGCCCATGGAACAATAGCGCCACGATGGAAGGCTTAAGGTGTGTACAAATTAATTTACAACACAATAAGGCTGCCACAGCCCTTCTGGCACGGCAGCTACAGAGCAATATATTTGATATCGCCCTCATACAAGAACCCTATGTGTATAAGGGCGATATCAGAGGTTTGGGCGGTACAGGAGGGACAATATTTTATATCTGCCCTGACCGCGACATGAGGACTTGTGTATATGTCAGAAATGGCATTGATGCCATGCCCTTAATTGATTTATGTTCCAGGGATCTTAGCACTGTTAAGATCCGGAGGGGGGGAGGCAGGTCACTCATCATCTCGTCGGCCTACCTCCCGTACGAGGCGACGGACCCGATCACACCGCAACTACGGAGTCTCGTCGAGCTTGGAAGTCAGCCGAACATTGACCTCATCATCGGCTGCGACGCCAACGCACACCACGTCATCTGGGGCAGCTCGGATGTCAACAGGAGAGGGGAGAAGTTACTGGATTTTCTGGTGAGCTCTTCTTTACAATTACTAAATAAAGGCAATAACCCGACATTCGTCAATGCAAGGCGGGCGGAGGTGATTGATATAACGATGTGCTCAAATAACATCTATGAGGACATCGTTTCGTGGCATGTATCAGATGAAATATCACTATCAGATCACAGATATATTTGCTTTAAGTACAGATCTAATATAACAATTGAAACTGTGCGTAAAAGAAATCCAAGGAACACCGAGTGGGAATCTTTTAAAAGTGACCTCAAAGTGGAGCTTGGAGATCCAAAAGGTAAGCTCAATTCTATTATTGATATTGAATTCGAAGCGGACAACTTGGTACAGGCAGTTTACACCGCCTGGACTAAGAATTGCCCGGAGAAGATCGTGACACCAAAGAAGATACCGTGGTGGAGCTCCGAGATTGCGAAACTCAGAAGCGAAACCAGGGCGATCTTCAATGACGCAAAGGCCTCGAATAACTTCGAGAACTATGCACGTAAGCTCACAGACTACAACAAAGCAGTTAGGAAAGCTAAAAGGAGAGCATGGAGAAATCATTGCGATAGTATAGGCTCTATACCGGAAGGCATGAGACTCACAAAGGCGCTAGCCGTAACGAAATCCCTACCGTTGACGAACATACGAGACGGCACAGGTAAGATGACAGAGACAGGGATAGACACCCTCAAGGTAATGTGTAATACACACTTTCCGGGCTCGATTATACATCAGAGCGCACCGGAGGCTGAACCAATAAGCGTGGCTGAACAACTAAATTGTACAACCAGGCATAATTGGGATACAGCCAAGAAGGTGGTAGATCATAACAAACTGAAATGGGCACTTTCCACGTTCAGGCCATTCAAGGCGCCTGGCCCTGATGGAATTTACCCAATTCTACTACAAAATGGCGCCAATGTGCTTATTCCGCACCTAAGCAGGCTTTACAGGGCTTGCATTGCCTTCGGACACGTACCACGTGCATGGAGGCAGGTTAAGGTAATATACCTACCGAAACCAGGCAAGGCGGACTATAGTGACGCCAAGTCATACAGACCTATTAGTCTATCGTCCTTCTTCCTTAAGACACTAGAGAAGTTGGTTGACAGACATATAAGGGATGGTCCACTCAAGAGACATCCACTGCACAAGTTGCAATGCGCCTATCAGCCGGGAAAATCTACTGATACGGCTATTCACCATGTAGTAAACAAGGCAGAGCAGGCTATCGAAAATAAGGAGATATGCCTAGCCGCTTTTCTGGACGTAGAAGGCGCGTTTGATCGCACAACATTCTCTGCAATCAACACGGCAGCGGCGTCCCACGGCATTGAGCCCACCATACGCAAATGGATAGGAAACATGCTTAACAGCAGACTCATAAAGTCGACCCTGCTGGGAGATGAGTTGCTGGCAACAGCAACTAAAGGATGCCCACAGGGGGGAGTTTTATCACCGACTCTGTGGAGTCTGGTGGTAAACTCGCTCCTGGACGACCTCAACACGGGCCCTATTTACACAGTAGGGTACGCTGATGATCTTGTGATACTTGTAAATGGGAAGTTTCCGAGTACGGTATCGGAAATCATGCAAGGCGCACTAAGGAAGGTAGAAAAGTGGTGCAGTTTAAACCACTTATCCATCAATCCGGGCAAAACTGTGGTTATACCTTTCACTAAGAAGAGGTCCCTTAACACTATGCAGCAACTAAAGCTGTATGACAAAGAACTTGAATTCTCCAATGAAGTGAAATATCTAGGTGTAATACTAGATAAAGAACTGACGTGGAGACAACATGTGCATAGTGCCATAACAAAGTCCCTAAGGGTATTTGGCATGTGCAGGTCGGCCTATGGCAAATCTTGGGGACTTAGCCCCAAAGTACTCAAATGGATATACACCATGATGGTAAGGCCAATATTGATGTATGGATGCGGGGCCTGGTGGCCAAGGACAAAAATGAGCACATGTAGGGACTCACTAACGAAAGTTCAGAGAGTCGCCTGCATGGCCATAACCGGTGCGTTTCGTACGACACCAACGGCAGCGATGGAGGTACTCTTGGACCTACCACCGCTACATATTGCCATACAATCCGAAGCACGTAAATCACTTCACAGGTTGAAAGTGATGGGCGTGTTGAGTGATAAAACGCTGAAGAGTAAGCATCTGAATATGGAACCGAACAGTTTCCTGGACAGAATAACGTCAATGGGCTGCGATAAAATGCAACCCAAATACGTGTTCCACAGAAACTTCAAGGTACATGTTCCAACGAGGGTCCAATGGACCGATGGACTAAAACCACCAGACGGTGACAGTGTTGTTTGGTACACAGACGGATCCAAGATGACGACTGGTACGGGTGCAGGTATTTATACAGATGACTTCAGCAGCAGCACCAGCATGGGCAATTATGCAACGGTTTTCCAAGCGGAGACGTATGCAATAATTGCTTGTGCGCAGGAGAATATAGACAGGAAAGTAAGGGAAGGAAGTGTCTACATACTCAGTGATAGTCAAGCAGCACTGAAAGCGCTTACGTCGCCCAAAGTTGACTCTAGACTTGTGTTCAATGGTATTCAGGCCTTGAACAAATTAGGTAGGTACAATAAGGTAAACCTGGTATGGATTCCAGGGCACGAGGGCTACTCCGGGAATGAGAAAGCGGATGAGCTTGCACGGGAAGGGTCAGCCAGAGACTTTACTGGACCCGAACCATATGTGGGGCTCTCGTCGGGTACCATTAAAACTGCCATAAACGACCACACCAAGGATAAACACCAGCAAGAGTGGATAGCCATGTCTGGTCTAAGGCATTCTAAACTCTTCATCGAAAGAGCTAACTCAGGCTGGACTAGGAAACTCCTAAGTCTCAGCAGAAGACAGCTGCGATATATAGTTGGAGCGTTCACGGGTCACTTCGGCGTTAGAAGCCAATTAGTGAAGATGGGACTATGTACCGATATAGCTTGCAGAATGTGTGGCGAAGAGGATGAGTCAATACGACACATCCTGTGCGAATGTGACGCACTCGCCAGGCTCAGAATGAAACTCCTAGGTAGCGGTTACCCTGAACCAGGGGATTTCAAAGCACTACCATTGCACTCCATCATTAACCTATTGGTGAAGGTGGAGGAAGCAATGGATTAGCTGCACGGAGAGGGGTAATTACACAAAAGATCCCAATGGGTCGAAGTGTATCCGCAAGGACCCCAAGATAAGATAAGATAAGACTTATAATAATTATCATAAATTGTAACCTGTATGAGAAGAGGCCTGTGCCCAGCAGTGGGACGCAAATAGGCTGTAGTAGTAGTAGTAACTTGTAAAATTAACTGGGTATCCACCCCGGTTTTGAACGACCAATAAAGAAAGTGAGTCCCACACTTTTCACACACTTATTAAAATCTTTATAATATTTTCATAAAAACGCTTTCATACAAACATTTCCTGAAAAATAAAAATATATTGTAAAAATAATCAGCCTGTGCTGTCGACCACAATGCTTTATTAAAAATTTAAAAAATAAAAATTTGGTACCATTTCTCGCGAAAAGTTTCAACTTGCCATTGGTGCCGCACCGAGGGTTGTTAGAACGCCCGCCGTTTGAAACTTCACCGATTACGGGAGATGCCCCGATACCGGCGCTCGCGACCAACAATATCTAAACTTTATTTTAAAGGGGACGGACGCGATTCTAATAGGCTGATAACACTTTGGCACAATCTGAAGATTTATAGGTAATTGAGGTAAAAAATATCCCAGCCCAGAGACCAATCGACTGCAACGAGAATGGACGTTGATTGAAAGTACATGAGATATCATCGACAATAATAGGTATTTTAAATGCCAATGTTTCAAACACGTGATTTATTGATTTATTTATTTATTATTTATTTATTTATTTAGTAAGCACTATCATTACAGGAAATTCCCAATTCAATAGTGTCCTTAATATTAATATTATCTATGTACAGTATACGTCAACTTATGTCTAAATCGTTAATCACATTCAAAAAGTTTCTAAATTAATTATTTCTATTACAAAGGGTCATTTTTGTCATTTTTATAATTTCATTCCAAGGATTAAAAATATAACTAAGTAATGATGACAAAATGTAATATCTATCATCATCATCATGATGATGATGATGATGATAGATATTACATTTTGTCATCATTACTTAGTTATATTAAGAGAATGTGTATTATAGGTATTCAAAGTTGAAAGGTCGTATTGAACAATCACTCAACATAAAATATGCTGAAATTGATTGACGTGACATAGGTATCAAATAAATAAAATAAATTACAATTTAACCCAAAACTACGTCACAAAAATTATTGTGTTTAAAAATCTTCTTAACATAAATTCTGATATAAATCAAAACTCTGAATCATCGGACTGAATGAAATTCCCGGAACTACGGATCCTGGACGCCATTCGTCCTCTGTGAAGGCATAAAGCCTTCTTAGAAAGAACATCAAAATATAAATTGAATTTGTAGAAAGATATCGAAATGACCAACATCTAGCTCAACTTAGATGGCAGTGATAGGTTTGGGCGCGGCGATTCCTCGGCTGCCAAATCCGTAATCTTTAATATCGCGGTCGGCCGCGTCACCGCGCTGCACGCTGCCCCCCGGTTATTGGCGCTTATTCTGTTACGATCGTCACTCTAACTGGGTTTCCATCGGATATGGATCTATTTTATTTATTTTGTCTCTATTGTAATACCTACTTGAACCTACCTTCCTAAAAATGCCCAAATCGTTTTGTTATTATCATTTTGTTTATCTTCTGTTGGTCATAGATAGCTGGTTAGGTCCATCTAGCTGGATTAACATCGGTTACAACATCACTTTAATAATTAAACTACACAAATAGATCGTTTAATCACTTCTAAGTTTAAGTGAAGACAGTCTTTAGTAGAACGCACTCACCACAGAAATACATATTCCCTTGCTATCACAATGGTCACATTCAAATTTCAATTTTCAAACATTCAAATGGTTTCAAATTTTCGATCAACTTCTAAAGTAGAACACAATAAAAAATTCTCGATCCTTAAACTTAAGAAACTCAGAAAAGATCTCAACCGAATTCCGATTTCTTTTAAAAGACAAAAAGTTTAATTAAAACGAAAACAAGAGCGCTCTTAGGAACTTGACAGTACAGTTGTAACCAAGTTTTTAGCCTAATCTCCTGCTTTTGAAGCCATTCTGATAAATAGAGCTATAAAAACTGTCGTTGTTCACCAAATTTCCCAAACGGCTGCAATAAAGCTTGAGTAAGTAAACTACATAATTGATCGATGTGACTTGCAAAATTCTCACACCAACAAAAATAGTAATACCTATTTATTATTTCTTCTAGATGAGTAGGTAGTATAGTAGATATGAGTCCTTTACATTGCGGGCATACTCAAATGGTAGCTGAGTACAACCGCAATGTAAAGGACCGACCGCACCACCGGCGCAGATTGTCAAACAGCTTAGGTTATCCTGATGATTATCAGAATGTTCAAGTCTAAAATAGTGAAGTCAGCTCTTCCATTAATTAGAAGCTAGACTAGACTAGCAACGTGCATTCAGATGTATAGTCGGTTTGGCAGTAGTTAATGGACGGTTTGTAGTGAAGGCTGTCAGCGGTAAGCACTTTCCCGCTCAATTGTTAAGCCGTGCAGTGCAAGAGAAATACCAGCCATAATATACATATATTATGCTTTTACTTTCCTTGCTTATACAATTAATATTCAGGATAAGACGCATAGTCGAGTTCATTAATATGTGTCATGATATTCCTGCTGTTGGATAAAAATGGACAATATATAAATAAAATAATCATAAAATGATGTTAATGAAGCCGTCTACAAATATGAAGGCGAAAATTTGCAACTTTATACATTTTCTTCAAATTTATTGATAGCTTATCCGCTTTTACTTTTAAAGATAGGTAGCGATCCTTCACTTTTAAATAAAAAAATACTTTAGAACATTTTTCCTGTGCTACAGAAAAATACTAGTAACATCCAAGCTGGGTAAAATACCCAGTGTAATCCACTCCAGAATTTACAAATAAAGTAAATTCTTCGCCTGAAACTAGCTTGCATTAGTGGCACCGGGCTAGTCGTCCTTGTCTGGCCGGAGTGGTGTGAGAGAGAGGGCGACGTGTCGGAGTGAGTCGGGCGCGGTCGCAGCACGGCGGCGGGTGCAGGCGATGTACACAATGGTATTAGTGGCGGAGCTGCTCGGTGTAGCGGCGCAAGTGTCGAGGGGAGCGGGGGCAACAGGATCAGAAGGGATAAAAATACGAACCATAAAGAAATGATTCGTCCTACCCGTAATGACCTACGGAGCCGAAACGTGTACACTTACGGTGAGATTGGTCCACCAATTCAAAGTAGCTCAAAGGGCTATGGAGAGGACTATGCTCGGCGTTTCTCTGAAAGATCGGATCCGCAATGAGGTGATCAGACAAAGAACGAAAGTTGTCGACATAGCCCAAAGAATAAGCTCTTTGAAGTGGCAGTGGGCCGGTCACATCGCGAGAACTGCGGATAGTCGTTGGAGTAAACGCGTTCTTGAGTGGAGACCACGACAAGGCAAGCGAAGTGTAGGGCGCCCTGTTGCGATTTGGGCAAGGTGGCCGGTGTAGATTGGATGCGGCACGCCTTGGACAGAACTCATTGGCGTGCATTGGGTGAGCCCTACGTCCAGCAGTGGACTACTATGGGCTGTTGATGATGATGATGAAGAAATGATTAGCTTTAGTTTGCCTAGCAAAAACCTGCCTAAAGCTGGCTTTACACTAAAGCGGAGCGGAATGGAACAGAACGGAGTCTTGCGAAATCAAGCAATCACGGAGAACCCCTCCGCTCTTCCGCTTCACCTCAATGTGAACTTCAGTGGAAAGACAGCCCCTTCTGTCACACACACAAGCTTAGCTGAGCGCTAACTAGCTTTGTCATACAGTCGAGCAATAATTTTATGACCTTTAGTACAAAGAGAAAAGGTTAAAAAATGTAGGTATACATGTTTTACGGAACAATAAATTGATTAATTCAGCAATTCAATTCAATTCAATCATTTATTCAGCAAATTGGCCACATAGCGGCACTTTTACACGTCAGAAAAAGAATTTACCAGCGCTTCCTAGACCCATTGCTTGAGAAGAAGCGCCGCAACAAACTCAAGCAGAAGGCCTTTTTTCAAAATTTACAAAATTTACATTACATGTATAAAATATACATATAGGTACGTACTAAAATTACATTGAAGGGATGTATAGTCCCTAACTTAAACTTAAATCTAAGATCTTAGAGATGTATAGTCTCCAAGGGTCCAGAAAAAAAATATATGGAGGGCCTCCATTGTCAAATAAATATAAATTCCATAGATGTCGACAGTCTCAAAATGTCAATAAATAATGAAATACATCATGTATAAAAGAGTTCATTAATACATGTCAATAAGAACATGATGAGGTCTCTCGCTTAAAATGTTTGACTTAGTCATATATTTAAAGCTAATGATTATTTTTAAAAGTCCTTGCAAGCATGAACAGACCGGACCCCACAGACAGCGCTTCAGTCACTCTATTGTAATAGCGCGAAGTCTTTTTTTCATGAAATCTGTGCCAGTAAGGTAACTACTACCTATGACTCTTAACATTCCGAATTGACATTTTTTATGGCTTTGGTTATTGAGAAGAAAAGAAAACTTGAAATATCTTTCCGGCTCTTCATTGTAGGTATGTCTTACTTCATCACAGGAGAGTCTCTTTTTTTCCATTCAGTTCACTTCCCATTTCGGATGTCCTGACCTGAGCAATCTCCGGCGATGGCTCGCCGGTGAACGAATTCCGGTTATTTCAAAAGATTCCAAATCCTCTCCCTCTTCATATCCGCTTAGAAAACAGACCATATGTTTTAATATTTTACAATGAGCGGGTGAAAAACTTAATAGTAGGTACATTACAGACCTAGGGTGGTGAATTCGTAAATGTCCCAGATCGCAGGTTTCTGTGGCCCGAACCGAAGGTGAGGGCCATAAATATTCGCTCTGGGGCTTCACGAATTAGCGCCCGTCGTTTGTCAAAAGTTTTACGTCTTGCCTAGGCCAAGAAGTGAGATTTTCTCTCCGCGTAGCGGACAGAAAATCCCACTTTACGGCCATGGGAGACGTAAAACATATTTTTTCCGGATCTTTGAAAGGTAAAACTAGGTACATTAAATATTACCATTTTATTCTATTTGAAAGGCCGGGGTTGTAATTGGATAAGTGACATGTAATGACAAGATATTGCTGTTGACTTTAGAGTAGGTACCTATAGTATTTTAAATCTATACAGTCGAGTTTCTTTTGAGTGCACCTCACCACGTTGTAATGAGGTCCAAAAGTGTAAATACATAATTATATCCATGATCTCGACTGTAGGTTCATTTGTACAAACGAAGGCACTTTTTTTGTAGATGGTTAAAAAAATATTTCCCTTTGCTGTCTACTTTACTATCTTTTAGGTAGATAATTTTCGACGCTTATTCCTAAAGCTTGAGTCACACACTGTGTTTTAGAGGCACAACGAATTCAATTAGAGCAAGACACAGGCAGGCTTGCAAGCCAAGCGCTATTACCAGATGCAACGCCAGCTAGACAAGTACTTCCTTCTATTGCGAGCAACTCCTACATATATTTTAATGTCTGTACAAGTGTGCAATGCGGCTGTTGTTCGAACAAAGCGGTTTTACGATGAAATACTACATTCAAGTCCGATACTGTTTAAAACCAATAACGATGTGTTTTTCATCATTTTAAGCACTCAAAAACGTGTCTTTATTCATTCCCATACATTAATCGCGGCTTTTGTGCAGATCCTGTGAAATCCCATCAGTCAGCTAAAGTGGGCGCGCACGAAATTGCTCGACGCCACTCCGGGCGCAAAGCGGCAATCTGCTTAAGAACCGTCGCCGCGAATCAAATTGTCCGCCCTCGAATCGCCCTAATGAAATAAGATTTTCATTTTATTCGTCACTAAGACGCTTTTTTCCTGCCGGTTACACAGTTGTGTTCCGCCTCCAGAATTAAACGTCACCGTTTGATCTCGAAACGGTGATTCTGAGAAAAACAAGAGAAAAGAGGTCTCTTTGTCTTCCTATCGCTATTCCCTAGCATTTAACACGAGAAACCCGGCTCTCTATTGCCAGTTGCAAATACTCGTCAGGTCGCTTCGATAATGGGTTATCGACTCATTGACTTGGGATTAGTTCAGGTCATTATTTTGCAGGCAGCATCTATTTTATCCGGGTCGAAGGACTATAGATATCAGTGATGTTGACATATTATGTGATTTCAGATTATGTTTTTTGCTGCTGAGCCTGCCTAACTTCCATGGACAAGTATCCTTGTAAACTTAATTATTGTCTGTTGTTGTTCAGGATCAGGACGTCTTATTATTTGGTCGCATATACGTGTATAGAGAGCAGAACAGGATTTATCGAGGCCAGATATTCAAGTATCGATCATACATAAAGAAAGAGGTTATTTTAATAACAACCTACCGTGCCAAGAAAGTTGTATTATTACCTAACTTATTACGAGTTTTATAATTTCAAATATTATTTATTTGATCAAGCAACATCTCGCCTTGGTGGCCTATGTGACGATGTGATAATGACAATGGTTGATTAGATCTAAATAACACATATTAGAATGACTATTACTTCGATTATTTAAAACGTAACTTCTGCCCGCGAAGGGTAAGGAACTCTCACGAGTTTGACAGACAAATCTCTCTTATTTTCACTGCATAACGGAAACACAGCTCAAATCGGATGAAAGCAACATCGATTAAACATGTGAAATCAGCACCAAGTCGGTATTAAACTTAGCTATCAAGACTTAGCAGAATTTCCCATGAGTCTCACTCAATATGTGGACTATGAAAGGAGTTCGGCACGCGAAGTCAATTCAATTCAATCATTTATTCAGCAAATTGGCCACATAGGGGCACTTTTACACGTCAGAAAAGAATTTACTAGCGCTTCCTAGACCCATTGCTTGAGAAGAAGCGCCGCAACAAACTCAAGCAGAAGGCCTTTTTTCAAAATTTACACATAGTTATAACATTTACATTACATGTATAAAATATACATATCGGTACGTACTACAATTACATTGAAGGGATGTATAGTCCCTAACTTAAACTTAAATCTAAGATCTTAGAGATGTATAGTCTCCAAGGGTCCAGAAAAAAAAAAAAAATTATTGAGATGGCCTCCATTGTCAAATAAATATAAATTCCATAGATGTCGACAGTCTCAAAATGTCAATAAATAATGAAATACATCATGTATAAAAGAGTTCATTAATACATGTCAATAAGAACATGATGAGGTCTCTCGCTTAAAATGTTTGACTTAGTAATATATTTAAAGCTAATGATTATTTTTAAACGTCCTTGCAAGCATGAACAGACCGGACCCCACAGACAGCACCCGTTCACGAGCGTGACGCGTATCTCAGCCATCGCCTCCCTCAACCATTTCTTAGGGAAGGTGGCGACCCGATCAACGACGCCGCTGTAAGCAAGGACCTTAAAGCGAGCATGACATGCTCCAGCTGCTGGACAAATTTGGTAGTGAAAGAAAAAAAAAAAAGAGTTAATATTTGCCCAGCGAGACACATATCATGTTACTAGTCAATAATAATAACCTAAACAGTTGGCTTAAAAGGATTCTTATCATCTAAAAAGTCATTCACCGAATAATATGCCTTGTTTAAAAGGCGGCACTTAATGAACGACTTGAACTTTTTAAATGGCATATTAGCAACATCAGAAGGCAATTTGTTATAAAATCGTATACAGTTCCCAACAAACGAAGAGCTCACTTTACGAAGACGGTAACCAGTAACAAAAAGTTTATCCTTATTCCTAGTGTTAAAATTGTGAACATCACTGTTATGCTTAAAGTCGTGCAAGTTCTTACGAGCATACATGATATTTTCAAATATGTATAGTGACGCAACGGTAAGAATGTTTATCTCCTTGAATTTTTCTCTAAGGGAGACCCGAGACCCAAGTTGATATATTGCACGTACAGCCCGCTTTTGCAACACAAAGATGGTTTGAATGTCAGCTGCTCTCCCCCAAAGTATAATTCCGTAAGACATGACACTATGGAAATAACTATAATAGACTAACCTGGCCGTCTCGACGTCAGTGAGCTGCCTAACTAAGTGTGACGGCGACCTGCCTCCAGGGGCGCTGCAGTCGCGATCAACACACCTGGGAACTTTCAGTACTTAATTAAAGGCTTAGTCAACATTTTTCCGCTATCAGGGTTACACAGAGCTGCGGTGACTACATAACATCAGGTGGCCCGCATGCTCGTTTGTCAACTTTAGGTATATATAAAAAAACATGCTTGAATTATTTCCATTCAAAGTAGCTTAATATCAGGGCAGGGCAGGGAATCCTTGTACCGACACCAGGCTCTCACACTGGTTAATATACCACCATCATTGTATGTAGTGTAAATTTACTTTATTATAAACAATTGTAAGAGTGTTTTTTTTTTGTATGTGTATATTATATATGTATCTTGTTTCTGTACTAAATACCGATATTATACAAATTGTATCTGCTAGAATGTCGAAATATTTTTTAGGCTCACGAGTTTAATCTTCCAGAGATACCACCACTGCTACCACTATTACTAAAGCCCATTTGCGTCCCACTGCTGAGCACAGCCTCCTGTCATCACCGAAAAGCTCGATGGTAAATTCAAATTGATACCTACAGATACCTACTAGAAACTAACTGGAATATCTTTTCTATACTTTCAACAGAAAAAACCGGAGATTATCCAACTATCTAGAGCGTGTGAGACGCTTTCACTTTCTACTTCACCCTTATCACAGACACTGAAAGTCTAATTTTAACTATGGCTCTTGTAATTCTAGAGGCTAGATGACCTCGCCGAGGCGGCGGCAACGACATATTCCATTACAGCAAGACAAGGGTCCTGAAAGGGCTCAGCTTCTGGATCAACCGCAATTAAGTACAACACGCCCCTAATTCCAGAGGATTCCAAAGATCCCGCGACTTTCGCAGTTCATTGCCTCCCCGGGCCTCCCGCCGGCTCCCTAAAAAGTCGTTTATATTTGCCGAGGACAAAAGTTTTGCTATTTTATTTACATATTTTAATATTACGGCGCAAAGTGGTCCCTTGAAGCGGGAACACGTTTTATTTCGGACTAACATACATAGGCGTACATGCAAATTTCTATGTTAAGTTTCAAAATATTAAGTGAAATTCCTATTTTGCCAGCATGTTTAAATCTGTCTGTCTTTGAATGTCCGAATCGAATCATACGTACTGACATATAAGAAGTTCTTTTCTTGAATTAAGACTACTTTTTAACTGGTTTAAGTAATTAATTAAGTAATTTCAGGAAACCTTTTCTTTGTGTCTTGTCTTCATACTCGTCAAGGAGCCTACACGCTTTCGGCGGCCAGTACTTTCGGTAATGTTCTGTTCTTTCGGCTGTGCGTGGTCTATCGATCACCCTGAGTAATTTCCAATAACGTAAGAGTTATTTATTATACTTATTATGATCTCCAAAAACCCTTCTAATGTGAGTTTGGTACTCGTAGATCTTGGCCGGCTTATGATAATTCGCAGGCGCGGGAAACATCTGGTTAACGTGTATGTATTTTTAAAGTACCACAGAAGGTCCTTTTCAATTTAAACCAAGTTTTAACAATAAATTAATAATTAAATCCTTACCTACCATGGTTATTAAATATTCAATATGTTGCAAATTAACGTGCCCAATTTGCATTAAAGACATTAAATGAACACCAAAAAAGATGAATAATGATTAAAATTATTAATTGTCAAGCTAATGAAATATGAGCCAATTGGCAAAAATACATATGAGGTGAAAAGTTTTTATATCTGACACGACCTGGGTTTTATGACTAAACTTCGTAACATGCACGTTTTCTCATCAAATGTTTTTCAACTAAATGCTAGTAGAACTTTTTTACGTCATATCATAACCTTTAGTAGCTAAGCGTGTAGATGGTTCTCAAAATACAATACATAAATAAATGTTATATAAATAAGTATATTCCGTTTCTCCTTTATTTTTCTGTACATACTTATTTGTCTACTCGTGAACATGTTTCCCTCTCCACTACTCAAAGCTTAGCGGGAAGAAATTCCTTGTAGGGATAAGCTCGCCTTTGTACATGTGTCTCTTCTCTGTATTGATAATTGTATTTCTGTGTTTTATTCACTTACTTACGTACTTACTTACTTAAATGTTTGACCTGAATTTAAGAGTAAAAACAATTTCAATCAAGTAATTTAAAAAAGAACACACGAGTATTAAAAGAGGCTCGAGTTGTTGATGTACTTAGTCTTTACGACGACTATTCACGTCCCACTTGACTGCTGGCCGTTGGTCTCCTATCATAAAAGGTGAGAGTACACACAACAAAACTTGTAATTAAATTTGAAGAATTCACAGTTCAACACCAAGGGTGTTGGTCGGTCGTAAAGGGCCTTAAATTTCATTAAGAGCGCGCCGGCAGTGTGATCCCGCTGACCGGCGAGCCGGCCGCGCCGCCGCCGGGCTTGTTGCGGCTTCGTCACTGCCGGCGACACGGGGGCGAGGCTGCAGCGACACGACTCTATTGGTCTTAGGATCATCATCATCATTTCAGCCGATAGACGTCCACTGCTGGACATAGGCCTCCCCCAAGGCGCGCCACTCAGACCGGTCCTGTGCCACTCGCATCCACCGTGTTCCTGCGACCTTTACAAGGTCGTCACTCCATCTTGTTAGAGGCCTACCGACAGCTCGTCTACCGGTTCGCGGACGCCACTCCAGGACTTTCTTGCCCCATCGGCCATCAGTCTTGCGAGCAATGTGCCCCGCCCACTGCCACTTAAGGTTCGCAATTCTTCGGGCTATGTCGGTGACCCCAGTTCTACTGCGGATATCTTCATTTCTGATTCTATCACGCAGAGAAACCCCGAGCATAGCCTTGGTCTTAGGATAATCTCGATTAATTTCAATCGCGTATCGCTTTAATGTAACTCCAGGGGCATCACTGGCGCGTTTTCAACCCGACCCAAACCCAGAGTAACACTTCATACAATAGAAAAACCTTTGCTCCAGCAAATGCTTTTGGAATCGAACAGAGATTTTCGTGGTTCCTCGTGGAGATGTGACATCTGATATCAAATTGTATTCTTACCTAATAACGCTTCTAAGAAACATGATCTCAAGAAGAGTTAATTTAAGCTGATGCCACATGAACTTAAAAAAAGCATGGACTCAGGAACGGTTAGGGAACAAGCGAAAAGATCCTAAACTTTAGTTTGTCAAAATAGATCGTTAACGGTTAAAAAGTTCCTTGTATGCAAAAGATAGAGAATAATTATTAAGAAAACTTATGTACAATTATACCGCCATCGACATCCCTGTTAAATGTTTTCTGAACCAGTTTCGCCGCAGACTATAAAGCGACTCACAGATGAAATGACTGTTTACATTTTGTTACGTTTTATTAGGGTAGCGAATCGCGTGTAATTTGGCCACGACACCTCGCCAATAACCACAGGACCAAATTACGAGGCCCAGAGGCCTACCAACCTACCAACGTACACCTCTTTGCTCTATTGTATAATACTGGCATCAATTTCAAAGATTACAGTGAGACTTACGTCCCGTCGTACTCAGTATGGAAACTGTAGCCGAAAAAAATTAAAAAAAAAACGACTTTTAACTCCGACAGCCTACAAAGTCGGTGTTTAGTGAACCGACCCAAAACTAATGACAATATTATAGTAAACTTGACACCGACTTTCTAGGCTGTCGGAGTTTGAAGTCGGTTTTTTATTTTTCTTTTTTTTACTGATTATGGACATGACATCTAATTAACTATTTTATGAAGTGAATTTATCTATTCTCCACTTTCCAACACCGTCTGAGGCAATATTTGTAAACTAATAATTGACAAAATAAAAATACCTAATGGATTTGCTTACATTGCATTCGTGACGAGTAATGCTAATTGTTACACAAAACAATGAATTGAAATAACACTTTTGTACGATTATTTATCATAAGCACCTATTTAAAGTGTTTTGAAAAACAAAATAGTACACAAATTCTCGAGGATCCTTGTCAGAGGTCAAAAGTCTAAAGCCAAAGCAATATTCAATCGCAAACTTTTTATTTGACATTTGCATTCCATTTCGACTGTATGCATGTTGTTATAAATAACTTGGAACATCAATAAGAGTCAGTAGTACCGATTTGAGTTTCGACAACAAATACACGAAAGTTGAGTTTGTTGACGTTCAAAGTTGTGACGGAAGAGAAACTTTGTTTATAGCGGGTTGAGCGGGTTCTTATGTTAATGTTACGGTGTTACGACAGGTTGTCGGTCTCGGCGCGCGCAGGAGGGCAGTCGCTAGCTGCGCCGGCGCAGCGATCACGTCGGCGATCGCAGACTGGTTCTACTTAGAACACGGCTGTTTTCCACGAGTGCTCTCAATCCATTGCAGCAGTGAGTAAAAGTGCGCGTGCGTTCAAAGTGATTAGTAGGAATCCATCAGTAGGAATTTTAGCTTAAAAATGACGGCGAGAAATTCGAAAAAGTTTGAGCCTGCACTGGCTTATTTAGCAGTGTACAATGCGACCCAAGCGGCTGGTTGGACTTACCTGCTCCTACGCTCTTTAGTTTACTTCCTTAACCGCGGCACGCTCGACCACTTCTGGGACGAAATCAAGTATCAAGTCATAATATTCCAGAACGCAGCAGCGTTGGAAGTGCTCCATGCTTTTGCTGGAATCGTGAGCTCAGGGATCTTCCATACTCTCACTCAAGTCATCTCCCGAGTATTCCTTGTGTGCGGGGTCCTGCTAGTCTCCGACGACGCCGCCGCCAGCCCCGGCCTAGTCTTGTGCATCTTCGCCTGGAGTGTCACGGAGATCATTAGATACAGCTACTACGCCATCAAGACCGTCGCGAGAGTCCCCTTAACACTCCTCTATCTACGGTATTCCATGTTCTTCCTGCTGTACCCGCTGGGAGTCACAGGAGAGCTCCTCTGCATCTACGATTCATTAAACGAAGTTGTAGCGAGAGAATACTGGGCGATACCAGTTCTTTCCGACATTGTCACTTTAGGGCCTATATACCACGCTATGTTCAGCGTGTTTTACTATAATACCTTAGTATTTGCTATCGTTGTGTATATTCCCATGTTTCCCATGCTTTTCAGTCACATGCTACGTCAGAGGAAGAAAATGTTACCTAAATATTTAAAAGCTTTCTAGTCTAACGTTAATAATCTAAGTATGTGATAATAATTATTAGTGAATTATAGAAGGTATGATATAGTGTAGTAGTGCATATGTTTATTTTACCAGATGGGACCATCAAACCAGATAAAGTGGAAAGAACCACATTCCGTTTCGATTGGGGATAGGTATGTGGCTATTGAATACAGAGTAGGTTGACTGTATATACAAAGATGAAGACAACCTTGTTTCGGGTTCAAAGATCCGTAAATACGTGTAAATGAGATAATAATCATCTGTTCATTGATGTTTAATAGACATTATCTCATGATTGGTATTACCTATATTAAATGTGTCTAAAGGTGGTTAGTACAATTAAACGAGTGGCAAGTTACCAAACAAGCGGATATACAAAAATACATTTGATCGAGAAAGAGAAAGTCATTTAATGTGATACTTAACGAGAATTTGGTGGCTTAAGTTACTTATGAATTGGATAAACTACATTATAGGTTACGTTTACTATAGCCCAAATCTTCTCGTGATGAGAGAAGGCCTGTGCCCAGCAGTGGGACGCAAATAGGCTGTAGTAGTAGTAGTAGTAGGTTACGTTTAATAATAGGTTGTAGGTACTAGGTACAGTAATTATTTGATGTGATCAATTTCTAAAGAGAGAACTCAACAATCGATTTTTTTTATTGTGAATGGCTTGTAAACAATCAAAGATTGTTTGTACTTATATTACTTAGGTTAGTTGATGTCGCCTTGTGTTTGTGGCTGTAATTATCATGTATTGTAGGCACCTGCGTCAGCCTGCTCGAGTCAGCGGCGCGGTGTGCGCGGGTCACATAACGGGGTCAGTGCCTACCTTGATCTGCGATTTACTCGTTAGCATAAGCAGTGTGTTGTTTATTGATTTATTGCTCCATAATTTCATAAATTAAATAAGTTAGGTTAGGGGTCCTTCACAGGCTATATTCACATGTAATTTTAGCTTTGAGGTTTACATTGACAGCGTTCCGAATTTAAACTGCTGTTATTGTCGCAAATACTTCCGTTAGGCTCTATGATTGTTTTCGAGTGATGAATGTGTGTTTGTTTGTATTTCGGGAAGAAAATGTTTTGTGTCATTGCATTAATGAACTCAGTAATAATTAACTGCCGATTCCTTACACTATTCTCACACCTGTACAAAAAAATAAAAATGAATACTTTACCTAAATTGTAACTTACATAGAAGATTGTTATTATATAACAAAGTTTTTGTGGTGCTACACCACACCTTAAACTGGTTAACTTCTTTGGACCAGTAAGATTAAAATATTGTAAATATTCATTAAATTTATATTATTGTATAATATTCACGCTATGGAGAAATATTTTCGCGAATGTTACGTATTGAAATGCTAAAATTTAATCGTCTAAAAACGAGTTTAAGCTTTTACAAGAGTTTGCATAAGACCTAATAATTAAATATAGTCATATGACGTGCGTGGAACGATCCGGTTTTAACTGGTTATTACTTCAGTTATAGTTGCATTTTACTGACTCATGTATTGAAGTTTAAATCTAGATTGTAAAATAACTGCTAAGATATGTAATGGGAAAACGTGCAAACATTTGGCTCGACTCTTTCAGCTATCCTTGTCAGTTCCTATCACATATTTATGTCTACCGTTATGGCATTACAACTTTTACAAGTGACGCTTAAGGGGAAGTATTAATGTATTTTTAATTTAGAATTTTATTATGCACGGAATAACAAAATTGTAAACATACCTATCTGGAACCTAGATCATGCTGTTGTAGTAGCAATAAGTATCATCAATGTTATTAAAAATGTGACACTACGAAAGTACCTATAAATTAGAGAGTTAAACTGTCCTGTTTCAATATCGTAACGGAGAATTTTGCAAAAGGGGTAATTAGATGACATTTTCACTATGAGTCTGTTATAATCAACTTGTGACGAAATTAGCGTATAAATTTGCAATGTACAACGTCTTTGGCAATGACACAATAATAATCTAGTTGTGTTTTACTTTAGCACAAAAACAAGATACCTATCTTGGGCTATAAAATGAAACTACAACAGGTTACACTCGCCTGGTTTCAAAGTTTACAAGAGCAACTACTAATATAGGTATCATTTTGTTTAATCAACAGTCATTTTGGTTGGCGAATGCTAAGCGTTTCCAACGCCATATAATTTTATAATAGTTTTTTCACTTTCTATTCTGTTATCCGGGGCGTGAAGGAAATATTTTTTAATCGCTGTAAATAAACTCAATGCGTTCGTGAACAATAAACAATGAACTTGAGTAGATATCTATTTGGAACAAACTATAGAGGCAATATAGTTACCATCAATATGAGTAATTGGTTTGTAAATATACCTATGGCCTGTAACATTCGCGAAAATAATATTCAATGTGTGTTCAAGTGCGGAATTTGCTAGAATGGCAAAGATGAACTCGTTGTGTCTGTGACGTACCTAATGAGCAATGTACGTTTGTACAGTGTATATACATACGTATACAAGTTATTTGAAATGTGTAAGCATTATAAGTTGATACTTTTGTAAATAAATATCAAGTTGTGATAAACTAGTTGTGGTTTCTTTTAAAGACCTATTACTTAAAATGTTTTTATTTACCGGTCTGGAGGCCTGAATTTGGAGAAGGCTCGTGTGCGGCAGGTGACGGCTGTCGGCTCAAGTGATGCTCTCCTCCTACTCCTTTTGAAAACCTGTAATAGGGATGACGACAACTTTTTTTTCTTAGTCTATCAGGAAGATTATTGAAAAGTATTGGACACGTATTTTTTCTTTTTTCACGTAATCAAACTTATACGGAGATATATTGAGTTGAAATGTCGCGTGAGGTCACGGTTAGGTACGATTTATACCTAACGGTGACGTAGTTAGCCCCCACTCTCCAACTTTAATGCGTTTTAACTTGGTCATTCTTTGTTAATCTGACTGACGGACTAATTAGAATTTCGATTTCTTCACCCTGTCGTCATCCCTATTGTTGTAACAAATGTTATGTAATGTGCCGTAGATTCCTACTTCCATACAGAAAGTGTGTTTTTTTGTTTGTCCTTCCTTTACGTCGTACTTACAGACTGGACCGATTGAAATGATTTTGGAATGGATATAGTTTGACACCTTGGGAATAACATAGGATAATTTTCATCTCGATATTTCAACGGGGACGGGTTTTCTACGGGTTAGACCAATTTTTTTCAATACTTCTATAACTATAACTACCTATATGTATACATATTAGGAAGTAATATTACCTATAGGTAATTTTCGGGTAAGCAAATTCTAAACGGTTAGTATAGGTACCATAGAGGGACATCCATTTTAATGCGTGTGGCCGACCCCAGATAATGAGATAAGGCTAAGGAGAAGAAGAAGATGACAAGCAAACATAGTCGCCGAATAGTCGGTAATTTATTATGATTTCCATAGTTCCGTGGCTGTGACCAGGCTAAATTCGTATACAAAGTACAAGTATCAAGAAGCTCAAATAAACACTTGTACTTACAGTTTTACTTTCCGATAGGTATTCAATTGCAATAGATAGATATATATTACAGCCTATTTTCGTCCCATTGCTGGGCACAGGCCTCTCCTTGTCATGAAAGGGTTTGGGCCATAGTCCCCCGCGGGCCCAGTGCGGATTGGGGACACATATATCTTTGAATTACTTCGCAGATGCGTGCAGGTTTCCTCACGATGTTTTCCTTCACCGAAAAGCTCATAGTAAAGTCAAATTGAATTTCGCACGTAACTAAACTTAAAGGTGCGAGCCGGAATCGAACCCCCGATCCTCGGCTTGAGAGGCTGTAGGTCGAACCACTTTTTTATTCAATTTCAATCAAACATAATATCTTATACTCGTACATACCTCCCAACGATCCTTTGAAAACAGCACTCAAATTGGTTCAGTAGTTCCGGAGATTCACTCTGACAAACAGACAGACGGAAATTCTTGTTTATAATAGTACCTATAGATAGATAGATAGATTATTAGGAGTCTTTGAATGTATAATTTCTAAATAAGTAAGTAATTATGCAGTAAAATATAAATATATTTGGTCCTTGCCCACCTACTAAACCAAATTGTAAAGGAAAATAATGTTCCTTCAACAAATCAAGTTTGCAGGAAAGGATACAAAATAACTACATCCGTCTTACATATTTCTAGTGATCGCAGTCTAAATGGTAAAGGAAAATTCTACTAATTACACAGAAACCGATATGGATTAACTACTTCGGTATTTCCCTATTTAGAACATAAGTTTATTAATCAAAATGATACCTAGGAAATGAGGACATCCTTTCGTTGACAGCCCTTCGCCCTGGACAATTAAGTGGAGGAAGGCACAACATGACTCCCGGTCTCCCGGACATCAGTGTTTCCGGTCTGAAACGCTGTTTTAATGGCCTGCTGCAGGCGCGCGGGTAATGATGGTGCTCGATGACATGGCAAC
The DNA here is from genome assembly GCA_963971205.1 of Aethes cnicana. Taxonomy (NCBI): domain Eukaryota; kingdom Metazoa; phylum Arthropoda; class Insecta; order Lepidoptera; family Tortricidae; genus Aethes; species Aethes cnicana. The sequence goes on along the minus strand of OZ020274.1, from coordinate 223,017 downwards.
GAAGTTGGTGCGACAATCTGTTAGTATCACGTGACTATTGTCTACTATCTGTATTTTATACACATTGTGTTGGGACTCGAGAATTACTGCCATAATGGACTTCCACAAATCTGTTATATTTGTCGAATTTGGTGTTGTTATGAATATTTTTATGACATCCGTCCTACTCATGAATAGGCACCTAGTTAGTATTTGTGTTGTGTTACGTTTTAATCTTGAGCTGTGAAACAGTTTCGAAGAATCAATTAGATATAGAGAAGAAAAACGCTTTTGTCAAGAAGATATTCAGTGAAATATTTTTTACTCAATATAACTGCTCTATCACCTATTGAACTCAAGCCCTTGTATTTGCAAATTGCCAAAAACATGTTGAGCAGATCACAACAATGCTTCAACTGTTTTTGTTTCTAGAGTATTCGATTACTCTCGTGTTATGTTAATGAGATTGGCATAGAGCTGACGTCCGAAACCTCTGGCGTAGAACGAGTCTACAAGACCTGTTGCCAAATTTGATAAAAATGAGAGATTTATAAAATAAAAATAAAAAACCTTTAAAGTCTTTAAACTCAATAATAGCAGCAATAATATTCCGAAATTGGTCACTTCGTGACAGGCATCGCCTAGTGATGGACCAAGTGTCAATATTTTTGTATGCCAATGTTTTTTGGCAAAATAAATCAATTTTTATTTTACTTTATTTATTTTAAAGAACACGTGTAGTAGGTACCTAATACAATCAAAACTCAACATTTTAGCAATTAACAAAATTTGAGGAGTTTCCAAGATGAGGATTTATAAATAATAAATATTATTGTGCGTACTTACAAAAGTGTTACAATACATAAAATTAAGAACTAAAGAAAAGAAAAGAAAAGAAACATTTATTCGGCTAAAAAAGAAACAAAAAAAGATAACAAAAACAAAACACAATATACACACAAAAAAAGTACAAATGTTAAGGCAAGCACATCAAAAACAGCGATCCCTGACTCCCAAACTAGGATTTAACCTGTATCTTAGGAGACATATACATGAGATGCTGAACCGGGGATTGCAGTGATAATTATTTTTGTCGATTATGTCTACAAGTATAACTTTGCAGCTAAGTTAGTTAACAATTAAAATGGCTATTACTGATATTGCTGGCTGAACAAATGTAGTTAGTTGTAAAACGTCGTCGATAAAACTATTTATCGGTTGGTGCGACGCCGAACCGTTCCGCTCCGCCGGACAAAGGGGAACTCCTAGTTCGCGATATCAAAACGTTCGCAGCAGACTCTGCGGGATCGTTTGTTCCATTATCTGCCAAGCTCTGTTTTATGAAGAATCAGATATAATCTAATAATATAAAATACCCCTTCTTCTTGTACTTTTATCATCAATCACGTGGCAGTCAACTCTACATTTTTTTATGATTTGCGATAAGTATTGGAAATCCTTTCTTCTTGTATTTATTCCGTCTGACGAACTAGTGAAGTAAGAGTGTCCCTGCTCTCAGAATTTACAAGTAATATTTTTGAGATTTGCGGCAATCTTTCAAATATCTGAGGTAGGTACTTACCTGTAATTGACCGGTACTTACTAGTGTATACTAGCAACATCGATTGCGTAATAGGGTGGGTCACTCTTGTATGGAGAAAAAAAAATGTTTTTCTTTTTAAATGTAATAGCAATAAAAATGTGTCTGATGGTCGAAAAAAGTAATATATAAAAATTGGTTTGAATTGGAGAACATCTTCTGCCTCCGGATTGAGCTTGAAAATTTGAAAAGTTGAAAAGACCAATGTTTTTTTAAAATTGTTTGAAATATTTATTATTATATTGTAAGATAGATGCAAGTAAAAGGAATTAATATCAGTATAGTGTATTTTAATTAATCTTTAAAATATAAGCATTTTTTTTCAGTTATGAAGTACTTCTAACTTTACACAAAATTCTTTACTTAAACTCTCTTATTATTTCTATTGCTGTCAAATTACGGCTTAAGTTTACGAGAATCTTGGCTTTGATGAAACCCTCAAAAGCTGATTCTGAGCACAGTACTCACTTCCTGAAGCTTCAGTTATAGTTTTTACTGACCTTTCAAGGGCTTGAGTAGGGCAAGGTAAACGCAAAAAGAAAACATTTTGTTGTCCTCTCCTCTAGCTATGAGCAATACTCTTCGGTAGACATTTTCTTCAGGGTAGGTGGATTCGTGACTAGATTTTGCCAGTTAATAAGGTCATATTAAACTTCTGCATCCATGTTTACCTGCCGACCCAGAAAAAGCCTATTTTTTTGGGACTTATCACAACGTACTTTCAAACCACGATTTAGTACCAAATTTTCACTTTTCCTTTAATATTAGGTGATAAGTTTTCAGCATTTGTTTCAATCTTTCTGTGATGAAATTAACAATGATGTTTTCTTCCATAATTTCGGAAACAATATCAGCCCGTTCTTGGAAATTTGTTTCCTTTTTTGTGTTTTTGTGATTTTAATTTCTAAACCTCGACCACTCTCAGCACGTCCTTACTTCTTCATAAATTGGATGAATAATTATCTTTTAAGTCACATGTATCACTATATATAGAAATTTTAAAGCATTTTGAGTATAGTTCATTAATAAACACAGAAACACATCTTTGCTATCGCAGAATACAGTAGAACAAAATGACTGAACATCACTTTGCGATTAAACCTTATTCGAATGCAACAAGAAAAAACTTTTTTATGTGGAAGTTTTTTATTTTTGGTATTATTTGTATCAGTATCTATATATATATTTTGATATAAATAAAAGTTATTTTGGGAGAATATATGATGTATATTTATAAGTTAGATCTCTTTGAAACATCAGCTTTTAACTAAAAATACCGAAACTTTATCGAAATCGATTATTTTATTCTCATGAAGACAAAAAAACCGGCCAAGTGCGTGTCGGGCCACGCGCAAAGTATAGGGTTCCGAAGTTGACGATGCCCACAGTACCTTTCTAAGACTTATTAGCATCTAGCTAGCCTGTGGTAGGTATGAGGTGCCCGCCCGACGCCCCTGCCGCTCGAGAAAAATCATCATCATAAGTTGGTCGACTATTACTCGTAAGTTTGTACAGCCTACTTAGCTGTGATAGTTTTCCTTTCAACTACGTTATATATGCCACAACCGTGTTTAATTACAGCTTTCTAGAACTAAGCATCTCCGAGAAATAGTGCGGACAGACGGACGGACCGACGGACGGATGGACATGGCGAAACTATAAGGGTTCCTTGTGGACTTCGGAACCCTAAAAAAGGAAAGTAATAAAATCCTGAACTTTCATCTAGATTGCTAGTACTTACTAAATGTAACTTGATAATAAAACAACTGAGTAAAAGAGAACAATGGGCGTAAAAAAATCGTCAAAAACTGACAATTTCAACTCCAACACAAACAGAGCCACAACGAGTTCCAATTCTATGAAAAAGGTAAACATATATACTCGTAGTTTCAGTTTACATAATCGGTCGACCCGTGTCTCTGGTACGTTCGATTCGCTTGTATCAGTGCGCCTGCACCTGTACATAATGCGCGTCAAGTACTTGTATGTACAAATACTTGTTTAAATGACCTCTCTCATCAGTTATTGATCTCAGATACAAAGAAGGAAAAATAAGGACGAAATGAGAGACGGCCCCATTTCATCGAGCAGTTTGCTTGTCAAATTGCTTACCTACTAATGTATAGGTATAGGTAATGATTATGTTTGCGTGCTCTATTTTCCGCACTTGGCTCATTTATGTTGAGTCTTTGTACTTTGAGTGCCAGCTAGAGACCTAGCCAGTTTAGTTCTGACCAGAAGCGCAGGATTCTCCTGGTGCCTGTCTACACACGCTTCACGAAGCGACGCCGATGTCCCGAGGATTTCAGCCCGTTGTTGTGTATTAGCCACCGTCACGTAGTCTAGAACGATGTGAATGGATTTCGGTATGACATTAGAAAATACATGGAAATAAATAGAAGTTCCATTAGCTACAAAATATCGTAAAAGCGTGTTTGTTTACCGAGAGACAGCACGATTTTATTGTTTATAGTTTTTTAGGTGCACTAAACATAGTTTGGTCTCTCCCCCTGATTGTATTGTATGTAAATTAATTATGTAAATAATTTACTTGCGAGCCGTGCAGCTGGCTGTGCAGCTGCGACTTACGAGAACTAAATTTAATGCTATAGGTAAAGATGCAGCCACATTCGGTGTGACCCAGGCTTTATATAATGTTCGATTTTCCCCTTTTTTCGATTTCGCCCTTTATTCGGTTCACTGATATTCAAATACTTTGAACTTAATTCACTGACCCTTTGCCATAAATATATCATCTAGATACCCCAGTTCTTTCTCCTTTGGGATGACAGCAGCAGGTGTAAACAGGTCCAGAGAGGCTAAATTATGTTTCTTGATAATGACGTCGATATATAGTACCTGTCTCCTTTGATCTGAGGCAGGCGCAAGGGCCGTTAATTGGCTGCCGTCTGCGACGACCAGCCATTTGTTGGAGATCCATTTTCCTCACATAATGTGCCGGCCGACGCTACCTACTAACTTAGGTAGGGTGAACCTACTTAGATTAGAATCTAATCAGATAGTTGACAAATTGAGTGAATAATAATCATCGTCATTGAAACCTTGAAACTATTTTAGCCGACATCAAGAACGGAGGAATTTCTCAAGGCGTATCTATGTTTTTTTTTGTATATGTATATTACGCATTCAATTGTGTATGATACCTATTCAATTATGAATCAATTCAATCTTCAATTGTGAACCGATTTCAATGATTCTTTTTTTCAAACGAAAGGTACCTCCTGATTGGTCCCATTTTAAAAGTGTATCGCTAATGATGAGATCCATAAGAAATAGAGGGAACTCCTCAAAATTCGTTAGCACGTATGATTTGAGAATCAATTTCAAAGCCTATGTAATACTTTTCACCATAACATTGTCATAGAGGCTGTTGGAGTTTGTGAAGCTTTTTATTTTTATTCAAAATTTTATTAATACTCTTGTGACTTTGTGTAATTTATAAAAACTATTAAATGGGTAAGTAATTAAGTTTGGAGTTTGCGTTTTGATTAACTGCATACCTATTTACCTATGTAGGTATGTTGAGTATCTGATGACTCATATTTTATTTAAGTAGAGCAGTACAAATAAAATGGCTAGGAAATATTGTCCTTGACTGAAAAAATATTTGCAATATGGAATAATTCGCACAAGCCTCCCAACCCCTGTTGAAAGGTCCCGTGTCGACAATTCAAGTAGCGTAGGCCTAATCATTAGGATCACGTCAAAGAAAAACACAGCAAAGGAAAATCCTTCTTTGAAACGATACACTGCCTGAATAAACTAAATGTAATTCGAGTCAGTAAAGTTACTAATGAATGAATATTGCTGGCTGCCTCGAGATATAATGTCTTTCTCTATAATCTATATCTAAATATTTTATACTCGTAGATTGCACATTGGGCGTATGCGTGGGGCATAGCTCGAACTAACGTGATGACAGGATGCCTTTGCCCAGCAATGACTTGCTTGACTTTACTCGTTTTCAGACTGTCAAGGTTTTTACTGTATATATTCTCTTTTACTTTTCGTGTAACATTTCTTACCAATACTTTTGAGGTAGAACGAATGGCGGAAGGTCATCAAAGTGTTTGTACTTCGGTACATCTGGCTGGTGGTTATGTTTTTTTTTTATATAATACTGCGCATTTTTAAATACATTGTGGCCATGTGTAACGTTTGTTAGATAATAAACAGAACGAGGTAGGTACCTAATAATTATTTTGAATATTTACTTACTCATTTAGATGTTAAAGCCGTTTTAAAATCTAAATATATAAAACTCAAAGGTGACTGACTGACTGACTGACATAGTGATCTATCAACGCACAGCCCAAACCACTGGACGGATCGGGCTGAAATTTGGCATGCAGGTAGATGTTATGACGTAGGCATACGCTAAGAAAGGATTTTGCGAAATTCCCTCGGGAACGGAAAAAAAACGGGATTTTACATTTAATATTTCTGCGCATACGAATTTGCGGGAAAAGCTAGTTGTATATATTTTTCGGAAACTGCTGCTGCCAGAGACACTATATGATTATTTACTAGTCCTTTATTAGTAAGTACTATTACCTCAAATCAGCATCACATAATTAGAGTCTTTTTAATGCGGTTCTTAAGTAAGTACCCATAAAATTTGGCCTTGCACTTTTAGTAGATGAAAACGTTAAAACGAACGATATGTTTTAATAAGTTTCATCTTTATTCCAGAAATTCTGATTTTGGATGCAAGCGAGTTTATCAAACATATTTTTAAACATTCCACTATCCAAGAGTTGTCTGGAAGAGATCGCTCTAAAGCGGTAAAACCGCCTATTGTCACCCTTCTTTGTTATATGTATATCATCATCATTTCAGCCGAACGACGTCCACTGCTGGACATAGGCCTCCCCCAAGTCTCGTCACTCAGACCGGTCCTGTGCTACTTGCTTCCACCGGTTTCCCGCGCCCTTCACAAGGAATACTTGTGTATTATCTTTGATGTCCATAAAGATAAAGAACATTTCTATTGTAATGTTAACAATCACGAAACAACATTTTTTACGTAAAAAAAACATTTCTTGGAAGTGAAGGGCACTGTTATTTACTTTTTCCTTTCTCAACAACAACACAACGGCCCTTACCTTTGTAAATGTACACAAACATGACTTGAGAGATGCTTCAAGCAAACCCAATAGGGAACTTGGATGGAAAATTAAACATTACGTACCAAAGTCTTTTATAATTATTTTAACTTGTATTGATGCACTACTTGAGAGTGTACTCTGGGACTAAAATAGAGGTGTACGGTAGGAGAAATATATTGCATTTCATCTACAAAACATCTCTAACAAAAGTTCTATATTGTAATCAACGCAGTCATCTTGTCGAAGGTGCTTTGACGAGGGTACAGCACGCCACAACTAATATATCACGTGACGTAGCACTTAGGCCATTGACATAGAGTCTTGTTTTACGTTTTTGACGTGCCATAATAATTGTGTCGCGGTGCGCCCATCGATGGCAGCGTCCCGTCTCCTCCTGGACAGGTCCTTTGTGTTCGTTCAAATGTACGTCATTAATTTTCAGTTGCGCCAGGTCCGTGAGGCCCCGGGACCATGAAGTGTCAGTCGACTGACGATAAAAAACTTAACCGCTTCGTTAACAGTGCGACAACTTTTATGACTGTCGGATGACGAAAAATATCAATGCTGCCCATTCTATTAGGAACTTTATATCGTTACAGATAGATCGAAAGAAAAAGTAGGTACTTATTTAAATATACTGTACCCGTGGCTCGATGGTCGATCTATTTAGATTTTTTAAACGGCGAGCGGTCTGACAGCTAGGTATAAAAAAATCTCGTCTTTCGACTGTAAGTCGTCATTATTTAGATATGTTCCAGATTCAAGAGATATTCGGGCCACGGCTGAGTTTTCCGGGGATGTCTAAGATGCGGATCCGTCAGCACAGTTAGTATGTCACGTAATCACTTTAATTGCAATGTGTGCTAGGATAGGCAATGCGGGGTCGTAGTTCGAAACGTTGCGTCTGTAAACGTTAATGTATGGTCAGGCTTGCTATCTGTAAACGGATCGTCTGACGTCACAACGTTTGCAAACGCGATACTACCTATCATGTGTCAAAGTATTTACGAGATCAGTAGAGCTTAGCTATTGTGCAATGTAGTACCAAGCCTTGAACTGTACAGCAAAGGAATTAGGTCCAAGAATGAATAGCTTCTTACTAGAACGTACCAGTTGCGTTAGTGTATTGTATTGCATGATTTGCCTGTTGTAAATGCCTTATCATTCAGGTAGATGTACCTTGACATAAATAGACACGAGCTCTAACAGCTATTATATATCACGACTCTACTTTTAAATTTAACCGGTTTTGATAACAAATCTTATCAGATTAAGTTTCAAAACGGATCACGGACATCTTATTTTTAGCTTTTGCCAAAAGATAAAACAAAAAAAACATGAAGAATGGACTAAATTCATTATTTTGACCAACTGCTGTTAAAACGGTAACCTCAATTAAGGGACATAAAAAATCAAAATGGAGGAGTGAGAAGTCGTGTCAGCTGTCGCGTCCGGCGCGGATGAGGGTGATGTTTATTTTACCTTCCACTGATTATTATGAGAGATCTGTCGTTCGGGTATTAAAGAAATGAAACCTTTGGCTACTATACAAGGTGCTAGCAAATTAGTCAAGGATATTTTAAGAGATCATAAATTACATTAAAACAATTAACTTTTAACTATAATTAAGGAAAAAAAAAAACAGCGTGAAAACGGCAGGTTCTTAAACAGGGTGTTTTAACGTAGCAAATTTGTTTCCTATTTTTCTCCAAAAAAACATAACAAAACCAATGATGTTTCATACTTAAATGTACTTCGAGAGCCGAGTACTATCAGCTGTAAAAATATCCGTGACTAATTTGTTAGCACCTGATATAGACATTGGTTTGGTTTGACCTGCCGCCTCTCTTGTGGATGACCTTTTTATTGTAGTGTCCCACTGTTGAGCAAAGGCCTCCCTCTAATTTTTCCACACTTTTCTGTCTCTTGCGACATCCGGACAATCATTGCGAAAGGCATCTAGTTCGTCCCACCATCGCCGTCGGCGTCTACCGCGATGCTGAACTCTATTTTGGGGAGGCCAATTAGTTGATATAGTGGGCCATGAATCGTCCGACCTGCACCTACTACTACAGCCTATCTGCGTCCCACTGCTGGGTACAGGCCTCCTCTCATCGCGAGAGGGTTTGGGCTATAGTCCCCACGCGGGCCCAGTGCGGATTGGGGACTTCACACACATCTTTGAATTACTTCGCAGATGCGTGTAGGTTTCCTCACGATGTTTTCCTTCACCGAAAAGCTCAGTGGTAAATTCAAATTGAATTTCGCACATAAGTAAACTTAGAGGTGCGAGCCGGAATCGAACCCCCGACCCTCGGCATGAGAGGTAGGTCAAACCACTAGGCCACCACGGCTTGCACCTAGTTAATTTTATTATTTTTCCTTACTTTTTGTAGAGATTGACTTTAAATTGTAAGTACAGAACCATCAACATAAAAAATAAACTTACTTTTACATTTATTTAGCCCCGACTTGATTTTTATGTAGGTACTTTTACATCAAAGGGACGTTTGGAGCTACATTTTTGTATTTTTAACTTACCTACTCCAAAAAAGGATACTGCACTTTTTGGTATTAAGGGCTGCTGAAAAGACAAACCGGAGTTAATGCTAAAATAGGTACATAATACGAACCCTCTCGTGATGAGAGGAGGCCTGTGCCCAGCAGTGGGACGCAAATAGGCTGTACTAGTAGTAGTAGTAGTAGGTACATAGGTATTTTAGATTCTTGTAGTAAGTCACTCAGCTCCTTGTTTTATCAAAAAAACATTGGAAATATTAATGACTAGGAAATAGAGAAATAAGTATAAAAAATTTGCTTGTGTTGTATGCAATCAATCAATAATAAAATTGTTGTTGCGTTCTTAAAAAAACTGAACAATTTATAAAACCCTCGCCTAGGTTCCAAATATTAAAAATCATGACTTGGTTCTTGAAAATTACTTTAACATAGCAAGTTATACTATTTATCCATGTGGTAATTAGGTAGGCACCTACTATATATATGGTATATGAGACCATCTTATATATTTGTATGTAACTCCTCCCAACCTATCTTTTAAACCTCAAATGAGTAGATCAAATGTTCAATCACATTTAAAAATAGTAAAAATATCATCGATCAACTTTTCAAACAAATAAATATGAAACCAATTAGTTCCCTTGGGTACTTTAAATTCACAGAGTTATATTTTTATAGGGAATATTTATAATTATTATTTGGATCATAGGCGTCTATGCTATGTCAGAACACGTGACGTAAGCAACACAGCAACATTGTACCCGAAACCTAATCTGCTCTCCAAGGGGCTCCTGAGAGGTGGCCTCTTAGGGTCCGAGGCCCCGAGCGGCTGAGGGCCCTCGACGCCCTCATTACCCCTCGAGAGGGTTACAGGGTACCACGCACAATAGGCAGCGGTACTCTAACGAGGTTAATAATGTTGCTCTTTTGCGACACATTTATAAATTACAATAGGTACTAACAGTATTTGCGTGTATGCAGTTTTTTTGCTCATGTTACATTAATTGTGATTTGTAATTATGTAGAACTAGCTCCCGCGAGATTTTTTCCGGGATATAAAGTAGCCTATGTCCTTTTCCAGGACCCCAACTATCTCCATGCCAAATTTCATCTCAATTGGGTCAGCGGTTGAAGCGTGAAGAGGTAACAGACAGACAGACAGACAGACAGGCAGAGTTACTTTAGCATTTATAATAACAAACATGGATTTTCTAACAAAAAAGTTTTTAACACTATATAAGTTTACTACAATACCATCTATCGGATGGTTTACAAATTTCTATTCCAACAGAGTGCATGCCTCGAACTGTCGCGAGACGTATAGACTTCTACGCAATGCCATCTGTGGGATAAACTGCGAACCTGCTTAAGTACACATTTTAGTAGCTCTTGCAACCTCCACTGAGAGGCTGGGATCAAATTCATCAACCCTCTTATAGAGGGCGCTGTAAGACAATTCTATATGAAGTTAAAATATATTAGCAATTATGGCCCCAAGCTTTTTTTAGGTACCTACAGCATTCATATAAACGAAAGTCGAACCAAAATGTAGTCACACGTAAAAATATTTACCTAGTTTATAATTACGGAGGTTTTAATGTACTGACATATCTTCAACACTTTAAAAAGTAAACTTGTTTGACTATTTAATTTAAAGCTTATTGGCTGTAAAGTAAAATTGAAATTGCATCTCCTCATTACTATTTTTCTAATATAATAATATTTTAATTGTTGTTATTTTAATTTATAGGTACCTAAGATTAATATAAATATCGTAAAATACATTGACGATGAACAAACAATTCTTATAACTCTATATAAGTACCCTTGCATCCAAAACAATACTCATAGGTACGTCAAGCCATACCTTCTCTTACTTGTGAGAGTGAAATTTGACCCTTTGCTTTGATCTAGTGCAAGCAAGATAGACCTTAAATGTAACGTAATTAAGACTTCACATGCCAATAAAGCGAGCGGGCATGTACAGCCGAGCTCGTAAGTCAGGCATAAACAAGCAAGCACCTCATCACCGACCCAGTTAACATTGCCTTCCACAAGAGGGAGCTTTGAAGGCCTGTGGGAGGGTGGGGTCTAGTTTGGGACAATAATTGAATTTCACCGGTTCAAGAAACGGTCTAGATTTTGGAAAGCATTTTAGAGTACACGATTTGATCTGTATGTGATGTAATTATTTTTTCTTCATTTGTTTTTGTCGTGACATAGTGGAATAAAATAAGAACAACATAAATAAAAATAAATAGATTAAAATTGAAATAAAATATCAAGGTAAGTATAGGCACTATATCGAGTTGTAAGATTTATTTGAATTTGGTATTAAAATACGGATATTAGGCTCATTGTGTTTCATTCGAACAAAAATAAAAGCCAATTCTAATTTCAGATCTTTAGATACAATGAAAAACAGGATAAAAAACCGGCCAAGTGCGTGTCGGGCCACGCGCAAATTATAGGGTTCCGAAGTTGAGGATGCCCACAGTACCTTTCTAAGACTTATTAGCATCTAGCTAGCCTGTGGTATGACGTGCCCGCCCGACGCTCCTGCCGCTCGAGAAAAATCATCATTATAAGTTGGTCGACTATTACTCGTAAGTTTGTACAGCCTACTTAGCTCTGATAGTTTTCCTTTCAACTACGTTATATATGCCACAACCGTGATTTTTTTCAGCCATCCAAATACCACCATTTACCTGGCAGGGGGGGGGGGGGACACGTGACTCTAACAAAAAATAGCACTTTAAAGCTTAATATTTCACAAACGCATCACTTAATCAAAAAATGGTTTTAACAAACCCACAATATTTTTTTAAGACCTATTCAACGATATGCCGCACCATGGGGTACGCAAGAAAAAAAAATTACATCCCCACTTTACGAGTAGGGGAGGTACCCTATAAAAAAATATATTTCAAAATTTTATTGTACCACTTTGTCAGCGTAACTAATATGCATATTTATGCCAAATTACAGCTCTCTAGACCTAAGCATCTCCGAGCAATAGTGCGGACAGACGGACGGACATGGCGAAACTATAAGGATTCCTTGTGGACTTCGGAACCCTAAAAACCAAATACATCGTGTTTTGGGTCGCGGCCCCACGTTGGGCGCCAGTTACTTTTAAACTTATACAATAAACTTTATTATATTTATTAAAAACTTAGTTGAACCAAAAATCTAATAAATAAGTCACAGAAGTAAAGAATGTCGTTGCAGAACATGTAAAGGCCACTGATTCCACATTGTTGAGCTGGGATTTGTGTTCCGTTCGTTCGACTAGTTTGCACGGACAAGTATCGCGCGAGTGAAATAGCCACTGAACGACTCAGTATTTGCAGACGTTCATTGTACTAACCTGACACGCTATGGCCATCCTGTTTCAGTTTTGTAAATATACTTACCACGTTTGTTACGGATCTTCAAGTAAGCAAATCACCATATTGTATGATATGGGTATTCGTGTATTACTATTAATTTCAACAAGTTTTACAAAAAAAAAAAACTGTGAGTCTCATTTCAACAACTACTTACTATCTACGACGGTTCTCTCGGATATTGCAAAAGTAATTGAATTCCTGACGTTTGTGCAACCTGATCAGCAAATAATTTAATTAAACAGACCTTTGATGGTGACGCCCGTGGCGTGATTCCCGGAGTGCGTCGAGCTGTAGTCGGCGAAGATTAATTACAATTCTCAAAAATATAAAATAAATACCTACTTTAAAATTGTGTTCTGTTAGCTAATAAAAGCACAATTTCTTAAAACATGCCACAAACTTAAATGAATACTGCATACCGAAATTTACTCAAAAGGTCACTAGTCTTGCTAGCGCTAGATCAAAGCAATAAGCGCAACTAAAAATTCCTTCAAAAATTCCTTCTGGGGAAAAGGTAGCTCTTGTGCACGTGTCTCTTCTCTGTATTGAAAATTGTAGTTGTGTGTTTTTATTCTGTGCAATACAGTGTTACTAACTTACTTACTAAAAATATATGCCAAATTTGTTATATTATTATTTTCACGTGAATTACTGCAGGTAATAAAATTGTTATATACTTTATTAAGTTTACGACATCTTCCATTCCTTCACTGCTGTAGAGGTGTGTGCCACACATATGACATCTGTCAATGAAATTGGTGGTTTCAGAACATTTTCTTGATAGAGTCCCAAATTCAAGAATAATACTAATAATACTTCGTTGGGTACGTCAATTTAGTTTCTGTGGACGATTCAATAAATAAATTTAATTAAACCGGTCGTGTCCACGGCGACCAGGGAGAACAGTCCTTCCAAGTGTTTGAAAACTGACATTCTGACCGGTTTATTGATAACAGTTAAACTACACCAAATATAATCACAGCTACTCTATGAGTAGGTCGTTGCAATGGTTCACAGATCTTCCCTGGTAGATCGTGAATTTTCTAAAATTTCCAACAAACAAAAACTTATACCTACTGCCAAAAGCAGTCTTTCTTCGAGTGGCAAAGCCCACTAGTCAACTTGCCTTAAGAGTTTATTAGTCCATGTAGTGCTGTAAAAGGAGTTAGTACTATTGGAATGGCATGACGATAATTCAGAACTTCGATGACAGAGAGAGTGATTGCATTTTACTAACACAAATAAACATTGCTCGTAGAACTAATATGGTCAATGGGGCCCAAAAAGATTTTAAACGACGTGCTGCAGGTTCCCAAAACTTGGTGAAGGTATCTTCAGCAGTGAAACATAAACAAGGAATTCAGGGTAAATCGCACAGGGGTTCTCTCAGTGAGCAGCCTGTCCAACAGCGGCGCGGGAGTCGGCGGCCGGCGGACGAGCACGACAATACTCAATTATGAACGTCGCAGCTGAATGTTAATTGGACTCCAATAGCACGCTTATTTGCAGCCGGCGTGTTAGCTACGTCAAATTTGGCCGCATTGTGGAAAAAGTTAGACTTTAACACCGGAATATTAAAATTACGTATTTTGGGACGTACATTTACATCGACCTGTTAAGACAGTTTTTAGGGTAAGTGGCAAAAAAAAAATCAAACGAAAATTGGTTTTAACAAAATCAGTTGCGTGATTTTCGAGTTATGCGATAATTTTGAAATACTTTAGGGTAGCTACTGAATTGGAACCCTCCATAATAAGCGCATCTGATTCTCTCTTGGTCGCGGCTTTTTATGAATATGGTGAAACCACTTTACCGTTTTACGTACTTAAGAAGGAAGAATTTCGTTTTATTTTTCCAAAACTAAAGATAGATAGATTAACATAAAACTGGCTAGTTTTATGTTAATCTATCAGACCAAAGTTTTAAGAAATAATTTCTAAAATTGTAGCACTTAGTACTACAATAATGCAATAGTTCACTTAATCTCTATTGACACTCTCAATTATTCTATGAAAATATAGCATAGCATAAAAAGAGATTATTGTGAATATTTTTGTAATTTTGTCAACGTTTTTAAATTCATTACTTAACTACTAGATTCATTCGAATACTAATCATTATAGGTATCTTAAAATCTACATGTCATCTTCTGGAATAGTTTGAACAGCTTTGACGGGGCACGTCAAACTTCTAGTTGAAGAAGACAATCACGAGCTCGTGCCTCCAGTCGCGCGACAGTTATAAATGATGCGCCATATGGACTCCACTGTGTTCTCTAAAACAGTGGCCCACATAAGTACAGTATATCAACATATTAATTTAATGTTATATGCATATAAGTTTCAGCGCAGGTACCTATTCCAATTCTCAAGTTTAGAAAATGCCATAGAATCTGGCTTTCGAATCGTGAATAGGGACTTCATTAGGTCGGTCCATCTCATGGTTTTGCTACTTTCGAATTTAGTATAAACCTATCTTTTGCCCACGACTTAACTCCGTTCTCCGCTATCTTAGTGCTCCCCCATCACTCCTCAAGGAACCTACATGCCATATGGCAGCTCTCTAAGATCAGTTGTTTCGGCTGGGTGTTGTCATCAGTCAGTCAGTAACGGAAGAGTTTTATTATGTATAATATCTATAGGTTGCACTGGTCCGTATTTTCAAGTGTCGCTCTATGAAACCATACTGTTCCGTTTATGTTTACCATTGTATCACACACGTGGCACATTCTCGGGAGTGCTGGTGGGGGAGCTATGATAGGTATTCTGCCGCTCGGGTCACTGCGGGCTCGGCGGCTCGCTTACTAGGCTACCAAGAAACTTGTTATATATTGTATTCGTAAGGGAATGTGTAGAATTTCAAGCTTGGGACTTGAGACAGTAGTTTATATAATGTGGCTAAATCGTCTACGAATTATAGTGAAATAAAATACCTCAATGTTTCATTGTATTGCAAGGTAAGAGATACAATACAATTTGCGGAAATATCCAACTGTTGGGAATAGAAAATTTACCTGCTTAAAACTTATACGAGACCTTACTAGACAAATTCAATTAGGTTCTACATGTTTTGCATCACAGAATTAAACAAAAGGTTATTAAGTTTTTAACGCCTCCACTAAGCTGGATAATTAGCAAAATGGGGCAAAGACAATGCTGGTGTAAACGGTTAGTGCGCGATAAGTTTATTAGTGGTCAGAAAGGGTGTGTTGGGTTAAACGGTTCGGAATCGTAATTAGCGTTTAGAATAAAATAAAATAAAATCTTAGTAAAATTAGACAATTTAGACGGTGTTTTACTAAATCTACATTTGAAAGTACTTAAGGAAAACATCGTGAGGAAACCTGCACGCATCTGCGAAGTAATTCAAGGATGTGTGTGAGTCCCCAATCCACACTGGGCCCGCGTGGGGGCTATAGCCCAAGCGCTCTCGTGAAGCCTGTGCCCAGAAGTGGGCCGTAAATAGGCTGGTGGCAATGGTTAATTAAAGAAAGCTTGTATAACTTAAAGGTAGGTTACTACTATTATCATTGCATGTCTACGAATGAAAGCCAAGTGTAGCCGTAACTATAATGGCAGTGAGTCCGCAGGGACGGTTCACTCCTATCGCTCCCAGGGCGGTGCTTCGACTTCCAATATAGACTGAATACAGTTATTAAGCTAGAGGGAATATCGCTATATGGTAAGTGGGTGTGAATACGATTAAGTGGATAATTATTTTTTGAGATTTACCTACTTCAAAATTTATCAAAGTGGCGACATCTCTTGTCAGGTTTAAGATGACTTTTAAACTGACTGCCAAACCTAGGCCTCCGCACTGTTTCACTTCTCAGATCGGTAAGTTACGCGCGATCATTGTTACCCTTAAACTTCACCAGGTTTGCGATCTACCCAATTAGAGACCTGACAAGAACATAAAACACAATCAAAAGGATAAATTAAATAAAGTCACTGATACAAAGGTAATCTAATAAAACGACACGCAACCATTAAAACCGCCAGAACGTTTAAACCGTAAGCTACTTAAATCTCATTTATCTCCCCACAAACTTCATCTAAACTCCGATCAGCAGCCGCCAAACTGCTTCAACTCGGGATTCCTCTCATTGTCTCTTAATTATTTTTCCTCTGGGAATTAATTGAGCTAAACCCCTTAGAGCGCCCAGTACTTCCAAACTCCACGGTAAAGTGTCTCCGTTCGGCGTCGTTGGCGTCAACTCGGTCCGAGTCGTGGGCCCTTGAAAGTTCTTCGAGGACAATGGTGAAGGCAAGGAGCCCATTGTATTGCTAAATGAAGTCGCGACGGAGTTAGTTGTTGATCCAGGCGTTCCTATTAATTATTGTTATTGAGGATAATTCTAAAACAAATTATCACTCATCGAGGCTTCAGCTGATCAGCTGGCGGCTTAAACGGCATCTCATCAGATTTCGCAATAAACCCTTCTATGCTTATATTATGACCAGAACGGTCGTTTTTTTGGTATAGGCAAACAAGCGCACACCCCACCTGATGGTAAGTGGTCACTGCGGCTCATGGACACCGAAATCCTATGAGCCCCCTTAAATACCATAAGATCTCGAATGCGTTGCCTACCCTGAGGCCTAAGATTATGGAATGCTTCTGTGCCAGAAATTTCACCGGCTGTCTACCGGAACACAACAGTGAGAGCACTGCTATTTGGCGGCAGGTAAGCGGGGAAAGACGGTGGTACGTACCACCTTAGATGGACCTACCACCAGGCCCTACCACCATAAAATGTAAAGCTACAATGCAAATGAACAACACCGGTATTGCGATAGGCGCCATGCATTTGTCATATTCAAGACCATCTCGGTGGTTTCCCTTTATTTGAATCCAAATCAATCGTGCCACAATGTCGTAATTAAGTTCACTATTTTCTATTAGCCCTCAAGATACAGAGAATATTACAAAGAAGGAACGAAAATGACACACGACTATCATCGTATTGCCAAAGCATGTAAAGTTTTACGCGTGAAAGACAAAACCAGACAAGATGGTGTGTCGCTTTACGGCACTTTTGTGGATAGCCCTATTGATGCCATATGATTGAACGGCATGCCAGTGAATTTCTATAAAGATACGACACGAATATTATCAGCGAGTTAACCGTATCTGTTTTAATACTTGTACTTTTCGATGCTTCGGCACAGAGCTAAAACTTCATACCAGCTCACACTTTAGTACTGATTAATTTAACTATGCCAAACGCCGAAATTATGTCGAAGCGTGTTTGATGCGTTATAATAATTAGATATTAATTGTTAGATATTGTGAAGGGGGGTTGGTGTTAGCTCAGGTAGATCCTGCAGGCACGGAGATCAGCGGTGGAATCCGAAGACACGAAGACGATGTCTAGCTAATTAAAATCTTGAAGACTAGCCCTATTACTGCCCTAACATTTCCCTAATTATGAAATAATAGATTTAAAGTTGAATTGATATTATATTTTCAGATTGTACTCGGCCAGTCTCCACAATATATTAAGTACTAGCCGTTGCCCGCGACTTCGTCCCGTGTAAAATTAGAATTTACGTACCAGTAGAAGTTTGTAGACAGGTCGATCCGACAAAGCGGCCATCAATTTTACGCCCCGCCTGTCAAAGGAGCCCCGATACGTGTAATACAGAAATACAATAACAACGATACGGGCGTTTGTTTCTGTTTTCAGTTTTCATGTATTTTTACGTTACTTTGAGACTTGGTTAGGTACCTAATCTAAATGCAACTTCCTTTATTACGTCCGAAAGGCACCAAACATATTATATTGTTATAGGTTGGTCAAATGTTTATTCTAATAAAAACAAAATCAGAAAACAGAAACCAATAGAGAATATTTAAAATAAGCTTTCGAATTTATCTTTAAGATTAAAAATTGAAGTTTTTCGATTTTAATATTGGGACGTTTGGATCATTTAATTTTGATACTCATATAGAGCTTAACTACTCATACATTCGGTGTAGTTGGGCAGTTAAAAACAGAACTCGCATTCATTGCTGCAGTCCGATCTCATTACTGGTATAATATCGGAGGCATGTTTGATCTATAAATAGCGCGCGTGAAATTGACCAGGGTGGCCACCCACGCGTGTTTGACCAAAATGACAAATAAATGTTGATACAATATTAGCATAGGCCTTGGATTTCTTCTCCGGGACTCCAACTATTTCCATACCTCGTCTAAATAGAGGTAACAGACAGATAGACTGACAGAGAGAGAGAGTTACTTTCGCATTTATAAAATTGGTATGGGTTAGGTACGTATTATGAAGAATTTGTACCTAGATTATATTCCCCGTTTTTTGACCACCAGATCCTCTCTCTCTCGCCGACATGGCCACCCACAACACACAACAATACGTACGAATAATTGCAATGGATCAATATTGCTGCATGACGCGCGCTGCGGGGTATATCATTATCCTATCACATAACATAGTTCAGCGTTCCCTTTGAGCTACGGACGCGAAATTAGATCGCCAACGGAAGCCTTTGTACAGAAACCTTCGGACAAACAAGCTGTTTTCAAAATGCATTACTTTTGTATACAAGCTTAGGTGTAAAGTCGAAAATGAAACAGTTTAAAGTATTGTTTGTTACATTACCTATAAGTTAGCAAACAACAAAACATGTAAGTAGGGTAATTTAGCCGGTTTTCGGCCTGTTAAGCAAAACTTTGAATTCAGATGGATTTATTTTAGTGATATGTTTGACAAAACTTATTCTGTATATTATTTATAAACTAAGAATATAATGCTGCTTCTAAGTCTGTATATTTTTTTACAATTAATAGTATAGTTTTATTTATATATATTTTTTTATCACAAATTAGCAATTTCGGTGGTTTTCGGCCACCTGTTTTAGTTTTCGGCCGCTTATTTAACCAGTTCTCGGCCACTGTTATTTATTTATAAAGATGGCTCTTACTTCATAAACAGTATATTTTAAATTTAAACAAAGCATAAAATGAATAATCATAGAAACTGTTTTATTGAATATGAATTAACTTATTTTCGGCAGTTTGCTAAAACACGGCCGACAATTAAAACAATTTCTTTCATTTTTCGGCCACTTAAAGTTGGTGGCCGAAAACCACCCAGAAACTCACTTTATAAAAACTTATTTTCGGCCGTCCTTATATCTGTTTATTTTGAGATCTCTATGGAAAATTAAAGACATTGAAAAGGTGGCTTTACACCTGGCGCAAAATCAGCAAACAAAAATAATGTATTTAGTTTTCGGCCGATAATAAAAAAATATGCAATAAATGAACTAATTCGTAAATTTTTTAAATTCATAGGATAAATATGAATTTAAAAAATTTACGAATTAGTTCATTTATTGCATATTTTTTTATTATCGGCCGAAAACTAAATACATTATTTTTGTTTGTCGGCCATTATAATATAACCTAGGCCGAAAAGTAGCTTTACACAATAGTTCTCGGCCGCCGAATACAAAACAATTAAAACCTAATTTAGATCATCAATTTGTTAAAATATAGGCGGCCGACACCTAAATACAATAATAAGCTTGTATCCAATTTTCTATTTAACGACATGTTTATTAAATAGATTTTAATTTAATGGCAAATATAACCCATCAATTATAGGGGGCTTCAAGTTATTTCTCGGCCGGGAGGCCGAGAACCAAATGATTCTACGAAATGCAATCTAGTTATCCGGCCATCACATTTGAAATAGATTTTAATCTTAACAACATTATTTCAACTCATCTACAACGCACATAGATAATAGCCATGTTTCCAAAACCAAAGAAACTACATTTTAACTTACCTTGAAAAAAATGGCGCGCACTATTTTGTTCGCTAATTTTGACACAAATCCTGACTGCCTAAATTCCGTTGCCTTTTTTACGAGCTTATTGAAACATTTCATAAGCGAACAAATTCAGAAGGTGTCGGCGTCCATTGAATGTATGTGATTAAAGTAATTATTTGAATGAGTATGGTAAAGTTTTCTAGTTATTAGAGTTTTACTACGTAACGGCCGAAAACCAGAGGGGGCCGGTAAACCGGCTAAATTACCTATTTCTTTTTGGAATTTGAGTGAAATACAAAAAATGCAAGGATAATCATAATTGAAAAAAAACTATAATATCACGTTTTTGATATCATTTTACCGGTTGTTTTGCTGTACTTATATACTTAAATAATTACAGTTATACGTATTATGCCATTATAATTCTGTATCAATTTATACCAATATCTATAAGTTATAGGCGTAGTATAAGAATATCATTTTATGTTTATATACTTAATATAAGTAGGTATATTACTTTAAGGGTTAACAAGAAATATCATATTTAATTCTTGTGTCTTTTACCTTCATTTTCAAGAAGGTAAATGAAATTACGTCGCGGCTGCTTGGATCACAACGTGCCCAAGTCAACCGAACGCCTACTTCCGACACGTCTAGCGAATTTACCGCGACTTTGCCTTCATAAATTATGGGAATCAAGCAGCCTGAGAAGACACAAGTACACATAAATGTTATATATTAATATTACAAAAATAATGCATGCTTAAGCAATCCAAAATAAAGGAAATCTCTTGAGAATTGGGAGTTACCACAACTTGCTCTGTATTGCGTTACTAATATGCAGTGACGCTAAGCGGTGCTGCTAATCCCAGTATTTCCCAGCGTTAAAAAAATCTTCTCTGGACGTCGCTGAAGATTTTCTGGAGCGACCAACGTTTACATGGAGTGATATTTAGACGGCACCTTTTGAACACTAAAGAGGTATTTATTTAATTTAACTCTGACAAAATAAATAAAATAACAAAGATATGAAAAATCTTACGCACTACTTCGTAATCCAAAAGGCCAACACCTACGAGTACATGCCATGGTACCGAAAATGCTGGCAGCATTGCCACGTTGAATGGCAATGCTCAACCTCTGTGTGAGACAAGAGGCCAGCATTTTAGTTCGGGGAATTCTAGGTTGTACAAACTAAAGGCCCTTCATGTGCCCTTCATTAACCTCAAACAATATTATTACTTTTACTTTTAAGAATATTACCTTTGAATACCTACAGTACTTACATTGATTGACGAACATTCTGATACTTCTGTAATCTTTGCTGTAAACACTCACTGATGTAATCCTCGAATATGAATTCGAAGATTCTCTTAACTTGGTATCTTAGATGTCAGTTTAGTGAACCTCGTCCTATTATCGCACTGTACATAGACGAAGCTAGACCAAGTAGGATGTAATTAATTTAGTTAGCCAAAATACCGTGTCGCTTAGCGATCCCAAAGCCTTTAGCGCCATGTGGCCTTAACTTGCGTAACCGTGTTAGCCTAACAAGCCGTCCTCAAAGACTGCCAGCCTAGACCGGGCTACTGATTGGATACTCAGTTAAATATGTTAACTGAGACATTACATGCACGTAGATTCAGGTTTTTAATGAAAATAAGTTTGAGTTTAGATTGATATAACCGCTTCCTAAAAAATGGCCTATTCAATGAATCACCATCACCTTGTCGGATGAAGTGAGGATGATAGGTAGGAACGTTTTTGATAGCCTAAGTGAATCTATCGATTTAGACTAAGTAGGTAGTTTATAAAATGTAAACACAGCTTATCTTTCGGATGACAATGGATCCTTCCTAATTTATGTATGATCGTACTTTACCCGTTTCACAGATGGATACGTCATGTATCAGAAACATATCAAGCTTTTACATCAGTAATAAACAGTTCAGACAGGTAAATAAAGTCCATTTTCGCATTCATCGGTCCCGGCTCAGTCATGGAGCGAGCCGTGACAGGCGCAGGCAATTATGGACTTTGATGAATTTACTGCTCGTCGCATCTCTTCATTGGCAGGTTCGCTTTGTGTCATGATGATTGGAATTGTATGAATATTTACTATTGATGAAAATGCTTTTAGTGCGTCCCTTTGAGTTGCGTTCTCTCACATTCGTGAGATCGGATTTGTGTTGATTGGGAGTTGATATTACAGCGTGATTCAAGTTCTTTGTTCGAAAAGTCGTATGTTAAATCATTTATGTATTTTGCAAGTTCTAAACTACATAGAACCCGCCAGCAATCTACCTCAGACAAGACCATTTGAACAGCTTTGATAGAAACTCCACAATGTTTGATAAGCCATTATTATGTTTACGAAGCACTAAAATAAAGTAGGTTCTTGAAATTTAAGAATATCTCGTATCAATAGTCAATGCCGGTATTTTACTACATTTTGTTGGTATTTTAAAAACAATAGTGGTTCTGACCTTCTTACCTAAGGATGCAATAAAAATACCTAATATCGGTGATCCGTCTGCAAAGATTTCTCCGAAGTGCATTCTCATTTTGAGCGGCAATCGGCAAGAGGACAACGGGGTCACTCGACCCGGTGCTAACCGGTTATTGGGTTGCTAGGGTTGAAAAACCAATTGAATAAAATAATCCATTTACTCCACATGAAGTTGTTACTATTATTTATAGAAGGGGACGAATGCCTGGTTTCAGTCGGGTGATCGGTCCTCCATTCCCACATGAAGTTAACTTATTTGTCAAAATTGGGCCTTAATAACAATTCATTTAATTTGTTTAGATTAGTGAAAACACCATCTCATAAACCAGGTCGACAGGTGTTTCTCTGACTAACAGAGGATGTTCTATTTACAAACTGGGCTCTAGTTTGTTCCCATAACAATAACTTATAAGTATTATGCTACCGTACAATGCCTTAATTTTCCTAACGCCCAATCTTTGAGTGATAAAGATCACCTTCCTTTTCTAATATAGACAGCGATAATCCCGTTTAATTCATATTTACATTTTGATTAATATTCAGGATAATAGATTCAACCCTATCCAAGCCTTCTATCAAATACCTTTCAAATCCGAATTCAATCTATAAACTCGCATGCCGTTTCGTTCGTCGCTCGGTCGAGAGGGGAACAAGCAGCCGGGCTTGGATCTGCTCCGGTTTGTACTGGTTTGTACCGGAGAAACCGGAATAATCTGCCGCGACACAATAGGAAAGGTAAAAACTTAAGCACTGCAAACAAGTGAATTTTAGTATGTTTTAAACATTCAATCACTCATACAGAAGAAATTGCTTTGTAAAAAAAATGAAAAAAAAATACTACTGCTCCTTCAGCCTATTTGCGTCCCACTGCTGGGCACAGGCCTCCTCTCATCGCGGATCATAGAGGTGCGAGCCGGAATCGAACCCCCGACCCTCTGCATGAGAGGCGGTAGGTCGAACCACTAGGCCACCACGGCTTCGGCGGACAAAAAATACATTTAATGAATATTGCTATATCTGTCACTACTACGCCACTCAATGGCTAGTACAATGGGCATTGCACAGTAAGATGATTTGTGATGAATAGACATTGAACAATTTGCGCCGTCATCGTTATTTAGCTTGAATACATGCATTTAGTCGTATTTCAACGTACAATGAACACAAGGCAGCTCGAATTCCAGCTTGAGAACCAGGTCAAACGGCGCCCGTGCCTTTTACAGCGGGCCCCGCTCGACCGAAGCGACAAATTGAATCGGACCGCTCCTGCTCTCTACTGTGTGTAAACGTTTAATTGTATTCCGAATTTGAACGAGGAATGGCTTGTAGGGAAAAAAACAAAGACACTAAAGTACGGGTGCAACATCGAGAGCTAGTTTGCAAATTTTTAAAACAATTTGAATCAATTTTAAACGTAATTACTATTACTATTATGTAATTAGCCGACTATAAATATAGGAGAGGGATAATATTTACTTTGTATAGGATTTTCCGTTAAAAGTGAACAGTTTTCATTGCTATTGAGGATATTAGGACACCCCTAAGAAACTTTTAAGAAGATGTTATTTTTTAGTGCAGAAAGTTGGTCTAAAAGTAAACATATTTAAACTTGTTTAACGTGCCAAAAGTTAGTCATTTCCGAACGAGCGCTTTTTGTTTTTTGACAGTTAGTGAGCGTGCCTAAAGTTGTTTTTTACGAACTAGTGCGTAAAGTTTTTTGAGCTTCATCCTGTTCGATTATTTCTTTATTAAAAAATGTCTTTTGATACACGTTCCAACAAAGCAAAAAAGTGTTCGACCATTCATCGCCTTTAAATTATGATGCGTATTGCAAGGCACGACGCACGTCGCACATGCAGACACCGGCTATCAAAAGACAATTTATAGTGAACTTTAAAATAACATAGACTTACTCTTTCAGATAGTTCAACAGCGTCCAAAAGCGCCTGATTCGGCCATGAAGTCTGTAGGGCAAATGTCGAGTCCAGCGAACTCAAACAGCGCGCTCTATGGGCTAGTCAACATAACTATTTCCGAGCGAGCGGTAAAAAGGGCCGCCCCGGGGAAATTCGGGAAGTGTTTAATTACCATCCATGATATCGGCATTCCAATTTCACCTTAGGCTTTGTAATAAGATTCGTATTGATGCTTTCTAGTGGAGGTAGTGTTCTAAGTTTACTTTTGTGCGAAATTCAATTTTAATTTGCCACTGAGCTTTTCGGTGAAGGAAAACATCGCGAGGAAACGTGCACGCATCTGCGAAGTAATTCAAAGATGTTCAAAGATGTGTTTGTGAAGTCCCCAAAACTGGGCCCGCGTGGAGATTATAATAGAGTGATGAGTGATGAGAGGAGGCCTGTGCCCAGCAGTGGGACGCAAATAGGCTGTAGTAGTAGAAACCAAGACCTTTCTTATGAACTCCTCTATTTATTAATGGAAACCGCGTGATAATATCTTCAGTAATATTTGAGTTTATCGCGAACAGACAGACATACAGACAAAGTTACTTTCATGTCATCATCATTTCAGCCGAAAGACGTCCACTGCTGGACATAGGCCTCCCCCAAGGCTCGCCACTCAGACCGGTCCTGTGCTACTTGCTTCTACCGGTTTCCCGCGACTTTCACGAGGTCGTCGCTCCATCTTGTTGGAGGTCTACCGACAGCTCGTCTCCCGGTTCGCGGGCGCCACTCGAGAACTTTCCGGCCCCATCGGCCATCAGTCCTGCGAGCAATGTGCCCCGCCCACTGCCACTTAAGGCTCGCAATTCTTCGGGCTATGTCGGTGACCCCAGTTCTACTGCGGATATCCTCATTTCTGATTCTATCACGCAGAGAAACCCCGAGCATAGCCCTCTCCATTGCCCTCTGAGTGACTTTGAGCCTTCTTATGAGGCCCATCCAAAGCGCCCACGTCTCGGAACCATAAGTCATCACTGGCAACACACGTAGAAAGATAAGATTAATATGGATATAGAATTATTTAACCACCATTTATCGTATTGATTTTGGAATCCTCAAACCGATACACTGCACGTAATCCCTTGGAATTGCTATCGGGATTATTCAGATAGCGGCATCAATAATACGCATTATGCAGGTGAAGGTATATATAATTATAGGTTTTTGCAGTTCGTTTTGCGTCATGTAACAAGAAATTTAAAATTAATCTTGTTTTGAGGAGGAGACTTCCTTATGTGCTGGAAATATTCAAATTCAAGTTCAATCATTTATTCAGCAAATTGGCCACAAAGGGGCACTTTTACACGTCAGAAATAGTTATTTGTTATGCAAGGCTGCAAAGTTGTTGTTTGCTGTGAGTGCGTGATTGAGACCCGAGTGAACGATGGATTCTAGGGTTGAACCACGAGCGAAGCGAGTGGTTCAAATATAGAATCCTGAGTTTAACGAGGGTTTCAAGGCACGAGACAGCAAACGACTTTGCTGCTGAGCGCAACACAAAATTTTTCACCTCACGCGCGATTTTTCGGGATGAAGACTTAGTTCGGCGTCACGTACAGTTTGTGCTAACTCTGGAGGAGTTAAATTCGTATCTTCATCGCTAGAATCACTCATATTTTCTTTATTACTTCGTATAGGTATTCTAAATTACAAAACCAGCAATCTAAAACTTTTTTTTTAATGTTTTTTTTCCGGACGTTGCGTTCCAAATCACTCCTACTCGTACTTCAAGATTCAATTATTCATTGAAATACAGTTAAAATATACACATATTTGAGTATTTTTGTGATAAAACATAGTGAAATAATGAAATACATCTGAAACGGTGTATTATTAATATAATTTTATTAATGATGATATTAAGTAAATTGAACCTTTATTTTAATAAAACTCTCACGACGAATTGCGTTTCAGAACGTATCGTTGTTTTTTTATTGTGACAGTGGCGTCATGCATCGTTCGAATTTCAAAAACACTTTCCACGCTAGCGGATAAAAAGAACTTTTTCACTTCACATGCTCTTAAAATGTTACTTTAGTCTCTGCACATCGGGACTAAAGCTTTTTTTTAGTCTCTAGGGACTAAAGTATTTTTTTTTTAATATAAATTGGAAACCCGCCTAAACAGCCAACCACAGAGTTTGTGAAAGGAGGATTATCCCCATTTCTAGTGAACCTAGACGGTGTATTATTAATATAATTTTATTAATGATGATATTAAGTAAATTGAACCTTTATTTTAATAAAACTCTCACGACGAATTGCGTTTCAGAACGTATCGTTGTTTTTTTATTGTGACAGTGGCGTCATGCTCATGCATCGTTCGAATTTCAAAAACACTTTCCACGCTAGCGGATAAAAAGAACTTTTTCACTTCACATGCTCTTAAAATGTTACTTTAGTCTCTGCACATCGGGACTAAAGCTCTTTTTTAGTCTCTAGGGACTAAAGTATTTTTTTTTAATATAAATTGTAAACCCGCCTAAACAGCCAACCACAGAGTTTGTGAAAGGAGGACTCGAACTATAGCCACCCTCGCTCTGCTCGGGTGGCTAAACATCTCGTGTCATAATGGCTTGTTTTAGTCCCTTGATAAACAATCTACTATTGCGCTCGGATATCAAGCTGCAAAACGACCACTTTCGAGCCAGTGAGGTGAAAAAGAATTTACCAGCGCTTCCTAGGCCCATTGCTTGAGAAGAAGCGCCGCAACAAACTCAAGCAGAAGGCCTTTTTTCAAAATATTGCTAGCAGGACATTCGATTCTTCATGGTTGATGTTGACTTCCTTTTGAAGGGTGCCAGAAATATATGAAATTGCGTCCGCATGTCGAAGGACGTATCTATATAGTCGGTAGGACTCAAACAGATTCACTCCTTTCGATGACGACCAGCTGGACACTTGAATTACCGCTTTTTGTGTCGAAACTTGAGGGCAGATTTGAAGAAGTCTTCATCAGCGGTCAGCCGCTACGTATATACACTCAACAGAAATGAAAAAGGGTTACTTTGTATAGGATTTTCCAAATAAAGTGACACGTTTTCATTGCTGTTCAGTATCGTTACTTTAAATTGGTAAAAAAAATGAAGATGTATAGGGTGCTTAGCTTAGCTTTTAAGAAATCAGAAGCAAGCACAAACACACATGAAAAGTTTTATCATAAATTGTGATCGCATTTCCTAAACGCCTTCAATCTTCATGAATATTTTATAGTTCTTTACGAGTATTTGCAACAATGTCATTTATTATCTTCTTAAATTTTCTAGGTATACCTTCCATAAAAATTGGGCATTGTATACCTTGTGTTTTTATTATTCATGTATTACTTATACCTTGGAGATACCTTACAATGGCTTGTCATTACACTTGTATGCATAGCTTGTAGATATATATTATGTGTAGAAAAATTATACATGGTCAGTATATGAGCTCGGCCGTTCATCGGAACGGATTATAGGTACATTATTACAATGCTTACGCGCTCGAACTGCCCGCGTTATAATACGTGTACTTATACCTATATATTGTCATGTATTGTCATGATACAACTAGGTCAACTGCAGCTGTCGAGGTGCAGAGAATATCTACCTTCCCAGGGACGAAACTTATATGTTTATTTATTATTGAAACTAGCTTCTGCCCGCGACTTCGTCTGCGTGGAATTTGTTAGTAGCATTCCCGCGGTAACTATAATTTTTTCCGGGATAAAAAGTAGCCTATATGTTGACCAGTGTTATAAACTACATCCATACCAAATTTTGTTGCAATTTGTGTAGTAATTTTCGAGTTAAATCCGGACATACATACATACAATTTTTTTTAATAAAAATCGTTATTTTGTGTACAGTATTGTTTATACATAGGCATAGACCCCGCGACTTGATCGTTTCTTTTAATTTTCAAGTTTCCGACGCGACTTCTACAGAATTATTATTATTATAGATAAGCATTGATGAGCACAAATGTTTGTACTCGAGTCATGGATGTTTAGTATTTATATATATATGTATTTCTCTATATAAGTATTTATATCGTTGTCTAGCACCCATAGTACAAGCTTTGCTTAGTTTGGGGCTAGGCCAATGTGTGTGAAATGTTCTAAGATATTTATTTATTTATTTATCTAATTTTGTTGACTTTTCTAAATGTATTTATGTAGATATGCATATATTGTAATTTTGACTAATTTTCCCCGCAATTTGGAGTCGTCTTATCGCTGCGTCTTTATTTCGTCGAGTGTCTCACAACTGCAATGCGTTCCTCTATTCGTCAATGACGTTGAAGAGCAGACGACAATTTTCGCTTCAGTCCAAGAACTGAACAAACTGTTGCCATCTTATTGAAAAAAAAAATGATCTACCTGCATGCGTTTCAAAATTCATTTAAATTTTACCTCAAATACACCACATTCAATAAATACGAGCTATTGATTTTAAACGAAGCAGTTATTTGATCACAGCTGTAACAATCGACTACCTACACGCTTTGAGCTGTCGAATCCAACGATTATGGTATTACAGATATGCCTCAAGAGGGTTTATCCCGAAAGTTGGCAACGTCGCATATAGCTGTCAAATTTTTCGCTGTTTTTATTAATTTCTCAATATTGCTGAATTAAAAAGGAAGATATCATTCTATGGTTGAATGACGGGTCTCGTTTTATATTTGTTGGCTAGGCATTCAAATAATAAGATTACATTAAAATGCATGGAAAATGCGATGGAAAGTTTTCAAAAGATATTACATCCATAATATTATAAATTTGGTGTTCCTATGATAACTGTTGCAATCCATACTTAATATTTTATTCAACCATAGAGCGATAATTCATGTTTTCATTCAGCAATATTCTGAAATTAATGAAAACAGCAGAATATTTGACAGCTATTCGCGACGTTGCCAACTTTCGGAGTAAACCCTCTTAACAATAGTTTTTCAGAGCTGACAGTTTGAATATGGTGAAAAGAATCGACATTTCAAAATAATTTTTAACCATTAAAATGGCCGAACATTAAGTTAACGACATTAAATAATATTTCCAAAAAATGTCAAACCATTCCTATTTTTTTTGTGTATAGGACTTGGAGAAAAGAAAAAGAAACACGACCAAAATCGAGAGCGAGATGTGATAAATAGTAAATTATTGCTATCAAAGCACCTATTTAAAATAGTCTTTGATCTGATCATCTGATGCACTCACTATCTCTCCTCTCGTTCGCACCACACACAAAGACAAGGACGGCACGACTTGTAAATTACTTCATTCGATTATTGGTCCTCTCAAACAAAGAACTTTCGCTATACTCGAAAAAGTTAAGGTTTCATTTGATAAAAACCGCTATTTGGACTTTAATTGGTTGAATTAAGGTTTCTTTTTTTCACGTTGAAGTGTATAATGGACTGGAAATTAAAATTTGAATTGTTTTTTGGTGAAATTTTGTGAATACTCATTTAAATATTGTACATAATAGGTTTTGTCGGCGAGTTCGTGTGACGCGTAAATATTTAAGTACCGTTTTTCCCGTTCCCGTAAGAATTTCGGAAGTACTAAGAGAAGATATTCACACCCCTAAGGAACCTTTATGCCAAATTTTAGCTTTCTACGACCAGAATTAGTACTTTTGGCTGTTTGTTGTCATCAGTCAATCTTGGAAGTTTTACATGTACCTAGTGATTACGTAGACGACATATTTTATCACCATCACCATCACCGGGAATAACTTCTTCAGCTTGCAGCACACAGTGCGGTCCAGCGGGCTCCCGCGACCGTCTTCAGATGCTACGCTAAGAGGCTCTATCTTTTAAGGACAGAGCGCTGCGAGTTTCTCTGTTAATGGCTGTTGGACAACTTACTATAGTATGGTTCCCTGCTCAAACCCGATAAGTCGCCTTAAGAAAACAATAAAATTAGAATTTGACGTAGAACATAGAAAGTTCACAATTGTAAAACAAAGTATCTCGACTTATTGGGTTTGAGCAGGGAACCCTCGATTGTGTGTAATAAACGGACTCACGTGTTGAAAGTCGTAACCGTTCCTCATTTTTGATGTTTGTTTAAACTTTGCTCATTTGTCTAATAAAACATAATAATATGTTTATTTCCAACTAGCTTCTGCCCGCAACTTCGCCTGCGTGGAATTCGATTATCGCGTTCCCGCGGGAACTATGCGTTTTTCCGGGATAAAAAGTAGTCCTTTCTCGGGACCCCAAATATCTCTGTTCGGAACCGAATACTGAGCGCGATTCGGAACGCAGCCCTTGATAGATACTAGCGAAGCTGTGGCTTTTTGAGGTACTATTTTGACAGACGTCATATTGTCTTTGTAAAAACTTGTAAGAAGAATTTTTGAGACGCTGCGTGGTTTATTGAGATACTTGAACTATAAATTGTAATCTACAACGCGTACGAGCGTTTTGAGTGTAGAAAGCTTGAATTGTGATTAGTTACTTGACATTTTGTGTAATCCTTTGG
Organism: Aethes cnicana; assembly: GCA_963971205.1. NCBI lineage: Eukaryota > Metazoa > Arthropoda > Insecta > Lepidoptera > Tortricidae > Aethes > Aethes cnicana. The sequence goes on along the minus strand of OZ020274.1, from coordinate 191,657 downwards.
GAGCGCGGTTGTTTGCGTGCGAAAACTCTTGGCGGCCCGGCGGAACGAGCAGGCCGGTGAAGGGAATTCAGACCTACACTTTACACACTACAGATACACACCCTTCACGGCCCTTGGGCGCTTGCCAACAGAGGCCTGTATTGCTGTCACGGCTGTAAGTACTGAATTATCATTGTTACCAAATAAATTTTAGACCCCTTCGCAGACACCAATTCTTGTAGGCGTTGCTGTGTGACTGCAGTTTATCGCCACCTATACCCTCGGCTACAGCAGTCTTAGTAAACGGGCCCAGCTATTGAGACGTCTGTTTTGGAAGCCGTAGGTGTAGGCATCATAATTTTTTGGTAGCACAGCGTGGGTTTTTGAGATCCACACGAGTCGTAGAACAGGGCATTTAATTAGTAATTTTTGGTTTTGCCTGTTACACGACGGTGTCTAGAAGTCTTGTTTAGAGTCAAGTCCACTGTGTTTGATGGGTATAAACCCACACAGTTGGAATCAGTTCATTAAATTTACCTTTTGTTGGATAAATCTATTTTTTGATGTTCGGGTTGCTACGGGCAAAGATAGAAAATTGGTAAATCATTGTCGAAAATTGATTGATATTTCTATGTTAAGTAACTAGTTTGCACTAAAGATTGTTGAGGAGATATAATCTCACCTATTTTTGTGAATTTTAATGTAAATTGATAAAAGTCAAATTTGGTAGGTAGTTGATACATATGAAAAAACAGGGTAGTTTCGTGCATATGGAAGTAGTTGCTCTAGTTGATTGAATTGGTTTTGCCTTTGCTATTAATAGACACCTTTGTATTGTAAATATATTTTAGTTGTTGAATTTGGGGATTCCTAGTTAATTTTATATTAAAATAGGGTTCTGTACTGATTAATATAATTTGAATTATAGTTTAAATCAATTATAGTTTTGAACTAATATTGTTAATTGTTGTAGGTTCTCACTGTAATAGCAATTGATTTAGGGATCTGCAGGCAACTTTGCAGGGTTCCGTTGCTGACAAAATAATTTAAATTTAATTCTTTTTTGTGGTTTAGATTGTTGAACAATAGAATTTAAATTTAATTATATACCTTTTGCTTTGTTTGTTGTTTTGGACAAGTATGTCAAAATTAGTTGCCCGAATCAAAGCGGAGTTGAGATGGGCGGCTTCAGCTGCTGCGTTGATAGATCGACCAGATCGTTTTGATGCTTTGCTCCGAAGATCGGCAGAGTTGACGGAGCGGAGCAAAATTGTACAAAGTTGCTATACGGAGCTTTTGGACACCGAGGATCCAAAGCTGGATGACTGTGTGGAGGCCGACATCACACAGTTTTATGATTTGACGGACAGTATTGCCCAAGCCGCCAGCAGGGTAGAGCGGGGTGCATTGACTGAGGAAACCAGAACACCTCCACCCATGGCTCTTTTGGGGCGTTTACCTACTCTTGACTTGCCACATTTTGATGGGGATTTGAAAGGTTGGACCGCCTACCATGACTTATTCACCAGTCTGGTAGATGCTAGGACGGACTTGGCACCGAGTCAGAAGTTGGCCTACTTGTTCTCCACATTAAAGGGAGAGGCCCTCGGTCTTGTCTCACATTTGGCGGTCACCGACCAAAACTACCCCACTGCCAAGGAACTATTGGTGAAGCGGTATGCCAACATTAGGCGGTTGGCAGATACCCATGTTGCACAGCTGTTGTCGTTGCCCTACGTCCATAGGGTTGCCACTTTGAGAGTGGACTTGGTCAACCCCATGGTGGTGGCATTGAATGCTTTGCGGCGGCTCGGTCTGCCTATCGATGAATGGTCCTTTATGTTGTTGCACATTGTTTTGTCGCGTTTGCCTACGGACTTGAAAGTCCGTTTTGAGCAAAAACATGGTGGTGACAGTGCCACGCAGTTGCCGCCATTTGCAGATTTGTTGGCGTTTTTGGAAGAGGAGTGCCGCTTGTTGGACAACGCTGGCGTTGAAGGCCCGTCCCCGGCCCCAGCGCGGCCTCCTCCAGAACAGCGTCGTGTTGTCGCTCGGCCCCCCCCTCGAGGGGTGGTTGAGCCACGCCGCCCAACCCTCAGATACGCAACGGCCCAGGGCCCTCGTTGCGTATATTGTAATGCTGACGGCCATTTTGTTTCTGCGTGTCCTCAATTCCTCAATAGGAAGGTGAAAGATCGACGAGGCATTGCGAATGATCGCCGGTGGTGCTACTCCTGCTTGGGGCAGCATCTGCAGCGGGACTGTTCACGGCCAGAGCCGTGCCCGAACTGCCAGGGGAAGCACCACCCGGTTTTGTGTGCCAATAGGAATGGTGGTGTTCGGGTTGATGATGCGGGGTGGAATTCCCCCACGGGCGGGGGCCCACATCCCCACCATCCCCAAAGGGAGTCTCGTCGGGGCTTGCCGCCCACGGGCGGGGGAACCCCTCCCCCCTCTCCTCAACAGCAGGAGAGGTTTGCAGCGGTTCAGCGCCGCACCACGCCTCCGCGGTTCTCCCCACCGCTGTGCGAGAGACCGCGTTTGGAACGCCGCCCGCCCCAGTTCGGTCGCAGTAGCGCCTACTACGCGCCGAGCCGAGGATTGCCGAGCAGACGCCATGAGGTACCAGTGGAGCACTACCTCCACTCGTATCGGACATCGCCATCACGCGATGCCCCCCAATAGGTAGTTGCCGCCCTCTCTCCCACCACCACCGCCCAACCTGAGACAGTTCTTCTGCCGACTGTTTGTGTCAGGGTCTGGGGCCCGAAGGGCGACTCCCTGTTTGTACGTGCCCTTTTGGATTCGGGTGCCCAGGGTTGTCTTGCGTCCTCTTATTTGGTGGAGAGATTGGGCCTCCCATGTAGACCTCACCCTGTAGTGATCCACGGCATTGGTGGCCTTCAGGTGGAAGGACCAAAGGGTGAAGTCAAGGTTTGTTTTTCGCCTGTAAATTGTGGGCCGTCCATTGTGGCCAAGGCGGTCATTCTGAATGATATTTTGGGCAGAAACCCGCAGGTGACTATCTCCCCTGCTGTGGTAAATTTGACGTCGGATTTGACTCCCGCTGACCCTCAGTGGTTTGTACCTGGACCCGTAGACCTACTCCTGGGAGTAGACGTGTTGGGTTTGATTTTGTCCGGGGAAAAGCGGGTTTTGCAACCGTACGGGTTAATTGCGTTACGCACTATTTTTGGATATAGTTTTTGTGGTCCCGTGTTGAGGGGTACTGTCCCACGGGTTGAAGACCAAACTGTTGCAATAGGGCTCTCACTCTCTGACGCAGTCCAGCGTTTCTGGGAGGTCGAAGAGCCCCCCAAGGCTCCCAGAGTCGACCCAGCGGAAGAAGAGTGTGAATTGTCGTACCAGAATAATACTGGTCGCCGCGCTGATGGTCGTTTTGTCACTCGGTTGCCTTTCAGGGCTGCACGCCCCCCTCTCGGTCAGTCTCATGCCTTGGCAGAAAAAAGGTTGTTGTCTATGGAACGCCGAATGAAGAGGGATCCGGACTTTCGTACTAAGTACATTGACTTTATGCGCGAGTATGAGGATTTGGGACATATGTCCCCTTCCGACATTGATTGGCGCTCGCTCGAGCACTACTTCTTGCCTCACCACGCGGTTTTGAAGACTCCCGGTGGGAAGATAAGAGTAGTTTTTGACGGCTCGGCCCCTACTTCGAATGGGGTTTCTTTGAACCAGTGTTTGCATTCCGGTCCCAAACTGCATAGGGACATCTCGGATATTCTCACCAACTTCCGCCGTCATCAAATTGTCTTTGTGGCTGACATCCGAATGATGTTCAGACAATCGGTGGTGCACCGAGATGACCGGCGGTACCAATTGATCTTGTGGCGTGAGCGATCTTGTGATCCGATGCAAGTGTACGAGTTGAACACTACCACGTACGGACTTAAGTCTAGTCCCTACATTGCTATTCGAACGTTGTTGGAATTGGCTCATCGTGAGCGATTGAACTATCCCCGGGCGGCGGCCATCTTGGGAGATTCGGTGTACGTCGATGACGTCTGCACTGGGGCCTCTACCGTCGCGGAGGCTTTGATTTTGCGGGACGAGTTGATTGCAATCCTAAAGTCGGGAGGTTACGAATTGCGTAAGTGGTTGTCAAATTGCCCCGACTTATTGTGTGATCTTCCAGTGGAACATCAACAGGACCCTCTCCTGTTTGAAGATGCTGACAACCCTAACTTGATTGCGGTCCTTGGTATACAGTACCAGCCCGTCCAGGATGTCTTCACTTATCAGGTGGAGTTGGACTTCCCGAAGAACTGGACGAAACGCTCGGTCTTGTCGACTACTGCTCGGACCTTCGATCCCAATGGATGGATCACACCAGTCATTTTTCTGGCTAAGTGCTTTTTGCAGAAGCTTTGGATTGCGGAAGTGCCTTGGGACGAACCTCTCCAGGGAGAGTTATTGAAAGAATGGTGTTCGTTTGTGTCCTCACTTCCGGACGTGAACCGGATTCTCTTGCCTAGATTATTTTTGCCGGCTGGCAAGTGTCGAGTCAGTCTCCACGGTTTCTGTGACGCATCCGAACGAGGATATGCGGCCGTGGTATTTTTGCGGACTGTTAGTTCATCCGGTCACGTGGGAGTTCATTTGGTGATGGCCAAAAGTAAGGTGGCCCCTATTCGGACTAGGTTGACGATTCCTAAGTTGGAACTGTCGGGAGCAGCCCTCCTTACTAGGCTTCTCAATCATGTTTGTGGTACTTTGGGTTGTACCGTTGAGATCTCGGAAGTATTTGCGTGGACTGATAGTGAGATCGTTCTTTGTTGGCTTCGCACCTCGCTACATAACTTGGAGGTTTTTGTTGCGAATCGAGTCTCACAGATCCAGAGCTCTGAGACCCCGCTGATCTGGAGACATGTGCCAGGAGAATTGAATCCCGCGGACTGCGCTTCGCGAGGCTGCGAGGCTCCTGCGCTTGTGAACCATTCTCTTTGGTGGGGACCAGATTGGTTGACGCACCCTGAGGCGTCCTGGCCCCAGAATCGGTTCTCCTCTCCAGAGGAATTACCAGGCTTGCGGGTGGGCGTTGTGGAGACGCAACCTGCGTACAATTTGAATCTGTTGTTGGACAGATATAGCTCTCTGTCAAAATTGATTGGGGTTACCGGTTGGATCCGGCGTTTCATACGCAACGGACGGAACCCACTGAACAAGGACTTGACGTCAGTTTTGTCGCCCTTGGAACGCCAAGAGGCCTTGATGTTTTGGGTTCGTGTAGTGCAAACAGAGCACTTTGAACCGACTATTGAATCCCTGAAAAGAGGAACGCCTGTGAAGGGTCCCCTTGCTCGTTTGAATCCATTCCTGGACGAGTCGGGTCTGCTTCGAGTCGGTGGACGACTTCGAAACTCGAATTTGCCGTATGGGGCTCGCCACCCCTTGTTGCTCCCTAAAGGAGGAGCCTTTGTGACTTTGTTGGTGTCAGATCGACACATTGCTAACGCTCACGCAGGCTGCCATACCCTTCTAGCCATTTTGCAGCGTGAATTTTGGATCTTGTCGGCCAGACGCACTATTCGTGGCGTCATTTTTAAGTGCATGCCGTGCTATCGGTTGAAGGCCGCACCCACACAGCCGATGATGGGTGATTTGCCGTCCGACAGAGTCTCGGAGAGTCGGCCATTTGCGTGCGTGGGTACCGATTTTGCTGGCCCCTTTTTGGTGAAGACCTCTCAGCTTCGCAACGCTCGGTCTGTCAAGGCATATTTGTGTGTGTTTGTCTGCCTGGCCACCAAAGCAGTTCACTTGGAACTGGTAAGTGCCCTCAGCACGGAAGCATTTCTTGCGACGCTAGGTAGATTTGTATCTCGCCGGGGACTACCGTCCTTGATCCGCTCTGATAACGGCACTAATTATAAGGGCACTGATCGTTATTTGAACGAAGTTTGTAACTATTTGAATAGTCATAAGGATATTTTGAGGATTGCAATGTCCCGAATGGGCATTAGGTGGCAATTTGACCCCCCAGTTTGCCCCCATTGGGGTGGAATTTTTGAGGCCGTTGTAAAGGTTACAAAGACGCATCTCCGACGAGTTATTGGCGAAACGATATTAACGTTCGAGGAACTTGCAACGGTATTTTGCAAAATTGAGGCCGTCCTCAACTCGCGACCTCTCTGCCCAATCTCGTCAGACCCAAATGACCTGGAAGCATTGACTCCTGGTCACTTTTTGATTGGTCGGCCCCTTAACGCCCTGCCTGAATATCCCATCAGGGAAGTAAAATCATCACGTTTGAGCCGTTTTGAATTGCTCCAGCAGATGACTCAGAGTTTCTGGCATCGTTGGTCGCTGGAATATTTGCATATTCTGCAGCAGCGCGTTAAGTGGACCGACAAAACTGATCCTCCCAAAGTTGGAGATCTTGTTCTGGTTAAGGAATCAAATTTGTTGCCCTTGTATTGGCGTCGTGGACGCATTGTAGAGTTGTTCTATGGGCCTGACGGGATTCCCAGAGTTGCTGAGGTCATGGTCGGAGATTCGGTTTTGAAACGAGCGGTGGCGAGCCTAGCCCGCCTCCCCATTTATTAGCAGTCAGAATGTATCTGACTGGAGCGGGGGATTGTTCGGAACCGAATACTGAGCGCGATTCGGAACGCAGCCCTTGATAGATACTAGCGAAGCTGTGGCTTTTTGAGGTACTATTTTGACAGACGTCATATTGTCTTTGTAAAAACTTGTAAGAAGAATTTTTGAGACGCTGCGTGGTTTATTGAGATACTTGAACTATAAATTGTAATCTACAACGCGTACGAGCGTTTTGAGTGTAGAAAGCTTGAATTGTGATTAGTTACTTGACATTTTGTGTAATCCTTTGGGAGCGCGGTTGTTTGCGTGCGAAAACTCTTGGCGGCCCGGCGGAACGAGCAGGCCGGTGAAGGGAATTCAGACCTACACTTTACACACTACAGATACACACCCTTCACGGCCCTTGGGCGCTTGCCAACAGAGGCCTGTATTGCTGTCACGGCTGTAAGGACTGAATTATCATTGTTACCAAATAAATTTTAGACCCCTTCGCAGACACCAATTCTTGTAGGCGTTGCTGTGTGACTGCAGTTTATCGCCACCTATACCCTCGGCTACAGCAGTCTTAGTAAACGGGCCCAGTTATTGAGACGTCTGTTTTGGAAGCCGTAGGTGTAGGCATCAATCTCCATGCCAAATTTCATTACAATCGGTCCAGCGGTTGAAACGTGAAGAGGTAACAGACAGAGTTACTTTCGTATTTATAATATTAGTATGGATAGTATAAATAAATAAATAAAGTCAGTCTCATGATAAATTAACCCGTTATTAAACATATGACAGAATGAAGTGAAATTAGCAGAGAAATATCCCTAAAAGCTGACGTAGCGCTGTGGTGTTTGTGATTGTCGCGGACTGCATATAAATGGGCCGACCGCATCAACAATGCGGTTTGCGGCGCAGCGCACGCCCTCCGTTTCTAGTGTAATCTCATGCACACCGGGCAGTCATTACCTACGTTTCCTCATAAAAACATTTTGAAATTGAAGCGCTGGCTTAATTCAGTTCGGGTGTCCACTGTCCAGTGACCCGATGTGGCCAATTTGATGAATAAACCATTGTATTTGGACAATTATTATATACCCGTAATGACCTACGGGATTAACTGTAGCACCCCCTGCCCCGCCGTTACCAATGGCCGCTACCAGAGCCAGGAATAGCGGGGCCGCCGGGGACTGGGGGGTCTGGGTTTCAATTGTGGCTTCATACTTCCAGTTTTATCCCTTGGGGGGATTGCCTTAGTCGCCACGCTTGGCAGGTGGGTTGGCGACCGCAGTATGAAGGAGGTAGTTCTCGGAGGACGCTGCTGCCCATCCTCCGGTTTTTTCCTTAGTCGCCTCTTACGACACCCACGGGAAGAGAGGGGACCTCCAACAAGATGGAGCGACGACCTCGTGAAGATCGCAGGAAACCGGTGTAGGCAAGTAGCAGAGGACCGGTCTTAGTGGCGAGCCTTTGGGGAGGCCTCAAAAGTAGCTCAAAGGGCTATGGAGAGGGCTATGCTCGGCGTTTCTCTGAAAGATCGGATCCGCAATGAGGTCATCCGGCAAAGTACGAAAGTTGTCGACATAGCCAGTTGTTGCCAGGTGGAGTGACGATTTGCGCAAGGTGGCCGGTGTAGATTGGATGCGACACGCCTTGGACAGAGCTCATTGGCGTGCATTGGGTGAGGCCTACGTCCAACAGTGGACTTCTATGGGCAGTTGATTGATGATGATGATGAATTATTATATTACTGGCCGCGTTCTGCGGTATAATTAGCGGAGATCCCATTCTTTCAGTTTCCGTACGTATTTCGGCCCAGTGCACCACACGGATCTTCAAATTGCTCCGAAGATATTTTTTGCAAGTAAATACAGCCTCTAGAAAGTAGTTTACCTAGTGCGCAATTCCGTCGAATCCACGGATAAATCTAGTGAAATGGGGTAATAAAAGACAAAACATCATCTGATTCTGCACTGCATTTGATTTGAGCTCAATTTCACCGTTTTAATCGGAGCCATCGATTCGCAATCCGCCGTGCAACAAAGACGCAATAACGGGCTATGACCGGTTATAACCGGCGTAATCCGGCCGGTAATCCGCCGGGCGGTTTGATTGAAACGCTCGCGCGGGATTACTCGTCCGGGCGAACCTTCTAACTACTCGTGTGTGCCTTTGCTGAAGGATTTGAAATTCTTATTAAGAACCAACAGTAAAAGTACAATAACATCATGATGGTAATCTGATAAAACGATGACTTACGTAGGGTTGATGATTGATTGTATAAATAGATATGAAAGGAAGAGACAAGATAAAAAAGTAGAACAAATATGATTAAAATACTAAAGAATGGCAAACAAAGATGCAGAAAAAAATTCTGACAGTGAAAATGAGGTGAAACATAAGCACTTCATGAAGTGAATGTGTTCGAAACTGGAATATAAGTAGTTTGACATGACATATTCAACATTAAAACTAAACAAACCCGAAAAACAAAGTGATCTAAAGGTGTACGAAGTTTGAGAACACTTTAAAGCCAGTAAAAGAACATTTGGAGCGCTAAGTCGCGGGTTCCGCGGTATCTGCGGCGGGCAGGTGAGCGCCCGCCAAGTTGCCATAGAATAACAACACTTAGTTGGCTACATGACCTATAATAAGTAATAACATATGGACGAACAGTGCCTAACAGAATATGTCAAAATATATAAATCAAACTGACATCTATATATATAAAACTCAAAGGTGACTGACATAGTGATCTATCAACGCACAGCCCAAACCACTAGACGGATCGAGCTGAAATTTAGCATGCAGGTAGATGTTATGACGTAGGCATTCGCTAAGAAAGGATTTCCCGAAATTCCCACGGGAACGGGAAAAAACGGGATTTTTCATTTTAATATTTCTGCGCACCCGTTTTGACGGGGCCAATTTTCTCCGGATGATTGTGAATCCTTACTATGTATAATAGATCAATGGCTAAAAGACATCCAAGAAGCCCCGATCTCAAGGGAACATCGGAACATAAATCACGACACGACTTAGAAGGCGCGGGGATTAAGCTATTACCTAATAGACTCAACGGTTTAAGTATTTTGCTGCGCACCTTCTAAGTTGTATTATGCTATAAAGTAGCTAAAACCATGCCAAGCCATGTGTGAACGTCACCTATTATTTTAATTTAGTTTTGTTTTTTCTGTAAACATGACTCTGCTACCTAATTCTTAATTCTATTATGTTCTAAAAATGTTTTTTTCTATTTTTTTGTTAAATATAAGATTATCATCGACCTAAAAAAACATAGGTGGGTAGGTTTATATTATCAAGCCTGTTATGTACTGGTGTTAACAATATGTTGTCTGTCTGTGCTATCTTTGATCTTTGAGCTTCGCCACTTTCTTCGCTAAACTGTTTGCGGATAGTTTTGTTTCGTCGACGCTCTTCGCATCAAGTTAGAGAGGAGTTTTGTCCAGTTTGTTGTATGTGCAAATACTTAAATGTTTAAATTAAAATAGTATATTTTTTGATGGTTTCGTCGAGCCTTATTTTTAACTAGCTTCTACGCGCGACTTTATTCGCGTGGAATTCGTTTATTAATTGCATTCCCGCGGGCACTATGCATTTTTATGGAATAAAAAGTAGCCTATAATTATGTTCACTAGTGTTGTAAACTATAGCTATACCAAATTATGTTGCAATCCGTCCAGTAGTTTTCGAGTAAAATCCGGACATACAATACAATACAATACAATATACTTTATTGAACACCACACAATCAAGGAACAGTAGACACATACATAGTTACATACTGACAAATTGTTCTAAAAATCGTTTTTTTTGTGTTCAGTATCGTTTATAATTATTATAAACGATACTGAACAGAAAATAAAATAGTCCTCGACTTGATAGTATCTTTTAATATTCAAGTTCCAGACGAGATTTCTTGTACAAATTCATGATTATTATTGTAGATTAGAATTATCTTCTGCGTGTTCTTCATTACTGAAGGTCGTGTCGATGAAAATCTCACTTAGTCAGTAACCTTCTGTCCATTCTGTCCGATTTTCAGCGTAGATTATTTAGTAATCTTTTATTTTATATCTTCTTTCAAGAACCGCAGCTGGCCTGTAACTTACAAATTGACAAAAATAAAAGTCTCTAACAGTAATGTAAAAAATACGCTCCAACAAAGACCCCCAGCTTAGCACCTGTTCACACTTGTCTCGACTTGGAAATATCAAAGTTGCACTGCAACGGAAATACGTCATGATAACGCTGTAATTGTATTTTATTCAAGTTTAATTGTTTTCGATAATCTCTAATAAAAATATTAGGAAAAATAAATAATTTATCTATATCGAGAAAATCCAATAAAAGTGAACTTTTAGAAAAGTAGATTTATAATTATTTTCCTGAAGACAACTGAGGCTTACGAGACAATCAAACAAGGGCCAAAGGGACGTAATTAATGAACTAGCTCGTGTATATTCAACAATCGAAACTTGGAGCTTACTTCAATAATATTCAATCCAATTATAAATTCGGAGGGAACGCAGTTACGTACACAAATACAATTACGACCGTTCTCCAACATTTGTCAATACAACTTTTAGAATAATTTCTTCCTTGTAAATTTAATAAATCCTTGCGATATTTTTCCATTGTCGTTTGTTTAGTTGTTATGTTAATCAAATGTTGTTACAAATGTCAGGAAAAAGGAAGATAGATGATATGTATTTGGCGCTTCCTTTGTTCCGTCACTTGCTGATGATTGAGATTAGATGGCAAAAAGCAATTTTACTATTTTAAAAAGAAAAGTAATAGTGTCATCTATTTGGTATCAGTTTTTTTTTGTAAACAAGATAAAATTTCAAGATACCTTCTTCGGCTTCCTGATAAAGATAATTATCACCGGGAAGTATTTTAAGTCAGTTATATGAAAATATTGTTTTAATGTTCTTGTCTCAACAGTTGACACTTTCAAAACACTATTTTCAAGCAATTTCAACTGCCAGCTGACGCTTACGATTTTTAACACCCTCTTGAAGCCACTTCAAGTGTAGTTATCTCAGAGAAAACTAAATGCCGCATATTTTTGCTCCCTGAAGTACTAGTCTATAAAGTGGTAGTTCCGTAAATTTCTAGTCTGTGGGCCGGGCTCGTCGGCATTCGCGCCGCGTCCGTCTACGCGAGCGGTCTACGCGGAATCTTCGCGCTACGCCGTAGCAGTAGCGCTACGCGCGGGAAACTTTTTCGGAAACAGTTTTTAGTGTGTGATGTTGTTTGCGATTGGAAATTAACTTGGATATTTATAAGTAAGTATATAATTAATTAACTATACCAAATTAGAAGTAACAGTTTGTTTTAATAATAATAATAAATTTTATTTCAGGCATCTAGGCCCATATTACATATACCTTAAAGACTAACATACATATTAAAATTAATCTTAGAAACGAACACGATTACTTCTTCATCGTGAGGCGCACTCTGGAATCGCTGTTCAGTCTTCCACGGAAGCGACGGAACACGACTCCTTTCGGCCAAAACTCCTCTCTCGTGACGGTTGACAGATGTTCGGTTAATAATTGCGAAACATACGAACATGGTAGAAAATCGCAAAGTATGATATCAAGTGTTGATTGACACTTATTCGGGATCTACTCGCTTAAAACTATTTTTATATTTTTACGCTATTAAGTCCCGAACAAGGAGGAAGGCCAAACAAACACTTTTTGACATTTATGATGTTCAGTATTATATCATTATATGGATTATAAATGCGAAAGTAACTCTGTATGTTCTTCTTACATCTTTAGGCTTCAACGGATAGTCTGATTTAGATGGAATGTGGTTTGAAGCTAGTTCGAGTCTGAGGGATGGACACAAGGTAATTTTTATCTCCAAAAACACATAGTTTTTGAACGAACGCTTTATTTAAAGTAGGAGATAAAGTCGCGAGCAGAAGTTAGCTTGCCTGGGCCTGTGCCCAGCAGTGAGTTTCAAATAGGCTGTAGTGGTGGTCGTGGAGTAATAATGCGTAGTAATAGTAAAATTTAATTTCAATTTACCATGACCTTTTTCGGTGAAGGAAAACTTCGTGAGGAAACCTGCACGCACCTGCAAAGTAATTCTAAGATGTGTGTGAAGTCCCCAATCCACACTGGGCCCGCGTGGGGACTATAGTCCAAAACCCTCTCACGATGAGGGGAGGCTTGTGCCCAGCAGTGGGACGCAAATAGGCTGTAGTAGTAGTAGTAGTAGTAAGAATAATGAGGAAACAACATCCACCACTACAGTAGCCTATTTACGTCCCACTGCTGCTTTCATTCTATCGCAGCCTTTAACAAAGAACTTATTTGAAAACTAATTTTAAACTTCATAAACTACAGAGTCTGTTCATAACGCCAATAAAAGATTAATGGAAAATCACCTCTTTAGAAAACTTTAATAGCTTCGACTTAAAAAACAATTAATTTCGAACAGTTCTTACTAATGCAAATGACAAGGCAAACAGACCAAGTAAGCCGCTCTGCAAGTTTTCAGAGAAACAAGTCAACTTTCGAACAGGAAAGCTTTGCAATTTGCTTTTAAGCTAAAAATTTGGCGACGTCCAATAAGATCACCTGAGTGGATCACCCAGGTGATTGTACTGGACATATGTTTATCCAGTAGGATCCCCCAGAGATAAAGTATTTTTATTTTAAATGATTCTAGTAGACTAATTATGTCCAATGAGATCACCCAGGTGATTATGCTGAACAATGGCGTCCAACAGGATCGCCAGGGTGATCTCACTGGACATATTCGTCCAATACAATCACCTGGGTGATCCACTCAAGTGTTCCTATTGGACGTAGTGGAAAAATTTCTTCCCATGCCTATTTTATCATATTCTTAGAAAGATCATCCTACAAGCAGTAGGTATGCGTATGGTATGTGGACAATAAATCTAATACCTAATTATAAGGATTGGAGATTGAAAATGATAAAAAAAAGAAAATGGAATAATTTATTTATTTGGTTAGTTACGCTTTTAATTAATCTACCATTACTCATCAAATATAATGTAGGTACATAAAAAAATCTCACATTATCAGGATTAGGAAACAGAACATCTGCAACAATAATTTATCTCGATGAAAGGTACCGAAACAAAATAAAACACAATAATGTCCGGCAAGATAACGACAAAAACTAATAAAGAAAAACAAACAATTTGGGAAAGATGAAAAACATCCTTCTTGACTTACGAGTAAAATCGATAAAAGCCTTTACTCTTTGATCCACGCGACCTTTGCTATCGAGCTCTTATTTTGCAAGCCCAACCTCACTTAACCTCTTTGATGAGCTGGTCATTAAATTACATTCTTGACCTTGTCGAGTATTTGAAAGTATACAGTCAGAATCAGAATCAGCTATCTAGTCAAGACCACATATAATTTACCTCAAATCCAAGTTTAAAATAAATCTCAAGTGACGTCATTTGCATTAAAAAATGAATTTAGTCAGGCAGGCTTAGCAGGAACCTTGTAACACTCTCTGCCACGAATCTGCAGGACGGGTTCATTTTGAGTAAAAAACGGACGCGTAGGTACTTTATCCTTACTCAGGTACAGAAGTAGGTAATAATTCGAGCCAGTCGTGTTGAAATTTTAATATAGATTCTGGGTCAAAGCATATATTAACACTAATTGAAAGAATCAGGTACTTTGGGAAAATCCATAACAGATGAAAACGAATTACTTTGCATTGCCGCTTCAAATTCCAATCATTCGTCGGTCGAGCGCCGTGTGGTCAATAACTCCTGATGATACCTCGGAAATAGGAAAAACACGTGTCGGGAGGTAAAAATTTTTGTTTGAAGATTCAGTAAAATTGGTGCTGACATTGGTGTGGCTGGTTGATATCGAATTTGTAGCGGAAAAGCAAAGTAATTCGTTGTCATCTCACTATACGAGTATCTATCTATTGGAATAATATTACACGTTTTTTTTCTGACCAGTATTTTGTATTCTGCCGCAGTGCCGGCGCCTGCGTCGACGACGCGCGGGCCGCTGGTGGTGTTGCTCGCTCTCGCAGGTAAGCGCTCTCTGGTGCATACTGTCAAACACTGTCTGCTAACCAAAAGTTTCAATTAACCTTAAAAATGTTGAATACTCGTACACTAAAGGAAAACATTGACATGTAAATTAAACCGATTTTTAGGGTTCCGAAGTCCACAAGGAACCCTTATAGTTTCGCCATGTCCGTCCGTCCGTCCGTCCGTCCGTCTGTCCGCACTATTGCTCGGAGATGCTTAGTTCTAGAAAGCTGTAATTTGGCATGAATATGCATATTAGTTACGCTGACAAAGTGGTACAATAAAATGTTGAAATATTTTTTTTTATGGGGTACCTCCCCTACTCGTAAAGTGGGGATGTAATTTTTTTTTCTTGCGTACCCCATGATGCGGCATATCGTTGAATAGGTCTTAAAAAATATTGTGGGTTTGTTATAACCATTTTTTGATTAAGTGATGCGTTTGTGAAATATTAAGCTTTAAAGTGCTATTTTTTGTTAGGGTCACGTGTCCCCCCCCCCCCTGCCAGCTAAATGGTGGTATTTGGAAGGCTGAAAAAAATCACGGTTGTGGCATATGTAACGTAGTTGAAAGGAAAACTATCACAGCTAAGTAGGCTGTACAAACTTTCAAGTAATAGTCGACCAACTTATGATGATGATTTTTCTCGAGCGGCAGGGGCGTCGGGCGGTCACGTCATTCATACCACAGGCTAGCTAGATGCTAATAAGTCTTAGAAAGGTACTGTGGGCATCGTCAACTTCGGAACCCTATACTTTGCGCGTGGCCCGACACGCACTTGGCCGGTTTTTTTTAATTTTGGCCATGTCTGCAATTTGTGTTGATAAGATCTTTCCAGAACACTTTAAGCCATACATTCAAACAGTAATAGGGACATTCTTTACCACGTTAAGGACGTAGCAGGCACGATGCGGTATCAAAAATTCCATTACTAGTAAAAACCTAGTGTTTGAATTTATAATGTAGTATGTACGTGGTCGTATCACCGCGGCCCTCTGTCATAAGCGACAGCGAGATGTAAGTCACTAAACAGAATCGTAGAATGAAAAAAAAGCCTCTGTAATGTTCAAAAACCGCCAAGTGTGAGTCGGACTCGCGCAAGAAGGGTTCCGTACCATTATCTATTAAAAAAACGGCAAAAAAATCGCGTTTGTTGTACGAGAGCCCCCTAAATATTCATTTAATTCTGTTTATTGTTATAGCGGCAACAGAAATATCTGTCTAGCTATGAAAACTGTCTAACTATCACGGTTCATGAGATACAGCCTGGTGACAGGCGGCCGTACAAACGAACGGACGGCGCAGTCTTAGTAATAGGGTCCAATCAATTCAATTCAATTCAATCATTTATTCAGCAAATTGGCCACATAGGGGCACTTTTACACGTCAGAAAAGAATTTACTAGCGCTTCCTAGACCCATTGCTTGAGAACGTTCCGTTTTACCCTTTGGGTACGGAACCATAAAATTATGGAATTCAGCTTTGAAGTCATGGTCAATACCAGATTGAATATAAAACATGCGCTGATTAATTTGACCAAAGGTATTTACATTTTGTCAGTAATATTCTACATAAATTTTTACTTGAAGAAAGCAAAATAGATTAAAATCTACACAATTTTTGAAAAAAAATATTTAGCCAAAAAAATCCTATGTTATAGTTGTTCAAAACTTCAATTTTACAACGAATACTGTTTCGCAGTTCGCAACTAAAACATTACCTACTTGTTACCCACCGCTTAAGCCTTGAGCACGCGGCGGCTATCAAATTTTCTGTTCTTCCAGGTGTAACTGCTACTTTGCCAGGCAATAGCTTTCACACAACCATCAGCCTTATTTGGAGCATGGAAAAATAATTTGAACTAAAAGTATAAATAATAAATAGCATAATAAAAGTAGCACGTTTTTATCCCTTTTGATACAAGAATCCCTTTTTTTAGTCGTTTAAGCTAGATCTCTATGTATAATACAGTCATTTAAAAATTTCGATAGACTCCATGTTTCTAGTTGGCCAGGATCCACTTACTCTAATCCATTCACTAACACAATTCAGAACTTCCTAGCCGAAGCTCCAGCCATTAGCCGGTGCTCACACACGTAATGCCGACGGGCAAATAATTTCCAATAAGTTCGCAGCTCTTCAGCATAAATCATCATATCATGCCGCTGCAATATCAAAGCCTCGTGGTCGCACCCGCCTCCCACAAATCACCATCAGGAGGCATAACTGGAGGATCGAAAACCCTTTTTTAACACGTATTCAGAAAGTCGTGATTACTCTGACTCGACTCATGTTACAGTCTACACTCTCTAATTACATGCATCATGCTGCACTCAGGCGGGTTCAAAAAGGATTCCGAGGTTCGAGTTTTAAATGTAGTTTTTCTTTGTTTGTTTTCAGGATTGACGGTTTTCGAAAATCTTTTTTCATGTTATGATGAGAGACGTTGGGTTTTAGATTAAGTGGTCTGACATGTGTCACAACAGATAATCACTGCTGCTGGGAAAAACCAATTTTGAGGGGCAGAAAAACAGATTTGCGTTAGGTATTTCAAAATCAACAAGGTGGAGCGTTGACCTGGTGAAGGTGTAACTGTTTGCATCATGGCCCAATTTCCATGATGAATTTTCCTCGTTATTACAATGAAAAATGTTTAAAAAAAAAAAGAAAATGTTATAAAATAGAAAGGTAAAAAAAAAAAAATAAAAAAAAAATAAAAAAAACGAATCAACAAGAACATGTCTTGAAGATCCGTTCCTTAGTTGGAATTAAATTCCCTTTGGCCCGTGATCGTTTAGTCCCCTTTGTCATGATAGTAATCCAGATTCTTTGAGTAGTCTAGTCGTGGCTCAACCAAGACTACATCAGTGCCTCGAGTGTGTCAAAGAAACTTAATTTAGCTATGTCGGTAATTGCCCCAGCTTGGAAGTAAAATAAGCAAAGCACTTAAATACTAATGGCAACGCCTCACCCATTATTAAGAGAAAAGAAATGTAATTGAAAATAATATTCATTTAAATTAAGAATTAATTTAAATTAAAAAAAAAAAATGGGTGTGGCGAAGAGGATACGCTCCTACCAACGCGCACCCTGATCAAGGACAAATCCATCCATATAGTAATCGAATATTCCAAGCCCCCCCACCACTCGGGGGCAACCACCACACATACCGTCGTACACCTGTTATAAAGGAACCACTCTGTGGACACAATATATAGATAACTTTGTGTGATAAACAATATAAATTTTGCTTGAAACACGGCGTATCTGTAGGATGTAAAAAATATGTATGGAGGTGCTGCGCTGAAAAAGAATAGCTGAAAAAGAAATGTTAAAAATGGTTTTATTATCATGACAAAGTGCTGGTTTCCCAACATTCCAAGTAGCTGACACGTAAGTGAAAGCTGTATTGCGTTCGACTCCCTTTCTCGTCTTTAGCTTACTCGTAAGAGAAAAGCTGTATAGCGTTCGACTCCCTTTCTCGTCTTTAGCTAACACGTTAGTGAAAAGCTGTAATGCGTTCGACTCCCAACCTCGTCTTTAGCTTACTCGTAAGAGAAAAGCTGTATTGCGTTCGACTCCCAATCTCATCTCAAGCTAACACGTTAGTGAAAAGCTGTAATGCATTAGACTCCCTGCTAGTCTCAAGCTAACACGTTAGTGAAAACCTGTAATGCGTTAGACTCCCCTCTAGTCTCATTTATGTCGTTCATACACAATCACAGCCAAGATTCAAACGTCATTGTGTCGCTGACCAACATTTGAGCGATGCGTCAAACCTACTATTGTTCGGTTATCATCCTGTTCACTCTGTTACTCCAAACACCGCAAACATAAGAAATCCTAGCCGTAATGCGTTCGACTCTCATCTCGTCTCAAGCTATCACGTTAGTGAATAGCTGTAATGCATTAGACTCCCTGCTAGTCTCAAGCTATCACGTTAGTGAATAGCTGTAATGCGTTCTACTCTCATCCTCATCTCTTAATGTGTCGTTCATACACAATCACAGCCAAGATCCGAACGTCATTGTGTCGCTGACCAACATTTGAGCGATGCGTCAAACCTACTATTGTTCGGTTATCATCCTGTTCACTCTGTTACTCCAAACACCGCAGACATAAGAAATCCTAGCCGTAATGCGAATTCCAACATCATCTGTTTTAACGGGGCAGTCATATCCAATCACAGTCAAGATCCAAACGTCATTGTGTTGCTGACCAACATTTGAGTGAAAAGTCCAGCTTACTGTATTTCGGCTTTCATTCGATTCTCCCAACCAATCAAAACACGCAAACATAAGAAATCATGATACCACAATCAGAGTATCCCATTATTTATATAAAATACAAACTCCATCTCTTACTCCACCAAAACCTCCCAAGAATGTTCCCCCATCCTGCTCTGTTGCCGTGCTCAACAGTTCAAATTAAATAAAATTATTTAATTATTTGATTTTCCCAACTCACTTTAATTATTACCTTTTGGTGATAATCCATGTACCTCAAACTAGCTTCCACCGATCTAGTTCACCGTCTCATTTAATCAAATTTCGCACGTATTCAATTTATTATAATAACCCCCCCCACTTTTCTAGGGGGTTAATATTTAGTACACCTTTTAACCGAAATGCCTATTCCAGTATGCCTGGATCACGCCCACCACGCATGTCCGGCGAGATCGCTCATTCAATACTCCAATCACTCCGAGCATCGATCTCCGGGCCTGCTCCCATGTATGTTTTTAGCACATCAACACGCGCGGGCGGGTTGTTTTTCGAACTTCAAACTTTACCCGTTTTTCGATGAATTCGAATAGAGTCCGTTATCTACATTCATTACACCTTAATTCCGTCTGGTAAATTCCTCATAGTTTACGAGATATTTGACTTTGAAAACATTTATCTCTATTACACGAATCCACTCCACAGGAACTTTAACATTTCTATTACACGAATCCACGCGGTAACATTTCTATTACACGAATCGACACGAATTTCTCAATTTCGTTTAACCATTCCAGATTTAACTCTAACGCATCTATTAACTTCCTTTTGGTATCTAGACTTTATTTATGATTTAAATACTTCTTATTTTTCATTATTTCTCCATATTTAAGTTAAACTTTAATAACTTATAAAAATCAAATTAGGCTCTAGGGCACATAGTTACAAAGGTTGAGTTGGTGGATGAGAGCGGCACAGGAGCCTTTGGGAAAGCCTAGCTATGTTCAGCAGTGGACGTCTATCGGCTGATATGATGACCCTACCTACTGAAAAAGTTAATGTAGGTGTCAAAAATGTATAATAAATAATAATAAAACTGCTTGACATTTTGATAAAATTACGGAAAGCTGCTGAAGTTTAGCAGCGTAAGAAAGAAAGAAATACCTAAATCAAAAAGGCACATTAGTTATTACATTGCATAAATTTCAACACGTGTCGGGGCTAGTAATAAATATCACGCAGGACATTAAATCGGAACACTCATTATCCTCCCCGTTCCACCGCAGTCGGGTAAAGCCGAGTGGAGGCTTCACAGACACTCAAAGGCTCCACATCGAAAGCTGCCTTTGATGATACTGAAGATTCCTCATTAAACTCAAACAGTTAAAATTGTAAAGAATATACTATAGTAACTCGTTCGTATGTAAATTGAATACTTATGTACTTGTGTATAAAATCATACTTACCTATAGTCTTTTCAGTCTGAAAAAAAGGGAATAAACGATTCATTAGCAGAGCTACTATACTGTTCCACATTTTTAGACATTAAATGGATGAATGAATGGCGAAAGATGACCATTACTCAATGGTTGCTAAACCAAAAAGTACTCTTTTGCTATTAGCGGACTTTCAATAACACACATTGTGATGTATTTAAGTATGTTTATTACATTTTGTGTTTGTTTCTTCTGCACATCTTACTACAGAGCCTAACGACCTAGTTTGTTTTTCTTCATCTCCACTATCCAAAGGTTGTCTGGTAGAGATCGCTATTAAGCTATAAGGCCGCCTGCTGTATGCCATACTTTTTGTGTAAGTAATTACAATTATGTCTGTGTAGTGATCCTTGAATGAGTGGTGTTCAATAATAGTACATTATTGCAGAGTCCGCCAAGTAGCACATTGCCGGACGTGTCAGTTACGAGTCCGGCAATCGCAATGGCGACCGAGGTATACAATATAATGCTTTTCTCAAACAGTGAGGAAATAATATAATAAAATGCGCTTCGTTAAACTCCAGAAGAAAACTTCCCATATCAGTGTCCGTCAGGCTTTGTTGAGGTCTTCTGGTCGAGTTGCCCACTCCCCGCGCCCCCTCCCCACGCCCGCTTCGCACCCCCGTATTAAGCGCTTCAGTTGACCTATCATGGCCGCCACACGTCCGGCAAATATTTGCGTGTTGGCCCAACACACGTTACCAACTCAATTCCAACCTTATTAAGCTTGTGGTAAAGAGGGATTTTTAACCATAAAACTCTGGCCCAACTTCAAGCGTTAATTAAAAGTTTAGTTTATTTGGAACCGATACTATTTGCCAACTATGGCCCAATTATTTCGAGCCCGTATGTAAATGATGACTTGTTTAAATTATCTGTTTGTTTAATTAAAGTATAAACTGCCTATTTTGAACAGTGTTTAACAGAGATATTATTCCGTGGTGTAACCGAATTTCACGCGGATAAATTCGCATGCAGTGGCTGGCTTTAACTTTTTTATTTTGATTTTCACAAGCTTATTAGGAAGCCGTGGTGGTCTAGTGGTTCGACCTACCGCCTCTCATGCAGAGGGTCGGGGGTTCGATTCCGGCTCGCACCTCTAAGTTTACTTATGTGCGAAATTCAATTTGAATTAACCACTGTGCTTTTCGGTGAAGGAAAACATAGTGAGGAAACCTGCACGCATCTGCGAAATTCAAAGATGTGTGTGAAGTCCCCAATCCGCACTGGGCCCGCGTGGGGACTATAGCCCAAACCCTCTCGTGATGAGAGGAGGCCTGTGCCCAGCAGTGGGACGCAAATAGGCTGTAGTAGTAGTAGTAGTAGTAGTATTAGGAACACCATGAAACTCAACAATGGTGGAAACGATCAAAGAAATTTATTTTATTAACATTTTCACTTGTAAAAATATAACTCTAATCGTAAATACACAATGAAGGAAATATCCACCATTATAATATGTAGAATTCTACTTTTAATTAAAATATGTTATTTATGAGTTTAAAATACAAGTAAGTCCTACCTATAAGTTAAAAACAAGCTGAAAACAAGATACCTACCTGTTTCAAAGAATTTCAAGACAAATTATGTAAATACGCGTCGGCAAGTTTATTATTTCAAATCAACTAATGTATTTATCTATCATCCGTTTTTTAGTTTACTTGAAATCCATTTGAGAAGGTACGAATTAACATTACGGCTTTATGTCAGCTACGTGCATGGCGGTGATTGGTCGTGCATGTGAGTGTAATAATTATTTCTCGTTAGTACTGGCAAATAAAGTTAGGTTTAGGAAGTTTTTGAAATAAGAACCACAAGGAAGAAAATTAAATTGGAAAATTTGTAAATAGCATTCGGCGTACCTAAGGAATTAGCGTAGAACTATGGGTACAGATGTGTTGGCTGCTGTCCAATCTGTCCATCCTGCAATTCAAAATGGATAAAAATATATAATTAATGTTGAACACAGATTATTCAAAGTTAACAAAGTTTTAAAGTGTGTCAAATCGGGTCATCCGTACCCACTATAACGCGTTTAAGCCATAGTTTGTAATTCAATCACACGCCCTCTGGTGGAATGAGGATTAATTATAAATTCCGCGCGTCGCGTGACGGGACTGCTGAAACGGGGCTTAGGCGCAGGCTTACACGCGTACATACAGCCTTTCTTATGCCGCGGAACCGTAGGTAAAGCCTATAGTTATTTGTAGCCATATGTTAGTTAAAAATTAGCAAATTCAGCTGCAGTCAAGAGCATTGAAATCGGGTGCATTGGATGGAAAATCCTATACAAAGTTACCCGGTTTCACCTCTTGAGTGTATCATGAACTTGTGAAGAAATAAAGGATAATTTAAATAATTAGACTGAAATGATGAAAACGGTACTTATCTCAGTTTTATTGAAAACCGATAGTAAACAGTGTCGACCTGGGGCTTTTAATTCCAAATTCAAATGTAAACCCGAAACAATCCATATGCATAAGCCTGCCGAATTCTCCGCACAATGGAAGTTATCCTGCCAAGTGTAACGCTGACGCCCCGAAGGACCGCTGCGGCGGGCGGGACGAGACGGATTTAATGTTGACTTAGGTACAATCAAATGTATTAGCTACCTTTAGTGTTAGTGCGAGAATACTTCAGCTATTGGCAGGGTTTCAAGTACTAAGAGAAGATATTATACGGTAAAAATATTTTCAGGTATTTATGGATTGAAGATATGTGCCAAAAAAGTAAATGTCAGTAGTAGTAATGATAGTTGAGATAAGTAAGTATTAATCTAAATATATAAAATTCAAAGGTGACTGACTGACTGACTGACATAGTGATCTATCAACGCACAGCCTAAACCACTGGACGGATCGGGCTGAAATTTGGCATGCAGGTAGATGTTATGACGTAGGCATTCGCTAAGAAAGTATTTTGCAAAATTCTCACGGGAACGGGAAAAAATCGGGATTTTACTTTTTAATATTTCTGCGCATACGAAGTTGCGGGGAAAAGCTAGTTTAAAATATATAATTCTACAGGAATCACGTCATGTTACCTACGAGTAACTACAGTCACCAAATATCTGAATACTGACTCCTACTACCACGAACACAATCTTATTATTAAGACGTTAAAGTGAATTTTCAGATACCTAATCGTTTTATAATCCTTGTTTGCTCACATATATGTGATAGCGACTGTACTAAAAAACAAGCCATAAATTAAAAAAAAAACTGTTAGAACAAGCTTTTATTAAAGTACCTACTCGTCAAGACGGATCAAACGAGTCCAAACTCGATGAGGTTGTTTCGTTTAACTACCGAATTCCTATGGCCACCTTCCGGTTCCATCATCAGATCAGCTCCACGTCATAATAATCTTGCGTTGTCCTCCGATTTACTCATGCATGCAAAATTTCAGCTCAATCGGTAACCGGAAAGTGGATCAAATTTAATTTGCAAGATTTGATTACAGACACACAAACATCGGGACAGGTGAAGCTAAATAAAATCTTGTAAAAATGTGTTTCGTTTAATTAGTAACCGAACTAAACTCCTTCGAGTATCTATGTGATTAAGTAATAACATGTCTGAAGTCACAATCACAACCTTTATACCGATATGACAAATAATTAAATGAAACCGTATTTTTTTTTTAATTTAAAATGTTCGCAGGTGTTTGTTTTAAATGAAACTCAGATAAAATTCGTCTGCAGTTCACATTAAGGCGATCGAGGTGTTGCTGTCAATTACTTGCATTTTTAATCAGTGACGTCTAGACACTCATTGTGCTTTGTTTGATGTTATTATGTGCCATATGAGTCACGATAATTTGATTCTAATTAAGTATAGTGCGTGGTAACCAATAGTGAGGATTTACACCATGTATTAACAGTACTACAGAACTGGCTACATATCTCTAGTATCCGAGCCGTCAACAAGCCTCCGACCTCGTGCCGCTTTGTGCCGTGGACTCGAGCCTGGCGCAGCCTTTGTCCTGCCTCGTCTCCGGCCTCTTAGCCGCCTGTTTAGAGCCTCACCGCTGCTTGCAAAATGCAACATTGCGAATATGGGTATGACTATTCGATGGGCATTGTTTTGATGTTAAAGTTAAAGTGAATGATAGACACCATGGTTTGGCAATAAAAGAGTATGGGTACGATGAATTTATTTTATATTTTTTTATTATGATGATCGGCAACAGCTGACAAGAATAGAAAACAAAATTATACCTAAGAATTACACGAATTGATTGAATTGATGTAAATATATGAATTTTAAACATGGACCCAATTTTTAATCAGCTTTAGTGCTCCACGTCATGATCAATTCGGATGCAGATGCGTTCGTGGAAACTCCATTTGTGAAATAATAATATTGGGAATGCTGATCCGGTACCGCTCCCGACTCTGGGAACTGGCTGAACCCTTTGAGAGAACTGCCGATGTGCAGTGAACTAGGGCTGTGCGGTTACTAAGAAATGAGGATGGTATGTTTCATATGAATGTCCTTAAACCCAACAAAAATACGTAAAATAGGAGAACAACATATTATCATTATCTACCGTTTGCAATATCAATTTTCATGATTAGTTACCTTGTAATGATGTTTTTTTTCGTTTTACGAAATGACGTTTATTTCTACAACTAAAATAAACGACATATTTCTGTAACTCTAAAAGATGGTTTTTGAGAAAAGGGCAAGTAAAGAAAATGATGATTATTACATATTGTTTCAATAGTCAGTATTGTGTATACCAAATTAATTTCACTAGGAGGATATTTACGCGTACAGTCTCACTCTGTAGCAAATGTATCAATATGTTTATTTTCAAGTTATTTAATATTGCTTTTAATGCTTTTCATATTAACTACATTTACGAAATACCCAATTTATAGGTACGTATAATGAATGTTTAAACAAATAGCAATAAGTATTGAACAAAATACTTTCTGTTGATTCTTCTTTTCGAAGAGATGGGTAGGTACTTTCAAAACTGATATGTAAAACTTTTATTTAAGTGTTAAACTAAATTAAATAGAGAAAAGAGAAGTTACTAAAGTAATTCTCAGATGTATTCATAATAACTTTGCTAGTGCAGTTGCCAGCCTAGGCTCACCGGAACACAGCGCTCCGATATTAAGCGGCTTATGGAACCGACGGGTCCTAGATCGTCGGATAGCTGCTCTGCTCTGTTACAGTCATTATACACGTAGCTTCAACTGCGAACATAGGATCGTTCGTTTTTCAGTAAAAATGTTTTTGGAATTTTAAGTACGTTTGATAACAATATTGATAATTTGATAATCATAAACATAAGATTCATGAGTTATTATGATTTTGATTCAAGAACGTCTATTTTCAAGGGTCACCAAACGACGGATATTTACACAAAAGTAGTGTCCACGTTTCACGTTCATACCTAGGTCCTATTTTGAAAGAGAAACATTGCCAATCAGTAAATTTGTGTAACTGGTTACTCCATTCTCTCTTCATGTTTTAAGCTAACTGGAGTCTGCGGAACGCACCTTTTTGTGATCGTCACGGCAGCAAGCTGGGGTAATGGATTTTAGATTTTTGTAGTATTTGCTGGAATGCTTTTGTGACGAGTGCCACGGGAGATTGTGAGTGCAACACGGCCGTGGTCTGTGTATCGGCGGATTTGGAACGTTGTTGCTCCATTTTGAGCATAGTACTGGCTTTTAAGTGAGGTTAGTACTCGTAGTCTTGTAAAATAGTAGATATATAATATATATTTACCTTTTAATGTAGCATTTTAAGTAGGTAATTAAAGGTAAAGAACCAAATCACCCATATGCAATTAATAGCGAACCAATTCAGAGATGTGTGAAATTCCAAATCAGTGCATTAGCCCAGACCTTTTTTCTGGAATACCTGTCTACTACAGTGGGACGTAATTGCATGTTCTGATGATAGTGGTACTAACTGGTTAAAACCATATTGATCTGGTCAAACTAATATTAAAATATAGCATAATCATTTTAGCCAAAAATGTCTGCTGCTAGGCCTCCCCTGAGGTTCGCCACAATGACCTGTCCCTCATGGATCGATTGAACTCCCGTGATCTTAAACAAGTGGTCGCTCTATCTTACCCAACAATGACAGTTCATTTTTCTGTACTTACAAGGGAATCGGCTATAAGTCCTGCGAGCAATGTGCCCGATGATAGATATTCCTTCAATACATTTTCTTACGTAAGTATCAAGCAGATTTCCAGCTATCTATTTCACCTACACTATATGTAAGTCGTCCAAAGATCATGGAGCGATAGGGCATAGTAATGGACCACATAATGCGGTCGTTTGTGTCCCGGTGCCAGCCATATGTTAACCCACGTTCCTAAACCAAGACGTTACTGGATTGGCTGATGCTTATCGACGAATTTTCGAGCTTGAATAAACCAGGGATGGCAGGAAATAAGTGATCCATACTAATAATAATATTTTTAATGTTTCATTCTTGTAATATTTATAAAGACTTTGTTACAGTATGTGACTATGTGAGCCTCATGGGAGGACACGAAACAAAAAAAAAAGTATATGTTGCATGGATTAAAAAACACAGGAACTATATTTTTTCTTAAAAGAAATATCTCCGTCGATGGACAGGTAATTGCTAGTCAACATCTATCAAATAAACCTTTCTTCTAAAGAAGTGTATTGGGTCTATCGGGGCTCTACTTACACAATTTCCCTCGTAACAAGCGAGCAGGTCAAGCAGGCCAAACTGAGCGTTTTCGTGTGCACAGTGTTTGCGCTGTTTGTACAGCCGGCCTGATGGAATGACAACAAGCTATTGCACCGGCGTTGTTGACGGACTATTTTGGTTGTAATAACTATTGTGTAACAAGAGCAGTAATTGCAGATTAGTGTGATTTTCATTCGTCAGATCTGGACGCACGCTTACCAATTAAATATAGACAAGTTTTAATAATTTTATTAATATTGAAAACGTAGATCAATGTCGATTGGTTGATTGTTTTTAGACACAAAAATACAGTATTTACATATTTGACAAAAATTTATTTTCTTTTCGCATTATAGAAATGCAAAAAAGTTAGGTATTTAGGTATTAGCCAATCTGGAATAAAGAGTCGAATAAAAACAGGAATTTTGCAGACATTTATCATCACTCAGTTGAACCATATTTGTTTATCATCGTGATAATTTCAACAGACTGACTTCAGCAGGTCGCTCTACCTTTACGAAGGCCTAAAGGTATGCAAAACACATTATCTAATACTAAAACCAATTTGGTAACAACAGTTTTATTCTGCGTTTTCGTGAAACAAAAAGGAATCTATAGAAGATATTCGCATTTTTGCCCGCGGGCCTCCAGGACGATTTTTTATATTTCTAAGGCACGTTACATTTTCACTTTGCACTGAGTATGGATACGACGCGTTTGATAGCTGTATTTCAAAATAAATCGGGACTCGCTAAAACCGCAGTTTTTTGCACAATTCGGACCGATGAAGCCATTTTTAAATTCCGTCCATAAATCCTTATTTCCATGATATATCTAGTGTAAAATTGCTTAATTGAATTGCGGAGGCGCGGGACTTCCTATAGTAGATTATATCTACCGCACTAAATTCATACTAATATTATAAATGCCAAAATAACTCTGTCTGTCTGTCTGTATTTCTGTCTGTTACCTCTTCACGCTTCAAGCGCTCTGGAGTCCCGGAAAAGTACATAGGCAACTTTTTGTCATGGAAAAACGTACAGTTCCTGTGGGAACGCGATAACCGAATTCCACGCAGGCGAAGTCGCGGGCAGAAGCTAATGGAAAATAAAACAAGTTTGTAACTCATTCGAATAAGTCTTGTACAGCCGAGTTCATTAATATATGTACACTTTTGGACCTCATTACAACGTGGTAAGGTGGAAAAGTGTGTATATATTGGCGAACTCGACTGTACCAGAACCAAATTAATCTGCTTATTTAAAACACAACTACGCCAACAATTGTTTCACAAACTTAAAAGTCTCACCACATTTTTGTGGAAAAATGAATCTCAACTTCCCAAGTCGTCAGAGAAATCGCCCGACTGATCGGCTTATCGTGTAGTCAAAGGACGGTATAAAGCGGCACAGCGCATCAAAGGGCCCGCATAACGTGGCTGCTAGCTGCCTCGCGCATAAGCCCGTCCTCATGTCGAGGCCACTTTAATTCTCTTATATGATAAGTTTAACTTGAAATTTGTGGTTTATTTAAAGTTGGTAAAAGGGAAACATGATTGTTTACTCTAAAGATAGGTACGATTAGTTGTTAGGTACGATTTTTTATTCCTCTCCTCTCTTTCTTTTATTGTTAAAATAGCTTAGCTTAAGTTATCGTAACACTCCAAATAATCGACGACATATTGGCCAGCAACTCAAAACGAGTACGTCCCCCCTTCCCTATGTTCCATAGCCTCCTCTCATCGTGAGATGTTTAGAGGTAGGTACATATGTATGTTCTCAAGCTCCCCCTTGGGCCTTGCAATAATTTCAATGACCAAGCATTTACTTGGATAGCTAACCGGGTACAACTACTGCTCCTAGGAGCGGGTTCATTTATTTTTAATACTAAATACTTCTTGCGTACCACTTAATTGGAAGGAATTGATGCTTAAAAACAATTTTGACATCCAATTTAAATCACTTTTAACGGAAAGCGCGGAACGGTTTCATTAATCGCACCTCGTCTTGAGCTCTCGGTTCGCCCGTTTCGAACATTATTAATTCGGCAAATTTAATTAAAGCAATAAGGCCGAATCGGCCGGTGATAAATTCGGCCGTTATTTTCAAAAATACGGCCTTCCTAATGAAACTAGCACGTGGCCTCATCGGCATGCACCACGCGCGTGCTCCGAGAGAAATATTCGTACAAATTGTAGATCTTATTTATTCAACACGTAATAGCTCGATTGGGAGAGATTTGGCCCCATACTGATGAGTTTTAGGGCTTTATTTCGGCGTAAATTTTCCTTGAACTGGACGCCGTGAGTGCTCGCTGTCGAGTGTTTGCGCTCCAGAAGAGTGATTTATTTTACGTGACGTTCGGAAAACTCCTTGATTTTCGCTCAGGTTAGACAATACGCTAGTTAATAAAACTAATAACCACTTTTCCTTGGCTTCAGAATATCTGGAATATGCCCTAAAAGTTCAATTTTCCATGCATAAAGTAAACAAACAAAATAAACGTAAACAAAAGAGAATATTCCGTACAATGATCACGATACGCGGCATATATTAATCTAAGTGTACAGTAGTGTCACAGGACGCTATAAAAGCAATTAGTGACCCACCGTTAGTACCTAGGCTATGTGGGGCAATGGGTGATTTGGCAGGACTCCAATGCAATGTGGACCGAGAGGCGAGATCTCATCTCTCGCTCGTGGATTCGGGTATCATTTGTTTCGCATTTTGGCTTCACGTTTCCGTATTTTAATATGCGATTTCGAATAGAGATTATGCATGAGTGGACAAGTAGGTACTTCAAATGCAGGTAAATTCTGCTAGGTGCTTGCAATTTGGCGGTTATAACGCTGAACTCGCTGGCGTGGTAATGGCAAAGCTTGAAAGAGGCCTAAGGCCTGCTTTAGGAATAAGCAAGGCTAAGAAAGAAGAAAGAAAGAATGAAAATCGTTTATTACCACAAAAAAAAAACAAATAATACATAAAAAAAGAAAAATTACTGACCACTATATTAACATTAAAAATAACACTAACATAATGTGAAAAACTGTGGCAATAGGACCCGGCATCAGCGGTGCTGCATGACCCACGCGGGGTGGACTCGTGCAGCGCTGTTTTTCAGCCGGCAGTGAGTAAGCGTGAGGCTAAGGGTGGTGCGTCAAGCGACAAAAGGTGTTATGCCCTATAAATTGGTTAGTAAACATACTTAAAAATGGTTAGTAAACAAAGGTAAATATAAGTAGGTAAGTTCGGCGAAGTCCCGAAACAAAACGTTGCCACCTAAATGAAAACTCAAGTTCGTCACTTGACGTACGGAGTATTTTGAACCCTAAATTTATTCAGGATGAAGAATAACACACAAAATCACCTAAATACTCTTCAACGTTGTTATTTTGGTCAAAGGTTTTATTTTTTTTCATTTTTTTTATAAATCAATGTAAAATTCAGGTCGGTCGTTGGACACACATATTTGCTGGTTCCATTTCGTCTGTTTGCGGAGCTCGACGCAAACAGAGACGGTTTTAAAATGGTATTTGTCACTCGCAAATACATCGAGTACGTTTTCAGATGGGAGTCATTATCTGTGCTATCGAAATAAATTGGTACTTAAAGTTTGATGCTCCAATACTACACCATATTTAATTCAATTAAAAAGGCGAGGTGCCGCGAAACTTTTTTTACTTAATTTATTTCTCTTGCGGTATTCCTACGCTACGCGAGGTCGGCACAACCATTTTTCTTCTTCCAGTCGCTCATATTAGACGTCATCGTCATCATCATCATCATCATTAACGTCATTCATACTCATATTTTCATTTTTAACGCAATCCATCTACACCTTCCTAGGTCTACGTGGGTAAGACGACTTTCAATCCGTAACATGCTATTTAACCTTTTACTCCTCATCTTTTATTATTGTTGGTACTTTAAGAAAGTGACACATCAGTCTATTACCTCAAATTGGGCACAAGCCTCCTTGCCATGAGAAGGTCTTACCACAAACAAAAAAATGGGACTCGAGATTTGAATGCGCCCAGCATGAGAGACCTTAGGTCAAACTACCTCACGACCATGATGTTTTGATAAAATCCGCATTTTTTTACGACCTTCAACCATTATCTCTGTGTGCTCGTGAAGAGATGAAACCTGCAAGTAAAAAGAGAATAAGTAAAGTTACAGGCTGTTAGTGATGTTGTTACATATACATACTGACAGATTCACACTGTGTCCAAGAAAAGTTAAAAAGGTGTAAGTTCAACTCCGTCCACCTAATAACAAGTCCTGTGTGCAATATCGAGTCATAATAGTGCTTCCATAATCCCGGGACCGAGCTGCAATGTCCTCGACTCATTCGCAGAGAAGATCCAAAATGAATAATGTTAAGTAGCTGCCGTGGAAAATGTCTTTAAGCTGCGGTTAAAATGAAGACAGTAATACCTGCTTAAGTTCGTTATAGTTTTATTTTTTGCTGCTAAAATTAATGTAACTCAAGCTCTTTAAGTTTTTGTCGTAAAACCCGGCCACTTTCATAGTGTTTATGTAAGTTTATTGAAGTTACTGGACGTCATTATTCAAACGTAGAGATCTTCTACTATCTAAAGTCCCGCGCCTTCACGTTTCAAAACGCTTCAATTTTTTTATCATTATTTAAAAAGCATTACCAGTCCGTCGTTCAATCTCTTTTTCCTGTCTTGCCTGGAAAGAAACTAATTGGCCCAAATACAGATACTCATGGACATATGCAATTTGTTCTCCGTTTATCTCAATCCTACGGTGTGCGCTGTTGCTCATAAGTTTGGTCTTTGACATATTCATCTTTAGTCCCACTTCGGAGCTTGCCAAGCTTAGATCTTCAAGCATGTCTCTGAGGTCAGTAGCTGTGGATGAGAATAGGACGATATCGTCGGCGAAACGAAGATTAGTCAATCTTTTTTCGCCGACAAGTACGCCCCTCTCCTCCCAGCGCGGCGCAAACTTCCGAAAGACGTGTTCTAGGGTGCTGGTGAACAGTTTTGGCGATAGCGGGTCGCCTTGTTTGACCCCCTTTTGTATATCGAAAGACGGGCCGGAGGACTGAATTCTGATTGATGCGGTACTATTGTCATAAATCTGTTTCAAAAGTTGAATATATCCTGGACTGATATTTTGGTTGTGTAGAGCTGTAAATATGGAATCGTGAGAAATACTGTCAAATGCTTTGCAATAATCCACGAAGGCTAAATAAAGTGGCTGGTTATGTTCAGAGCATTTCTCGATGATTTGGTTCAGTGCATGTAGATGGTCGGTGGTAGAGAGGCCGGGGCGGAACCCTGCCTGCTCGGGCGGTTGGTGTTGATCAAGCTGCCCTGAAATGCGATTTTCTAATATTTTTATAAATATTTTGTAAAGATGAGAGACAAGACTGATAGGGCGATAATTCCCGATATCAGACTTGTCTCCCTTCTTATGTAACAGAATTATATTTGAGTGACACATGTATTTTGGAAACGACTGCGTGTTAATGATATTGTTAAAAAGTTTGCTGATATGGGGGATTAAAGACGGTTCTCCAACTCTTAATGCCTCGGTTGTTATTCCATCCTCCCCGGCGCTTCTATTATACTTCATTTTATGAAGTGCCAAGTACACTTCGTGTTCGGATATGGGTGGTAATATATCGATTACATATTCATTTTCGTCTATTGTATTTTGTTTGTTAATTTTCGAGGAATCTGAGTACAAATCTTTATAAAATTGAGTGGCAATGTCTAAAATTTTACTTCTATGCTTTGCTTTGTTCCTGCACAGTCTCTTAAATTTGTTATCCACGTTTTTCCTGTCGATGTACCTTCTTTTGCCACCTTAAGCGACTTGTTTTTACGTAACGCTATGTCAAAAAGTTTAGTGTGGTAATTTCTTACGTCTTTGCGAATACTACGTTTTACCTCTCTATCTTTGGTTTTATATTCTACGCTACCTTTTGAAAGACCTAACGACTGTCTTTGTTCTATTAGTATTATGGAATCTGGTGATAGTTTCTTGTGTTTCCGCTTGGAGCTCTTGATTTTACTGCTTGCTATTTTTATACTATTTTGTATATGTTCATATTGATCATTAATATTTGTTATCTCGTGGTCTAGAACATTGAAATAATTAGATAATTCTAAATTAAAAACTTCCTTATTGAAAATTAATGTGTCTTTATCATGTTTTATGATTCTGCTTTTATTTATAAGGTGTTGCCGGTGAATTTTAGTACTGAAAACTATTTTGATACGAAGCGGTCTATGATCGGAGCTGAACTTGATATTATTGATCGTTTCGACGTTATGAATTATGTGCCTGTTGGATGTAATTGCGTAGTCTATTTCGTTTTTAGTAAGACAGTTTGGGGATGTCCACGTCCACCGACGTTGTTGTTTTTTATAGAAAAAGGTGTTAGCAATTTTAAGATTTTGTCCGAAGGCAAACTGGATCAGGCGCGTACCACGTATATTCCGGTCGCCGAGACCATGCGGTCCAAGAATGTCGTTGTTATCCAGATCTTGCCTCTTACCTATCTTGGCGTTAAAATCTCCAAGCACTAAAGTGTACGAAGCTCTTTGCTCGTCGCAAGCTTTGTTGAGTAACTCGTAGAAATCTTCTACTTCTTCATCAGTGTATGCAGATGTTGGTGCATACACTTGGATGATGGTTAAAATGACTTTTTCGCTTAATCGAAATTTCAAAACTGCTATGCGATCGGAGTATGCCATAAATTGAATTATGTTATCCTTCCACTTTTTTGCTACCAGAAAGCCCACTCCGCCCAGCCCATTAGAGTTCCCGCAGTAGAAAAAAATGTTGTTTTCTCTCTCAACAGCTTCTTCTCCCTCCCTTCGTACCTCTGAAAGACCTACTATGTCCCAGTTAATATCAGTGAGTGCATTTTCCAGTTCTAACAATCTTTCTTCTGTTCTCAAAGTTCTCGTGTTATATGTAAGAATATTTAATTTGTTATCGGAATCCTTTATTGAATTAGCCGGAGTCGTTTGACGGTGGGAATTCAGTTTCGCCCGGGGATTCTTCGCACCCCCTACTCTGGGTGGTCCCTGCCTACCGTCGTCAGAAGAGACTCCAGAGCCGCCGGGCACTAGGGGCCGGTGCTGATTGTGTGAGTCCATATTGTGGGGGGGTTTGGACGAGTAACCCACCACGCTAGTCCAATGCGTGTTGGTGGGTGAGCAGTAAGCCTTCTGACTCGGCTCGTGAGCGCCGTCGTTGGTGATCTGAAATCACTCCTCCGCCACCGCTCTAAGACAATACCCTGCTCTGGCATTGCCTACCTGACTAAACCGCCGTTACATAGCGCCCTAGTCAGTCATCACACTCATGCCTGGAAGAGCTATTGGTCCATGAAACACTTAATGAAAGGCGATTTGCCTATGTGTCTCAAGCGGAAACTCATGGACATGTGCATACTTCCAATTCTCACCTACGGCGCTCAAACTTGGTCTTTGACAGATTCTCAGAAGTTCAAGCTTGGAGTTTGTCAACGGGCCATGGAGCGTAGCATATTAGGTGTTAAACGTAGGGATCGTATCCGGAACACTACCCTACGCTCCAAGACGCAAATAGTTGACGTGGCTCAGAAGGCGGCCAAACTGAAATGGGACTGGGCTGGTCATATCTGCCGCATGCCGAACGAATTATGGGCCAAAGTAACCACCCAGTGGAAGCCCCACAATTCCAATCGGAGACGAGGCAGACCTCGTCGGCGATGGCGGGATGAAATTGATTCCTTTTTAAAGAATTGGCCAGAGACTGCGCAAGACCGAGAGCAGTGGAAAAAGTGGGGGGAGGCCTTTGCTCAGCAGTGGGACAGAACGGGCTCATAATAATAATAATAATATTTAAAAAGCACCACCAACACTCTCAACGCATAGTCGATGGATGTCTCAGCACGCACACATGTGTTGAGAGTGTTGGTGGTGCTTTTTAAATACATTGAAGCGTTTTGAAATGTGAAGGCGCGGGACTTTAGATAGTAGAAGATCTCTATGCTTCGAAGCTATGAGATCTAATTAAATTTTTACGGCCTCAACATATTAGAACCTCGTTTAATTTAATGCGATCGACGTTAGTGTTATCAGCTGTTGACTTGGCTAATCACACAATATGGAAAGCTACTCTGTTTTTCACCAGTTTACTGTGCGTGCGGCAAAAGCGAGCACGTAGCCTCCAATAATAATTGTCCCCGTCCGGAGGAATAATAAGAATTTAGAAGGTTTCCCGAACGGCGCCGGATTTGTTCCCGGCACTCCTCTAATGGGGCCGTAGTTGGAAATCTAGAAATAATTATTGTTCTGCGCTTTCACCCGGAATCGCGGGGGAAATAAAATAGAATTCAGCGCGAGCCGTGTGTGTGGTTGCATTTCAAAGAACGATAATGATCGGCATTTGATTCCCAACAACGAAATAAAGTAATGTTGTTGCCCATTACAGTTTCACCTACATTTTATTCAAATGTTCTGTAAAACATTTTCTGATTTTATTAGGTAGTAGGAAATTAGTGAGCTGCAGTCAGTTTTGCTGGTACGTACTTTGGAACTAAGAAAATTTAAAGATCATAAGGCCAAGCGCGCACCACGATATTTTGTCATGCGATAATTTTGTCGCAGAAATGCAACTTATGGGTTTATTATGTCAGTACGTGCATATGCGAAAAAAAGATCGTAAAATAAATTCGATAGATAGATAGATAGATAAAACATTTATTTGTTGCTACAGACACACATACACTACACATACAAAACAACGCAAAAAAAGGAATATATAAACACAGTTTTTACAAATTAGACACTTAAATTAGAAAAGAAAATGAAATAATGGTACGAGTGCGCTGCAGCAGGACAAAAAGGTCCGACTCAGGTTTTTGTTTTGCTCCCACTACAGGAGCAAGACACTGATAATTCTGCCAGAACCTGAGGTCAGAAGAATTTGTGATTTAAATAAATAAATTTCACACATATTGACCTAGCCCCAAACTAAGCAAAGCTTGTACTATGGGTGCTAGACAACGATATAAATATGTACTAATATAGAGAAATACATACATATATAAATACTAAACATCCATGACTCGAGTACAAACATTCGTGTTCACCACACAAAGTTTGCCCCGAGCGGGACTCGATCCCGCGACCGTCGGAACAGAAGGCAGGGTCACTATCAACTGGACCAATCCGGCCGTCAAATTTGTCACATTCTAAAATCGTGTTGCAAAAATTCAATCGTGGTGCGCGATATATGACTGCATCTATTAGCCCCACTTGCACAAAGCCGTTAACCTCGGGTTAACCGCTTCATTATCATCATCATCATTTCAGCCGAAAGACGTCCACTGCTGGACATAGGCCTCCCCCAAGGCTCGCCACTCAGACCGGTCCTGTGCTACTTGCTTCCACCGGTTTCCTGCGACCTTTACGAGGTCGTCGCTCAATCTTGTTGGAGGCCTACTGACAGCTCGTCTCCCGGTTCGCGGGCGCCACTCAAGAACTTTCCGGCCCCATCGGCCATCAGTCCTGCGAGCAATGTGCCCCGCCCACTGCCACTTAAGGTTCGCAATTCTTCGGGGTATGTCGGTGACTCCAGTTCTACTGCGGATATCCTCATTTCTGATTCTATCACGCAGAGAAACCCCCAGCATAGCCCTTTCCATTGCCCTCTGAGTGACTTTGAGCCTTCTTATGAGACCCATCGTGAGCGCCCACGTCTCGGAACCATAAGTCATCACTGGCAACACACACTGGTGGTTAACGGCTTAACTCAGATTTATTTGTATGAATTTAACGTGGGTTATGGGGCTAACCCTAGGTTAGCGGCTTGGTGGAAGTGGGACTTGCGAAACAAAGAAATACAGGCTATTTTTTTCTTTTTCTGAAATGCTATTTGTTTTTCAATGGTCGTAACTCGATGGAAGTAGAAAATGAGTCATTCTAATACTATTTACTTTGCCAGGGGTGATAAACGAAACGTCCTCCGCTCACACCGCCGCGCCGCCGGGAACGACCTTTAATCTCCTTACAAAGGTCCAATTTCGGCCGTAATGGCGGCGATGCTTATTCGATTTACTGCTGAGGCGCTGCTGCAAATTCCGTCTCAACTATCTCGGTAGTAAGTCTGGCAAAATAAAGCACGTTTAAGATTTACTTGCTTCAAAATATTACTGTTTTTGTAAGGAACATATTTGTGACTTGACTTGACGTCAATGCTAAAATACGGTTTGACAATTGGCACTTAACATCAATGTTAACGGACAAATGGTTAATGGACAAAAAATTTGCCTGTGTAAAGACATACCTAATTACATATGAAAGCTTTCTATATGAATCTCGAACGTTCTTCCATAACGCCCGTATTCGTACCGCTATTATGCATTCCATTTGTAAACAAAGAAATGTAATTCCGCCCAGCACTCACGATCTTTTAAAACCGCAGAAATAGACTAAAACCGCAACAATGTCGGTGCATTTTTGATATATCCCGCATCCCGCACGCTCGGCGCTGCTCACTCACTCTGAATACCCACGCGCTTTGTCACGCAGACGCCACAATGTGCGGTGTGAGCGACAGACGACACGCGGAAAACACGGATTTTCTTGGTTATGTACTTCATGGTCATTGAAATTGTGTGAAGACCTCGAGTATCTTTTCACATGAATTAGTTACTGAAGGGTATATTTTACGAATTCAACTATTAAAATGAATAATGTTTGAATATAATAATACTGTACGACTGGATTTAGATAATTTAATGTTATTTACTACCCACAATTCATCATCATCATTTCAGCCGATAGACGTCCACTGCTGGACATAGGCCTCCCCCAAGGCGCGCCACTCAGACCGGTCCTCTGCCACTCGCATCCACCGCGTTCCCGCGACCTTTACAAGGTCGTCACTCCACCTTGTTGGAGGCCTACCGACAGCTCGTCTACCGGTTCGCGGACGCCACTCCAGGACTTTCTTGCCCCATCGGCCATCAGTCCTGCGAGCAATGTGCCCCGCCCACTGCCACCCACAATTACCGCGCGGGAATTGCCCAAACTAAACTGCCACTGTACAACTTTGACTCAATATGATGAGCACGCAATCTGCGGTCAACTAGAGTCAGCCACGAGCCAGCAGATGTGGTGCATCACACCAGTTTTGATGGGTGCATCCGGCTGCTATCATCGATTACTCTTCCGAGTACACACTGGTGGCGTATGACTTGTGTTTGTAATGTTTTCCTCCGCTAACCGCTACATCTTGGGCGCTTCACCGTCGCCTGCCCGCTGACACGCGAGCGCCACATGCTGACTCAGTGAAGATCCACGCGTATGTTGGCGTATTCAAAAAACCGGCCAAGTGCGTGTCAGGGCCACGCGCAAAGTATAGGGTTCCAAAGTTGACGATGCCCACAGTACCTTTCTAAGACTTATTAGCATCTAGCTAGCCTGTTGTATGACGTGCCCGCCCGACGCCCCTGCCGCTCGAGAAAAATCATTGTTTTTTTAATCATTTCATAAGTTGGTCGTTGGTTGGTTGATAGTTTTCCTTTCAACTACGTTATATATGCCACAACCGTGATTTTTTTCAGCCATCCAAATACCACCATTTAGCTGGCAGGGGTGGGGGGGAGGGCACGCGACTCTAACAAAAAATAGCACTTTAAAGCTTAATATTTCACAAACGCATCCCTTAATCAAAAAATGGTTTTAACAAACCCACAATATTTTTCTAAGACCTATTCAACGATATGCCGCACCATGGGGTATGCAAGAAAAAAAAATGACATCCCCACTTTACGAGTAGGGGAGGTACCCTATAAAAAAATATATTTAGAAATTTTATTGTACCACTTTGTCAGCGTAACTAATATGTATATTCGTGCCAAATTACAGCTTTCTAGAACCAAGCATCTCCGAGCAATAGTCCGGACAGACGGACGGACGGACATGGCGAAACTATAAGGGTTCCTTGTGGACTTCGGAACCCTAAAAACGGACGAATCTTAGGTAAATATTATGCTAAAGGTTTTCAAGTTACCTATTAAATACGTGAAACAAACTGAATATAAACAAACTCATCATTTCAGCCGAAAGACGTCCACTGCTGGACATAGGCCTCCCCTAAATAATAAACAAACAACCTAATCAATGGATATACAAAACCTCAGCAACTCTATCTGTCTGTTACCTCTTTACGCTTCAACCGCTGGACCAATTTGGATGAATTTTGGTATAGTTGGAGTCCCGGGAAAGGACATATAACCGAAACCGAATTCACGCGGGCGAAGTCACGTGCAGAATCTAGTTTCAAATAATTAAAAAAAAAAACAGGTCAATCAGCATAAACGGGCAAATTGAACTAAAAAGTTAAATTATGCACACCAACAGTAACATAAAATTTGTGGTCCTACATCATCATCATCATCATCAATTCAGCCGAAAGACGTCCACTGCTGGACATAGGCCTCCCCCAAGGCTCGCCACTCCGACCGGTCCTGTGCTACTTGCTTCCACCGGTTTCCCCCGACCTTCACGAGGTCGTCAGTAGTTATATATTGGGCATTCTGGCACACCTCGCTCGGGCATTCGCCCTCACTCGTCTTTGTGTGCCAGAACGCCCAATATATGTTTTGAAAAACGTAACGCTACGCATAACAGAAAACCAAAACTAGACAACTTGCGTTGCGTTACGTTTTTCAAAACATATATTGGGCGTTCTGGCACACAAAGACGAGTGAGGGCGAATGCCCGAGCGAGGTGTGCCAGAATGCCCAATATATAACTACTGTCGTCGCTCCATCTTGATGGAGGCCTACCGACAGCTCGTCTCCCGGTTCGCGGACGCCACTCGAGAACTTTCCGGCCCCATCGGCCATCAGTCCTGCGAGCAATGTGCCCCGCCCACTGCCACTTAAGGTGGGTCCTACATATCAAAACATTATTACCATTTGAGGTTTTATTTCCCCGCCGCCAGTGCCACCACGTAACGCATTTGAATACGCACAGTTCCTCTTTGAAATAGTTCCGCTGCCTGTTTTGCGTGGCCTTAGAGCGGAATTCGGGGGCGGTGAATGCGCGCTGTTTAGGACGCTGTGACGCGGAGAGAATGTACTCTAGAGGAATGTACCTACTCTGCTGTTGGACATAAGTATTTCAAGGATGTAGCAATTTTAAAGTCTTCAGTTTCACTTAGAGAATGCAAGCTGAAATTTTACCGTTGTTCTTCTTTACAAGTGAAAATTTTAGAGAAAATCGGGACTGTTTTTTAGTGAAAAATATTTAGGAACTGAAAAACCACGATAGCTTAAATATCAGATTTATCACATACTAATTATTTGTCAAAGGTTTAGCTGAAAAGACCTTCACTGCTGGTCTTGCCTGAAGTTCGTCGTATTGATGTTCCTACGCCATGCGCCACCATATCCATCAAATTTATCGAATTATTAATCATAACAATAGCCAAAATTACCTATAAGACAACGTTTGAAGCTTTAATACCCAGGTAATTTATGTTTCCGTGTTTCTTTTACAAAACGCCTTTTGTACATTGATACAGCAAATTCCTTCGAATCTTTAGTAGCTAGCTCACTAAATGAAACTTCGCTTACTCCTTAACGGTCTACTGAGAAGGTCCAGTTCTATATACAGGGGTGTAGCTGTAGGTATAGACATTGCCGGACCGTTTAACAATTCAGCTCCACGGCCCGCAACTAGTCACAACTTAAACAATCACGCAAAGAACGCCCTGACGACGGTCCGGGAGTAATTGGAATTCCTCACTGTCGTCGAATGCGGAATAAACTTGTTTAGGAGATATTGGAACTGTTAAACATGGAGACGTAATCTTGATAATAGTTTCCTGGGATAACACTTCAAGTTCAAGTAAAATGACAGTTGGATTCAGAATTTAAAGCGCCGTCATCACATCATCATCATCATCAACCTGTTAATATCTTCTGTATAAGCTGAATGGCTGAGCCGTGGTGGCCTAGTGGTTCGACCTGCCATCTCTCATGGAGAGGGTCGGGGGTTCGATTCCGACTCGCACCTCTTAGTTTACTTATGTGCGAAATTCAATTTGAATTTACCACTGAGCTTTTCGGTGAAGGAAACCTGCACGCATCTATGAAGTAATTCAAAAATGTGTGTGAGGTCCCCAATCCGTACTGGGCCCGCGTGGGGACTCACACCAAACCCTCTCGTGATGAGAGGAGGCCTGTGCCCAGCATTGGGATTCAAATAGGCTGTAGTAGTAGTAAGCTGAATGGCAAGTAGCAGCACTTCAGCAGAGGTCGACTTTTTGCCGACATAATGTCACGGACTTGAATTGAAGAGTCGCTTTGATCCCTTCTAAATTTTGTGGTATTTTACATACCTACACTGTTTGCATTTCACGGCTAAAATACTAAGAGTAAAGTAGCTCAGGCACTGTACAGTCGAGTTCTTTAAAATGTGTACAATTTAGTTTTACTCGTACAGTGAAAATACTTGGCGCATTAAATCAAAACGTGAACCGAATATTCACAAATGTTTTCAAAGTAATTGGACGGCTGTCCCGTGAAATTAAACATTCCTGAAATCAACATAAAGCGTAAACACCGGAATGGTACCTAATAAAAATAGTCCTCTTGAAATGGGAAAAATACGACCACCTGGATATTACTTTTGTATGGAGCGGTGCACCGGTAATGCCCGTGTTTTTATAACCAGGCTTAACCGGGTGCGGGCTGGTTAATCCGGCTATGTATGTAAACTAAATAGATTCTAGCAGCGATCAATTACAAGCACCGATGTACGAGGCGAATACATGAGAATGATGAATAAGTAGATACTTACGAATTTGACGTGGGTTAAGAGGCTAACCCGAGGTTAGCGGCTTGGTGCAAGTGGGCCTAAGTAAACTATTCATATCTCTAGTGTTGAAATGCTTTCTGCTTACATAATATACAATATATACTCGAGTAAGTTAAGTCGATTCTTGTCAGATTGCGAGCATTTCTAAATATAATTCCTCATTATTTTACGTTAAGCAGTTGTAAAGCTCTTGCGTAGCAATTAATTCTGTAATTTCGCTATCAACGGCAGTTTTGGAGCTATAAGCTTGATATTCAATTAAATGAAACCGTTAAATCTTGCAGAAAATGCCAGCCAGCGCAAAATCAGCCAGTGTTAAAAACTTACTCAATTTTATCTATATTCAAAATGGCTGTGATTCCAAATTTGAATCCGCGCTATGTCCATAACGGCCGCGCCTTTGTGTGATAAGAGCCATTGTTACATTTTTAATCGGGGAAGATTAAACCGAGTCCGTGGGCACACATCGGGCTACGGTTATAGCTTCGATTCCAGGGAATAGTGATGAACGCGGGCTTTTATAGTTGCGGATAATAGAGAGACTCGTAATGCAGGGTTGAAGCGTTTTGTGCTGACGGTGCTGACAATTGTTTCGACTTATCACCTAATCGTAGTTCCTTTTAGCTAGCGATGTGTATTTGATCAGTAACTAGCGATGCTGCTAACTTTTCCGATAATCGCGAGTTCTAATCCCGCCACTTTGTGCGATGTTCAGTTTGTTGTAAATTAAATCTTTATTGCCACAGGGGAGATTATCCTTCTTAGTGCAAAGGACCCCTTGTTAGTCTCGATCTCTCATTCTTTCAAATTCAATCATTAATTCATCATCATCATCATCATCATCATTTCAGCCAAAAGACGTCCACTGCTGGACATAGGCCTCCCCCAAGGCTCGCCACTCAGACCGGTCCTGTGCTACTTGCTTCCACCGGTTTCCCGCGACCTTCACGAGGTCGTCGCTCCATCTTGTTGGAGGCCTACCGACAGCTCGTCTCCCGGTTCGCGGACGCCACTCGAGAACTCTCCGGCCCCATCGGCCATCAGTCCTGCGAGCAATGTGCCCCGCCCACTGCCACTTAAGGCTCGCAATTCTTCGGGCTATGTCGGTGACCCCAGTTCTACTACGGATAAATTCACGGATTAATTCATATATGGCCCAAACCCTCTCATGATGAGGGGAGGCCTGTGCCCAGCAGTGGGACGCAAATAGGTTGTAGTAGTAGTAGTAGTATTCATATATAGGTTATAGACGTAAGTACTAAAATTACATTAAAGGGATGTACAGTCCCTCATCATCATCATCATTTCAGCCGAAAGACGTCCACTGCTGGACATAGGCCTCCCCCAAGGCTCGCCACTCAGACCGGTCCTGTGCCACTTGCTTCCACCGGCTTCCCGCAACCTTCACGAGGTCGTCGCTCCATCTTGTTGGAGGCCTACAGTCGCTGTACAGTCCCTAATTTAAACTTAAATCTAAGATTTTAGAGATGTACGTAATAGTCTAAGAAAGTATTTTAGTTTCCAAGCTGGGAACGAGACGATCAGCGTTGTTTATTCGCAACTCCCCAATTAAATCGCGAGCAGAATGCCCAAACATCATAATATTGTATCTCCCAAGAGGCAAAGTGGATTAGCACTGCCGTAAAGACTAGCCGCCGCAGACGCTCCACTGTTGTGTAGGAATTTTCTTTTGAACCCTAATGTTTACCCCGCGACACAAGAAGAGGGGTTTTTTACGTTTAAACTGTCTGTGAATCTGTGTGTTTGTCTGTGACCTCCTAGTTTTGCAGCGGATGAACCAATTTCGTTTAGTTTTCTTGCCTTAATAACTACGAAACTATTATTCTTAGAAATGTGATTTTCACCTCAAAAATATCTAGGTATTAAGGAACTCGATTGTAAAGACGTCCTGCAAGGTCGTCAAAGACACCAGGAGCACCAAATGCGTTACCACTCTCAAACGATTGTCGGTGTTTATTTTGTCAAACTGTGTGAGAATTAATAACAGTAGGCCGGGTGCGGTCCCTCGCCGGGGAAGTGCCGGGCTGCCCGCGACCCCGCCTTGTTTACGAGACTTAGCGCACTTTAGCACAATTAACCCCCATAAAGAAGCAGCCTTATTAAATTAACTTGGTAACATGTTTATAACTTTGATAGCTCGTTGTAAATAAGTGAGTGCTCTGTTGCTCTGTATAAGTTTAATATTTAACTACGTTAAAATGTAGGTTTTTCATAGAGAACCATTCTGGTTCTCTATGAAAAACCTACA
Organism: Aethes cnicana; assembly: GCA_963971205.1. Lineage (NCBI taxonomy): Eukaryota > Metazoa > Arthropoda > Insecta > Lepidoptera > Tortricidae > Aethes > Aethes cnicana. The sequence goes on along the minus strand of OZ020274.1, from coordinate 147,500 downwards.
TTTTAACCTAGCAATATTTTGAAGGTTTTGTAGAAAGGGGTTAAAAATAAAAAGCATTTGATACATTATTTTAATTGGACTGAAGAAATAACTACCTATTAGAAGCCTTTTTCCCACATAATTACCTATACCTACTAAATTCAGGTCTATAAAATCTATTTTATACTTTAAAAGCGCTAATCTTGTATACTTATTTATTTTTAGAAAAAATCAGAAACGGTTCTGACCACTTGGATGAACTTAAAAATATAGCGGTTTCGGGTGCGGTAAAACTATCTAGCTACCCAAGTCTCACGTTGCCTTCTTACTTCAAATAACACTAATTTTATTACATTAAATCGTGATGATAGAGACAAAAGGAGATCATTCAACGTTGTGCTTGCATTAAACACAGCGCCGAGCCTTTCCCTGAGATCCCTTGAAAAAACTTCATTTTCACAGAGGTGTGTAAGTTCTACCGTAATCTGTGTCCCAAGTTTGACACAAGTAATCAAATAACAAGCGTCAAGATTAGCTAGTGTTTATAATTTTAATAAAGTCAAAGGTTCAAACTTCCCGCTATTTGCGAAAAACGTAAGCTCTTGTTGAACGAAATTATCGAGGATTACCCTTTTGACTTTGAATTGGCGGGCTTGGTTATTTGAGGGATTTAGAACTTGAGATTAATTCCGAGAGAAACTCTTGTGACTTGCTTATCGTTGACTCTTGAGGTTTATGGTAAAGTTCATAGGAATATTTTTTTAATTAATATCTACTATATAAAAATAAGTCGGGTTTTCCTCCCTGACGCTATAACTCCAGAACGCACGAACCGATTTCCACGGTTTTGCATTCGTTGGAAAGGTCTCGGGCTCCGTGAGGTTTAAGGCGGTACGAAGTCCGCGGGGTCAGCTAGTTATCTATATATTTTGAACCTTACTACGGACAATAAAGGTTAGCTGGAAGAAATTCCTTCTAAAGATAAGCTCGCCTTTGTACATGTGTCTCTTCTCTGTATTGAAAATTGTATTAGTGTGTTTTTACTCTGTACAATAAAGTGTTACTTACTTACAATCGGTCCTTGGGGACTGTCTGTAGGGAGCACTAAAAGAAGATTTCATAAAATACCTAAGGGAAAGGGAAAAAATGGGACTTAGTGGGTTAAGCCGCGGAAGACTGCCTGGGTTCTAATACTTACCTGATTACGCTAGGAGAAGGGGTATACTTTTCGAGTGTGTACGTAGGTACATACCTAAGTATGTTTCTATTTCACACTCTGTAGCCTAAATGGCTTGATATTAGCTTGTGAGGTGTCGTTAAATTCGTCTTGATTGTGATCGTGACACTAGGTATATGAAAAGTTTGTATACATGCTGTCGGGTTTTTCACCCGACTGCGCAAGAAGGAGGGTTATGTTTTTCGAGTGAATGTATGTATGGATGGATGGATTTTAGCTTGCGAGGTGTCGTTAGATTCGTCTTAATCGTGAGAGTGACACTGGGTATATCAAAATTGCTTAAAACAAAATGGCTGACTTTTGGAGGCATTTTAAACGTTTCCAAAAATATATTTTTTAATCATTGCCAATCGAGTGGGGGGTCAAATGAAGGGCTGAATGAATGGATCACAAATATATATGTGAAATTAAATGTTTGTTTGCAGTCGGGTTCTATATTCTTGCAAAAATCGAGTTATTATTTACTCAAAAATCGACATCTATGTACAATGTACCCTTTGCCATAAGCAATACCCTTCACTAATATCTGAGCCCACAAGTTCTAGGTTTAAACAGTTATACATATAACTACATAGCGGGATAAGGGATATTGCTTATGCTCATTGCCTTAATACAGCTAGGCAGATAATGAACAATTCAACGCATATTCTGCGCATCTCGTACAATCCAGAATATAAAACTACGAGTATATTACACAGCATACAAATCCATACTTAAATAAGGATCAGACTGTGAAAAGAATGGATCTTGTTATAAAAGCTACAAAACACGTTTTAAAAACGATATTTATTTTATTTCAGGTAAGCAGAATGCCGCCTCGATCTAGAAAACATAAAAAGCCTTTTCAAAGAGGCAAAGAAAGATAAGATATCTCTGTGGTAAGTTTAAAATTAACAGTAAAGAAAAATAAATCAACATAACAATGGATGAAATTCTTTAATAGGAAAGGTACCTACCTACCTACCTACTAGTATTAAAGAAATTCACACTTTTCACTAGTAAAAGTTTCAATATATAATTAAATATGTAACGGATATAATAATATGAATAAATACGTCCGTCGTTGAACAAGATATTTTGTGAGACAAAATGTCCTTAGGATCTCCGAATAATTTATTCCCCACACGTTACTACTACTACTACTGCAGCCTATTTGCGTCCCACTGCTGGGCACAGGCCTCCCCTCATCATGAGAGGGTTTGGGCTATAATCCCCACGTGGGCCCATACTACCATACTATCCATACTATCCATATAAATATTATAAATGCGAAAGTAACTCTGTCTGTCTGTTACCTCTTCACGCTTCAACTGCTGGACCGATTGAGATGAAATCTGGCATGGAGATAGTTGGGGTCCCGGGAAAGGGGACATTGGGGACTTCACACACATCTTTGAATTACTTCGCAGTTGCGTGCAGGTTTTCTCACGATGTTTTCCTTCGCCGAAAAGCTCATGGTAAATTCAAATTGAATTTCGTACGTAAGTAAACTTAGAGGTGCGAGCCGGAATCGAACCCCCGACCCTCGGCATGAGACTTTTTCACGTTACTAAGTTTCCCTATTATTGAAGAGTCGTAATATTGTCACTATATATCTCTATCAATCATTTGCCCGTCTTTCGAGGCCAAGAAAGGCGAGACTTTTACTTCTTCCTTCAGATTTACAAAATCTCCCGAGTCCTTTTTGGAGTGTAGCGCCTCCGCCACACCACTCCTAGTGGTAGCCGACGATATGCAGATTAGCGGCGAGTTCCATTATAAATCACTCCGAGCGCCTCCACTTGAAATAATTATGGCTGCTCTTAATCAAAAGAGGGACCGTTTTTATAATAACATAACTTTTTAAATTATGCAGCGGTATGCGGTCCGACGCAGACTTTAAAAACTTAAAATTATATTTTAATTAAATCTGCAGTGACAGAGACACACTTTAGAGCATTAATTAGACGTTCTAAGCAACGCTTTTTAGGGTTCCGTACCCAAAGGGTGAAAAACGGAACCCTATTAATATGCCTCCGATGTCCGTCCGTCCGTCCGTCCGTCCGTCCGTCCGTCCGTCCGTCTGACTGTCACAGGGCTCTATCTCTTCAACGGAAATAGGTAGGGATTTGAAATTTCCACAGAATGCGTGTTTTTGTACTCGTCAATTGAAATATGTGTATTAAGATTTCATAGAGAATACTGCAATGTCACTCTTTTCATCGTTAAATAGTCATACTTCCGAAACAACCGAAATAAGTTATTTCGATTCGCTCTAGACGATCGAAATACTTTTTCACGTTTCGGCATGGCCATCTAGATGCACGTCGTGACCAACTAGATTACAGGCCCTACCACGAAGAGCAAAATTCAAACGACATTTATTTTTCTTATATACTCGTACTAATGAGTTAAATTATTAATTTTAATGGACTCGTACAAAAAGTATTGTTCACAATAGTGCCATAATCAAGCTTTTCAATCTCGTACCTTACTTAGGCCACTCAGCAAGCTTCGTGGCCTAAACGTACTCGACTGAAAAGCTCTCTATTATGTCACGATTGCGAAAAATACTATTCTGTGGCCGCTATCACAACAAATACTAAAAAGTTAAAATATATCTATATAAATTGGGGTCTTCATACAAGTAACTGTTTTTTTCTTCGTCTCATTTCAAGCGCTCTATCTAATGAACCATTATTGTTAGACACCTGAAATTTTCACAAAATACGCATTATTAAAGCCTCCATCACAACAAATACTGAAACAGTCAATAAGTTTATTCCCAATGCGGATTTTCACACAGGAAAGTTACGTATTTTTTTCGAACGTCGCTCTTGACGTACATTAATACAAAGAATAAAAATAAATGATTTCCTGACTCTAAAACAATAAAAAAAAAATAGAAAAACTGAAAAGAATTCAATAAGTATAAAAAAAGAGAAAAAAAGTGTGGAGGGTTTGGGATTTGAACCCACGTTCACTCGAATGAGTTTCCACGTCTCTCACGAATACGCCACCAGAGCACTTACTACGCTGGCGAAATTAGGTATCTATATTCCGTAGTTAGAACGAATCAAACAAATGTCTAATTCAAATTTCGAATATTTTTTGTATATTCATTCAAGTCCATGATGTGACTTAATAGTTCCATGTTGCCAGTGTTGTTTTTTTCTAATGGACTCATCGATGTTGCTGGCTAAAGAAGCATGTTTAGTTTAAAAAAAAATAGTACATAGTTATGATGAATTAATAAATTCTATACAGACGATGATTCCTAATTCCGATATGTGAATTTTCTCCTATCTTCCAATAAAATCTTGTTCGGCTTCGACCCTGCCTGATAGGGTCATAAGGTACTTAGTGTTGTGATTAAATTGATATTTTTTTTCACCAACTGTAAATAGGGATCACATAGAGACGCTCAGTTGTACGGAACCCTACATATGCGATTCCGCATTTGACTGATTTTTTTGATCTATTGATCTTTAAAGTCCATGAACTTCTTCGTTTACGTACAAAACGTATGGGGTTTGATTTTAACATGGATCAATATTTGGTATAGACTACTTATTTATTATTCGGGGAAAAGCACACAGTTAACGTGGGAATGCTCTCTAACAAACTCCTTGCGGCCGAAGTCACGGTAAAGTTTCTTCAGTCATCCATCAAGATGTCTAGTTGTACCTATTACCTCAGCTCGTCGCATGAAGTTCTTTCCGTTTTCTTTCCCTGGAGACTTGCACTCTGGTCACTTTTAACCGTTTCACAAAGCGTTCGAGTTTGCTCGCCGCCACCGTCTGTCCTAAACTCAGGCAGCACGTCCTGTCCGCAAGAGATAAACAAGCCAGCACAATGCAGTTCCGTAGGATATCGTCCGTGGCACATGCATATTAAAAATGACCTGATACATTCAGAGGTAGTTTGACAGCGGAAAATATAGGTACGTTACCGCCTTGTAAACGTCTGAAATATCGGTAGCAACAGGAAAATGCAGCGGATAAGTATTTCTGGATGTCTATCGGAATTTTAAATCTTCGTAATGTGTAACTGTGAAATTTCTAAAAGATGATTGTTACAGGCAAAATTTTAAATGGGTTTTCAAAGGTTGATATCAATTTCTAGGTTCGTAGAAGTATAATTTTAGTAATAGTCTATGAGAGTGGAGGCACAGCATAGTAATAGTAATAACGGTGGAGGACAATAACTTCAAATATGAAACGGCGAATCCCTTGTTTTCCGACCCAAATTCACTTGGTAATTGTGTCTCTTGAACTTTTCACTTTTTATTTTACCATCGAAAAAGTAAGGTGAACCTAGTAGGACAACCTTTATACAAATCAGCATACGCCCTAAGTAACTATTTAATGTGATCAAAGATGTCGCTACCTGTGTAGACTGTATGAAAATCGTTAAGCGCCATCCACCTGGATATTGCTCGCGTACAGAGCTTTTTTGATGTACGCCACAATGTAAGAAGATTGTCAGTCTTTATAATTAATTACCTTGTCTGCTTTTATAGATGTTTCACGATTTCATCAAGCGCCGAGAAGAGCCATAAATGCTATAGTTTTGTCGACAAGCAATTCCGTTAGAAGAAACCTAGCTCTCACGTAATAATGAAGAAGTAATTCAATTTTACCCCATTTAGCTTTATTATAGTTGCGGTACGAGTAGCTTGACTTGTCGACTTTGGGGCGCATACGTCAGGGATGAAATTCTCAGCTGGCACCTATGGTTGAATCATGGCTAAACATAATGTAGTCAAATTTTAATATTAATTTAGCATTACACGCGACACTAATCCAAACTGGGGTGGTTCCAGTGCTGGAGACTAACCCGAACTCCCTCGTGACGAGAAGAGGTTTGTGCCCAGCTGTGGGACGTAAAAGGCGGTTGTGTTTGCGTTGTTTGTCACTCGTAAAATCGCCAACATAATCTAGTTACAAATTGAGGATCGCATAAAACTAAAACAGACTACTTTTTGTAACGTAATTTAAAAGTTTTGAAACTAATCTTGAAGATGTAATAACTAAAGTTGTTTTACCCGACTTTACAGTTGCGATTTTTTTAAATAGTAGTAATACTTCACTTGTATCCACGTTTCACTACATCTTTGACTAAATCTTTATTAGGTACAAAGTTTAAAACAGGATGGCAATAAGAACGACTAAAAAATATCGTTGAGTTTCTCAACAAAGTACCTACTCTTAAATGATCTCTATTATGGATTCATTTATAGATAGGCCTCCAACAAGATGGAGCGACGACCTGGTGGAGGTCGCACGAAAACGGTGGATGCGTGTGGCACCAAACTGGCCTGAATGGTGTGCCTTGGCCTAATATGTCTAGTAGTGTTCACTACTTCTTCTTCGTCTTTTGGCTAAAACGATGATAATGATGAGAAGTATATATTCTTCAAGAACTTTCCCTCAAACTCTTTCTCTAAATCTTTTGTAAACCACCAATTGTTTGGCATACCTGTATCACCATTCTAGTCTTATCTTTCCGGGTATATTTCCATAACTATCTTTTTCCCGCGATTCCTACGCGCCTAAACATTAAAATGTAAAAATCCCATTTGTTCCCGTTCTCGTGGGAATTTCGGGAAATCCTTTCTTAGTGCTCCCCTGCGCTCCCCAAGGAACCTGCATGCCAAATTTCAGCTCTCTACGACCAGTAGTTTCGGCTCTGCGTTGATATGTCAGTCAGTCAGTCAGTCAGTTTCTTTTTTTATATATTTAGATATAGCATCGCTTACTTATAACCAGTACAGTACGCCGAATCAATTTGAGCTTAGAAATTATCGCGTTGCTGAAATCGTGGTGAAATAGAGGCCTGTTCTCAACGGCGGTCGTCGCCGCGTGCTATTACACGTCTGAGTGCCTCTAATTGCTCTCCGATGGCCCTTATTGCACTTTATGAAGCGAGCCTTGCTCCAGGCACTGCGAAATGCATCTGATGCTGTTACTAGATGGTACAAGCCTATATGAATGAAAAATGTAGAATTCATAGAACACACCTTTCTCCCAAAATACACAGGATACGACGAAATTATAAGTTTTTGGTTTTGGCTTACGGAACCGTTAACTATTTAACGCTGACTAACGCTCTATATAATTATTTAAGCTGTTTAACAACTAGCAACATACTAGCAGTTTCATTGAATCAACAGCATAAACCGCACCCAAGGAGCCACAACACCGTTCCACGTGAAAAGCCAGCAATTTCAATTGAAAAAGTTGAAAACCTCGGCCTTTGTTGAGCATTTCACGCGATTGCTCGTCGAGCACATAAACAGGGTAATTTTCCCCGAGCGCCGCCGAAGAGCGGCGGAAAAGCCCGAGCGGCGGCCGGCGTCACTCATTACACGTCTCGCTGGCGATAATTGCTTCCCCACCATATATCACAGTTGTATTTCTGTAATGACGGTCGTAGATAATGAGCGCGGTCGTGCGTTGAGACCACGAGCTGTCCTGACAAACCTATAGCTATAACATACAAGAGAACACCCTCATGTTGCTAGCTGGCGCCTTTATCGTACGGTAAAAAAGTAAGCAATCTTCAAATCTAACTAATTTTGATATATTAATATTTATAATTGTATAACAGAACTCACTGAGAGCTTTACTAGAAACGATCAAGAAACTCATGCATATTTTTATCGTGAATGAATTATATCTCGATTGGCAAACCTCAGAGAAGCTGAACGATGTCCATCGCTAAAAAATAGGCCTGAATAGCAGTATAATAATTCGCAGTTGACGGGTGTAATAGACAGTGCATCTTCGCCAGGGGTACGGTTTTCGGTTATGTTGCCGCGTTTCAAAAAAGATTTATATTTAAAAAAGACAACAACTAAGTACATATGTACATTTAGGCGTAAAATATAGGCTGTTTCAGGTGAAATGCATTCTACTCATAGGTCGCTTGTTATAATGACAGTAACGTGTAAGTTTATGTAAAATAACAAATAATTTTCATATCATAGTTTTGCACAGAGAAAGGGGTATCTACTTATCATTTGACCAATGTTAATTGAAATGATTGTATTTACATTAAATATATCACATTATTAATTAGTCTTTTTTTCTAGCCTATTTGAATGTCCCACTGCTGGGCAAAGGCCTCTCCCGTGACCTTCCAACTCCCTCTATCCTCGATCATTGTAGGTTACTTATTGTTGAACCTGTCCAGGTCATTCCGCTACCTCCGCCTGGGTCTGCTACTTTAGTCATAACATAATCAAACAAAATTGGGAATTGTTATTAGTTTGATAAAATGGTTAACGATTCGCATTCCCATAATACTTCGGTATTTGATGCACTGTTTAAATAATTCTCTCGTTAATTACGGATTTCGTGTTTCAATCCACATTGAGGTTTCGTTGTTGTTTGAACCGATAATTCCGAATTGCTGGTCGAATGTAATTTGTAATTAAATTTTAATTACCGTTTGTGTTCAACAAAGGAATGTCTCATCATTAATTATAATGTAAAACGTTTAGTTCTTACTATGGCTCTTTTAGTATGCCCATAATAATATAAATCAAGTTGTTATTAATACGTCATTAAAAGCACCAATTATAATAAATACGATATGTATTCATATAAACCTCTACAATTTCCACTCGTAAGGTAAATTCAATCTAGAGACGCGTAGAAGACGCGCCAAGTCTCAGATGACAGTCCTATATCACTCTGACACGTGCCGCTAGTGTGACACCTTGCGTGCCGTTCTACTCAGAGTCTTGTCAAACTAGTGCCGTGGCTAAGAATCCGTCTAACATTATGTTATTCAAAAGTCGCACATACTAAAGTACAAATAAGTGTCACTAGATATACTCGTAAATTAGAGACATTTTGTAAACAAAATTTGATTCACGTCTAGACTCAAATTAACAAGATAAAAACTCAACAATTCAATTTCATATTTGAAAAGGCGCTCTCTGATAAAGTTTTGTGAATTAAGTATTATAATTCTTATTTACCTCGTTTTTCTCATACAGCTGTTGTAATTAAATTTATACCTATGTCAGGATTAACTTATTAAATTTTACGTCTAAAATGGTTTTATTTTACTCTACGAAGACGTGTCGCAAGTGATTTACTTTTTCACTGATCATTTTTTGTTACGATACCAAATTAAAATATACGGAACCTAACACAAACATAAATTTAATACCTAATTAATTAAATACATATAAAATATCGTCTCAAAACAAGGTATATCTATTACCACGCGAACTTCGATCTCTATATTTCCCGAACTCGTAACTTACAATCGATTCAACACTTGGAATTACCAGTTCTCTGGAGACAGAATTTTCCCAGCCATCAATGATGCAGCGCGGTCTTCATCAAAGTTGCAGGCCACACTCCGCCCCTGGCCTAGTCGACACAATGGGCTTGCGGCGAGATGCGGCCCTGGCGGAGGATATATTGTGTCTCTTAAGTGACAAAAACTGCAGTGAACTTGTTTAAGTTCATATACGACTTAGACATAGACATAGACATTTATTTCTCAATATCAAATTACAGCATATTTTACATGTCAAAATAAGAGAATTTCACATTGAGATCGTCAGAAAGAAACAAAGTAAAAATAAAATGAAAATCAGGAATAAAATGGTTCACCGTTAGGATCGTCTTTTTATACCAAAATAAGAAATAATGTTAACAAGTAATAGGATTAATATGGTACAATTGGTATGTCAAATTATATATTACAAATTTATAAATCTAAGTCCATGAAGTCTAAGTCTTAAAAGGCCGTACTAATATTATAAATGTGAAAGTGTGTTTGTTTGTTTGTCCTTCCTTCACGTCGCAACGAGTGGACTTGGATTTGGATGCAATTTGGTATGGAGATAGTTTGAGACGCGGGCAATAACTTTTTATCCCAATATTTCCACGGGAACGGGTTTTCCACGGGTCAAACGAACTTTTTAAATACTTCTATAACTATAACTGTCTATATTATTGTGTATAGTATTATCGGGTACGCAAATTCAAAGTCTACTCGAGATAAAGTCGCGGGCAAACGGCTAGTTTAATATAATATTATTGTTTGACGGACCTGTATTTCATGTATCAATAAAATGGAGGATTTTAGATTCATGAAGAATATTTAAAAGAATATGCACAGTATCGACTCGAGAGACGGGGGTAAGTAATCCCCTTCGGCCACTTACGAAACCAAAATTCGAAACCAGATCTTAAATAAGAATTATTTTTCTTCTTTCGAAATTGGTTTCGGTAAAAGAATAATATTTCTTATTTCGAAATCCATTTCGATAAAAGAATATGGTTTCGTCTTACGAAACTATAAAATCAAAAATAAAATGTGACTGGGTCGACAGGTCCCCGCTACGCGGGGCCCCTATTTCTAGGTAGTTTGCCCTTCGGGCGTATATAGATGACTAAAAAACCTAACCTACATTCACACCTTTGACCTAACGGACTGAGTGGACTATTTAATATTTCCTTGCATTGGAGGAATATAATGCAGTGGACATTTGAGGAATGGCCGAACTAGGAAAAGCACCAAAAAGGAAATGGACAAACAAGGAATTTGACCGGTGGTCGTTCGGGGAATTGGCCCTAGCCGAACTAATCCAATTACGTCATCTTTCTGTATATATAAAAGGCAAAGGTGACTGACTGATGTATAAACGCCCAGGCCAAACCCGTAAAGCTAGAAACTTGAAATTTCGCACACGTATTGCTCTTATGACGTAGGCATCCACTAAGGAAGGATTTTTCAAAATTCAACCCCCAAGGGGGTGAATTAGGGGGTGAAAGTTTTAGATAAACGCAAAGGCCACACCCCTAGGGCTACAAACTCGAAATTTCGCACACGTATTCCTCTTACGACGTCGGCATCCACCAAGGAAGGATTTTTCAAAATTCAACTCCCAAGGGTGTGAATTAAGGGATGAATGTTTTAGATATACGCAAAGGCCAGATCCGTAAGGCTACAAACTTGCATTTTCGTACACGTATTCCTCTTATGACGTTAGCATCCACCAAGAAAGGAATTTTCAAAATTCAACCCCCAAGGGGGTGAAATAAGGGATGAAAGTTTTCATAAAACTTTTTATTCCTTGGACATATTTATATAATATTTCATACGACTTGAGTGCGGCAAAAATAATGAGTGACGTATTTCAGAGTTTTCTAAAATTCAACCCTTAAGCGGGTAAAATAGGGGATTAAAGATTTAAATAAACGCACAGGCCAAACCCTTCGGGCTACAAACTTAAAATTTAGTACACGCATTCCTCTTATGACGTAAGCATCCACTAAGGAAGGATTTTTCAAAATTCAATCCCCAAGGGGGTGAAATAGGGGGTGAAAGTTTTAGATATACGCAAAGGCCAGATCCGTAAGGCTACGAACTTGAATTTTCGCACACGTATTCCTCTTATTACGTTAACATCCACCAAGAAAGGAATTTTCAAAATTCAACCCCCAAGGGGGTGAAATAAGGGATGAAAGTTTTCATAAAACTTTTTATTCCTTGGACATATTTGCATGAAATTTCATACGAATTGAGTGCGGAAGAAATAATTAGTAACGTATTGCAAGAGTTTTCTAAAATTCCACCCTTAAGAGGGTAAAATAGGGGATGAAAGATTTAAATAAACGCACAGGTCAAACCCTTCGAGCCACAAACATAAAATTTGGTACACGTATTCCTCTTATGACGTAAGCGTCCACTAAGGAAGGATTTTTTCAAAATTCAACCCCCAAGGGAGTGAAATAGGGGATGAAAGTTTTCATAAAACTTTTTATTCCTTGGACATATTTGCATGAAATTTCATACGAATTGAGTGCGGCAAAAATAATAAGTAACGTATTTCAGAGTTTCTAAAATTCACCCCTTAAGAGGGTAAAATAGGGAATGAGAGATTTAAATAAACGCACAGGCCAAACCCTTCGGGCTACAAACTTATAATTTAGTACACGAATTCCTCTTATGACGTAGGCATCCAATAAGAAATGATTGTTCAAAATTCAAACCCCAAGAGGGGATGGAATTTTGTATTAAACTTTTTATTTCTTCAACATACGTGCATGACGTTTTGTATGAATTGAGTGCGGCAAAAATAATGAGTGACGAATTTCAGCGTTTTCTAAAATTGAACACCTAAGAGGGAAAAATAGGGGATGAAAGTATTAAATAAACGCACGGGCCAAATCCTTAGAGCTAGAAACTTGAAATTTTCTCACGTATTCCTTTAATGACGTAGGCATCAACTAAAGAAGATTTTTTTCAAAATTCGTAAGGGTTGTAAGCTTCCATGGTACTTCCATGTTCCGTTATAAAGCTCATTTAAAATCTAAATATATACTCGTAAAAGAAGAAACTGACTGACTGACTGACTGACATATCAACGCAGAGCCGAAACTACTGATCGTAGAGAGCTGAAATTTGGCATGCAGGTTCCTTGGAGAGCGTAGGGGAGCACTAAGAAAGGATTTCCCGAAATTCTCACGGGAACGGGAAAAAAAGGGATTTTTACATTTTAATGTTGAGGCGCGTACGAAGTCGCGGGAATCATCGTAGAGATCTGAAATTTGCCATGCGGGTTCCTTGGGGAGCGTAGGGAAACACTAAGAAAGGACTTCTCGAAATTCCTACGGGAACGGGAAAAAATGGGTTTAGTACATTTTAAGGCGCGTACGTAGTCGCGGGGATCATCGTAGAGAGATGAAATTTGGCATGCAGGTTCCTTGGGGAGCGTAGGGGAGCACTAAGAAAGGATTTCCCGAAAATCCCACGGGAACGGGAAAAAATGTTTTTTTTTTTTACATTTTAAGGCGCGTACGTAGTCGCGGGGATCATCGTAGAGAGCTGAAATTTGGCATGCAGGTTCCTTGGGGAGCGTAGGGAAACACTAAGAAAGGACTTCTCGAAATTCCTACGGGAACGGGAAAAAATGGGTTTATTACATTTTAAGGCGCGTACGTAGTCGCGGGGATCATCGTAGAGAGATGAAATTTGGCATGCAGGTTCCTTGGGGAGCGTAGGGGAGCACTATGAAAGGATTTCCCGATATTCTCACGGGAACGGGAAAAATGTGTTTTTTACATTTTAATGTTTAGGCGCGTACGAAGTCGCGGGTAACAGCTAGTACACATATAAAGAGATTGGATTCAATTCTGATTTTATAGTTTCGTAAGACGAAACCATATTCTTTTATCGAAATGGATTTCGAAATAAGAAATATTATTCTTTTACCGAAACCAATTTCGAAAGAAGAAAAGTAATTCTTATTTAAGATCTGGTTTTGTAAGTGGCCGAAGGCAAGTAATCCATCGACAAAACCACGGTTCTTAAATAGGAGAAGAAGAAAGAACAACATTTCATTATTATCATAAGAGATAAGAACAAAGTCTAGAATAATTTCAATTATTTGACTATTTACAAAATCTTGTTTCCAGTAGTTTCAGCATTCAGTAGTAGTGTTGTTATTTTGCCATAAATGGTACGAATACTATTAATGATACATAAATCATTCTGAAATAACAAGGATGCTGTCCTGTAGCACGTAACGTGTGCGTCGGCTATGCAAATGGCTGTCAGTACATATTCAGCTTTCAGATGTAGGTAGTAAATACGTATTTAGGTACCACGGGAAACCTCGGTGTTTCGATAATACCCGAACTGTCAATCAATTCGTTAATAGGATTCCCGCGGGAACTATGCGTTTTCCGGGATAAAAAGTAGCCTACATATTGACCAGTGTTATAAACTACCTCCATACAAAATTTTTTGCAATTCGTCTAGTAGTTTTCGAGTTAAATCCGGACATAGATACAGACATTTTTCTAAAAATCGTTATTTTGTGTTCTGTATCGTTTATATAATCCCTCTTCGACTTGATATTTTCTTTTCATTTTCAAGTTTCAGACATAACTTTTTCTACAGACGTATTATCAGTAGGTAGTATAGATAACAGTGACTTCTGCTATCCGTAACACGTACCTACACTTCGTGTCGGCAACGGCAGTGCAAACGGCGGCTCTGTCCACATTTGCATCCCACACGGACCATCGTTTGTATCGGTGCACGGCCGTGTCACTAGTTACGTAGGTAACCTGCGCTCATTTGCAACTTCAAAACGAACCGGCTCTAGTATTTTGAACTGTTAATTGTTATTGTTGTTGTTTTGTGTTCTTTTAATAAACGTTCAATTGGTTTGTTTTATGTTAAATAATTACTTATTCTAGTCTTATCTGCTAGACTTAAATAGAACTGGGCTGGACACGTCTAGCGCATGCGAGATTATGGATTAGTTGCTAATTGGCAACCTAGCGACGGACGTCGACGCAGAGACAGACCTAGACGGAGATGGCGCGACGATTTTGACCGGTTCAAACCGGATAGACCAGAACTGGCAAACAACAGAGAGGAGAGCTATGGAAGAGAGGAGCGAAGGTGTTTGGTCATCAATAGGGAGGCCTATGTCCGGCAGTGGACCTCCTTCGGCTGAAATGATGATGACTGTGAGTAATGTTGCTAGTGGTAGGGCCTGGTGCTAGGTCCGTCCGGGGGGTACCACCGTCTTTCCCCTATAACCTGCCGCCAAATAGCAGTGCTCGCACTGTTGTGTTCCGGTAAGGGGTTAAGGCAGCCGGTGAAATTCCTGGCACTCAGGGTAGGCAACGCATTCGAAATCTAATAGTTTCCTAATAAAAAGTACCTATCATAAGATTTCGGTGTCCGTGGGCCGCAGTGAGCACTTACCACCAGGTGGGCTGTGCGCTCATACCAATGATATAAAAAAAATGTAAATTCGGATCTCACCTTTCAATCATTACCATCATCGTTTTAGCCGAAATTAGGTAATTTAAATTAATCACTAGTAAAACGTACATCTTTAAAGTCAAGTTGTGAATTTCCTTTTAAAGCATCGTTTGAAAGAACTCTCTGAGAAACAATTCCAACCAGAGCAGCGTCACCAGCGTGGTAAGTACCCGTCTGAGATCGCACTTGGCGCCGCATCGGAATTGCTAATGCAACCGCCGGTCTCTCTGTCCGTCTGTCACGATCAAGTGTCGCCGACGACGATGAGTGCGGGTTTGTTGATTGACAGTCGCAATTTAACAAAGATAGTCGGTGAATTTGCTATGAAATGTTATAAGTTTTCTTATTAAGTCGAGAAATATTGAACTAGATAATCGAGCTTGTTTGTAAAGTAGATAGGAAAATTGTTTATTGGTCTACCTAGGAAAATGAAACAACCAGAAATAATAAATAAAATTATCTCCATTTTCTCCTTATGTACCTACCTATATAAAAATACCATTTTATCCGTAATAAAAACCTGTATTCACGACAAAACTTAGTAACACAGTATATATAGAGCATTATGCCAAAGTCAAAAGCTGAGCTGAAATTCATAAATTCAAGCTCAAAAAGAAGACATGTATTTAAATAATAAGTTGCAAGTACCATCTGAACAGCTCCGCCTCTGCTTCGTGACAGACTGACATTGCGATTTTCAGCCGCTCGTCTACAATAGGTACAGCGAGTGTCTGAGGAGACAGGTAAACAGTTGCGCATCAGAATTGCAAATGCTCGGCGCTAATAGAATCCCGCTGTAATCCGTTGGTAGCTACTTACCTACACGCTTACTGTCAAATTAAGTTGTTAATTCAACTTGTATACATACGTTAATGTGTTAAACATAAAACTAAGTATTTTATATACTCCTTCAGCTTGTTACTCGCCTCTGACTAGCCTCCTTGACGGATGATTTCGACAAACTTTTAAAGATTACATCCTTTAAATTTTAAAGGAACGAAGCCATTTAACAGACACGCTTACCTACATCGAACTAAACTAACACTTAATGATGTTAGGTATGAAAAAATATAGGTAAAAAATGCTAAACTGGAGGTAAACGGAAGGAGCATCACATGTCAATCACATCGTACCTAGAAAGGTTTGGGTGGAAGAGGTTTACTGAGTTTTTCATATTGTGAAGAAACTTGTACTTGTTAAGTCGCTAACATCTGAAAAGGAACTCTAATTCTCAAGATGTAGGAACTGACTGAGCTGTTGGGATGGCGGTTTATACTCGTCGTTACGTTATAGATGCGGAATAATATAATTATGTATGTATATTAATTTAATGATCACCTTAACAAACGCTGTTCTGAAGTCGAATTATATTCAGCCTACGCTCTCATCTATTAACCACGCCGAGCGACTCTCACATTTGACTGTTTGTACAAACAGACGATTTCTGCTTCACGCAACTCTATTAATAACCCTTATAGTCACGCTTATTCAGACGCATTAATTAGCAAGTATGTATTTAATTAAGATCACGACATCATTGACTGATGTGCCTTGACAGCCTCTACTAATTACCGACCTACTTGCATCTAATACATGCTTAATGAAGTTGCTTCCGATAATCAGTGGCTGATACATCGCATTGCGGGGATAATCCAAGTTCTATTTGCTCAATAGTATACGTCTGATAGAACATTTAAAAATACAATCGAGAGAGAGACGTTTAAAAATTTTTGAATACTGGGTGTATTCAAATTCTGAAATACATCCGCTACTGAAGATAGGCCTCCCCTGTGGCTCACCATCAACGGAGCCCTGTGCCACTTGTATTCTCTAGATTCGTCGTATTTCTGAAACTGGCCTAACAGCTTCTTTTGTGCACGGGAGACGGCCATTCATCCATTCCCATCATCAATTTCCGATCCCATACCATGTCTCATGTTACCGCACAGTGGGCTCACTCAACTCGAAATTACAACCAGCAGATTACTTTCAAAAACATTCTATTAATCAGTATGACAATCACATGCTTCAGCTTGTGTGTATTGAGTTAGAAATTTGCACGAAACTCATACAATAAGAGCAATTGCAAACGGACACACAGTACTATCTCGGGTTTGCTCGGGTCCATCTCACCGCATTTGAGTGAACCGGCCGACTGATTTAGGCTGCCATTATGTTTGAGCATCCTGTTTATCTGTCGACTGATATGTCCACAAATGGTTTACTTATAATGGCAGCATATTTCACACTGGTGGTCTCTAATTTACCTAATGCAGAATAGTTCTAAAACTTGGATAAACGTAATTTGGATCCACAAATTACACAAGACATAATTAAGCTGACTGTAACTTGGCTTTGAGAATCTGTAAAATTTCAAAGTTCTACTCGATGTATACAACTGAGTTTCAAACAATGTGCCTGGAAACTCTAGTACGAAATAAGCTCAGTTGAATTCCAGGGATTTAAGCCAGTAATGCATTTGGTTAATAACATCGAGCAAAGCTCGATTGCTCAGGCACTACAGATAATGAATAAATAAATAATGAAATAACAGATGAAAATTGCTGAAAAAGAGTTTTCCTAGATATGAGACCTAGGTCAATTTGATACCGCCGTTAACCTTATTCTACGTCCAAATCGTTAGACCAGTTTCTGAGGTCGCTTTTATAAATATAATAAGCACATAGCTCGTCTAAAGTAAGATATAACGAGACGAATACGACGGTTTTAAGATAGGAATACAAAGTAAAACACAGCGATAAACCCACGTGAAGAGGGTTCCAAACTCCGTCCACTAGTAATGGAATAACAAATGCATGCAGATATAAACATGCGAGCTTATCGGACGCGGCCTGTCATGAGAATGCATGCGATTATATCCAGCGGCTGCGGCTGACAGAGTATATAAATGTATAGGCATAATTATAATATGTTGTGATGTGTTTGATTTATGATAACTGAGATATAACGGTGGTTTTGTTCATGAGAGATCTCAACTATTTGTTCGTATTTAGACACTAGACAGTCACTGTGTCAAACTGGCGATAAATATATTATTAGAATTAAACACAATAAGTCAGTCGGGGAATGTGCGTCAGGGTGGTTTAGTGTAATGTTGGTCTAGGCTACTTTTTATCCCGGAAAAACGCATAGCTCCCGCGGGAACGCAATAACCGAATTCCATACTAGTGAAATCGCAGGCAGAAGCTGGTCTAATACAATTATATCGAAAACTATAAAACTATGAGTTTATTAATTAGAATTTGGAACACTACATTAAAATTTCCATTCAATAACTCGATAAATACGGTTCTGCCTCTGTCAAACCAACACCAAAACAGGAAGATAAAGTTTCATGTTTGTTCAGGGCGTACGTGCATCTACGCCGATCTATGTAGTACAATATATTGAAATTGATTGCTCTGAAACGTTGCAAACAGGGAGCGGTTGGGCGACTAATCGCCCGATGTGTCGGCCGATTTGTTGAGAGACTGAATTCGGTTTCACTGCTGTACTGATTCAAATCAAGTGGCTCTTTAAAATAAGTAACATATTGGTTGTCTAACTATTGTCCCTTATTTTTCCAAATATAGTAAAAACTCGTAAGCTCGCAGCTGTATTAATCTGCCCGTTACAATTTCATGTTACTTACTCCTAAACGAAGTTAAGTGACATGATATTTTTATTTGTTTAAAATTTCAAGGACATAATTATAATTTTTTGATATTTTCTGCTTCAGATTTCGTCCTTAAATGGGTAAAGAAAGGTCGGAGTTTAGTATGACGTTCAACAGAGTCAAACTAGCGATCAAAATCTTAAATACATATTTAAATCAGTATATTCCAAGTTATCGCAAATATTACTTTACACTACAATCTGCATTTCAATCTGGCCATTTCCACGTGGCCGGGGACTTGAGACTCTTGCGAGTTACAAAGGACTTGTTTTCAATCTTCACTGCATACGAATAGAGGCGAGATGCGATAAAGGACAGTCAAGCACAGCCATCATTGTGCCCGGCACAGACGCGATCAACGGTCGCAAGTGATTGTATCAAAGACGCAACTTGAGCTGGGACGATCTGCGTTTGACGAAAGTCATAAAGAGACGCCGGAAATTGAATCCTTACTTGCACATCTCTCAAAAAACAAAAGGTGAGTGTGGAGTGAAGAAAAGCGAGCAAAGTCTGAGGAATATGTCAAATGTCGCAAAGCGGAGATGATGAACGGAGTAGGTAGGTACTGTGACTTGTTGATTTAATTCCATTTTGGGGTACACAGGCCCCCTGATCGTAAGTGGTGTTGTGGCCTATGGATACCCGTCATGAGGCCGCGAATGCGTTGCGAACCCGGAGGACCAACTAAATTCAAGGTCTCCATCGTCATCACCACAGCGTATTTAGCGATTGGAGACTCCACACACATTCGTGCAGGTTCCCTCATTATGTTTTGCTTCATAAAAAAGCTCAATACCTAGTAAATTCAAATCGAAACCACTAGGCTACCACAGCTACAAAATGCGTCTATGCTGGTTCATAATTTCACTGTATTTCTTACCCTCTTACCGGAACAAATCAGTAAGATTTAGGTTTAGGTCATACCACCGGCACGAAGTAAATTCGTTATAACAACGCTACCTCTCATAATTTAGATCGTAGAGCTAGACTCCGGAGCCGCTATTTTGTTGACACCGATACGGAGAATGAAGCCGATACCGCTTCAGCGCGTAGTCAAGACATTCAAGGCAGATTCTCCAGTCTCTCGCCTCAGATAATTTTGCTATTAGTAACATCAGTCCGACGGTACATTAACATGTATTTTAGAGATATATGCGGTCACAATTTGAATAGGAATTGATTAACAAACATGATTTGAACTTGAATACATTATGGAGTCTTACTTGAGGCTAAGGAGTTATTAGTAACCTACTTCTGTCAGGATAACTTATGCAAATGAGGTAATAAAATCATTTATTTAGGTACCTAATAATGACTAAGTTAAAACGCATTAAATTTGTAGAGTGGGGCTAACTACGTCACCGTTAGGTATAAATCGTACCTAACCGTGTCGTCACGCGACATTTCAACTCAATATATCTCCGTATAAGTTCGATTACGTGAAAAAAGAAAAAAATACGTGTCCAATACTTTTCAATAATCTTCCTGATAGTCTAAGGAAAAAAAGTTGTCGTCATCCCTATTGGATATATTTACTTCTGCTTTTTGTAGGTACAATAATGAACATCAATTGATGAACATGCAAAATACTACAATATTGAGAAGGTATCAAAGTATTATAGCTCGCCTATTAAAGCCAGAGTCTGTACATAGTAAACTGATAGATATAGTGTACGTTGACACCGATATGTAGAATGAAACCCACATGAAGCCGGATAACGCTTCAGCGCGTTCGAGATATTCACCGCCAATTTTCGAATCTCGCCTCAGATAACAGGCTTCACTATAATTAGCAATAGCAGCACTATTAGCAGGTCACACTTAGGTGCGAAGTGCGAAGAAGTTTCACCAACGTTTCCTAGACAAGTAGTTTATAAAAGACAGTGCTGGTAAAGCACGACTAAATGTGATGCAAAAGGATCATTAGAAACAAGCAATACTAAAAATTACCTGAAAAAGTTACTTTCACATTTAGTAAAGTAAAGTAAAGTAAATTTTTATTGGTAACAAATGTTACAAGTCATAGGATATCACAACCTTATTACAAAGTATATAATTTAAATAAAGTGATACCTAAAGCGCGAGGACAAATAATTACTATTGATTGTTTAATACAATTTACAATACAAATAATTACATAGCAGCCAAATCGAAAAATTCCTCATAATTATAGAAGTTATTTCTTACGAGCCAATTTTTTCAATTGGTATTTAAAACTTGGGATGGAAGCAGAATCTCTATTTCTTTTTATAATATCAGTAGGGATTCACCAGAAAGTTTAGTGTTAAATTGAAATTATTTCACATTGCCTGCTAAGTCATTGTTTGTGAGTTGTCGTATTACTTGCTAGTCTGAATTTTGATCCCCAAGTTTCTGCGTGTGCCAACCACTCTCGGTTCGCTGGATGGACCACTTTTAATCTCCTCCGATGGAAGCCTTCGCCAGCCATTACGGCAACTTAATAAAGTATATTACATTTTTACACGTTGGTCCGAACTTATTAAACAGGCTTTGCGTAAGCCTCTGTTGACACAAGGGAGTTATTAAGGCTTTTACGACCAAAACACGAGGTGTTCTCTGATGGAGGCCAATCAAATTAAATTCGGAATAAGAATACAGCTTTAGTCCCACTAAGTAGCTGTAACGAATGACGATGAAGGGCAGTGGAAATGTGATGAAATGGGCAAAAACGGTGAAAATCTACGATATTAAAGAAGCAACAAAACACAAAACGATGTATTTTCTCTCTGTCACACTGACTAATAGGAAATCAATGAGAAAACGTATCAAAATTCAAAGCTAGAATAATGTTAAAGGACGAAGGAGTTTGAAACAGTAGCTTTTATTTTAACTTAGCCTAAAATTAATATAACGGAGACTGTAGTTTCCTCACTTTTACACTCAGTCTTCTTCGTTAGAGCGTCTCTTAGAAAATGTATCTAATTAACCGAAGCCAAATTTGAAAAACTCCATACAAGGGGTAACCTAAATGCAACCACAGAAGTCCATAGAGCCGTAACGCCGTCGTACCAACATGTGAGATTTCATCATGTCAGTGTAGAGTTAGGGTCGTAACTCGGTTGATAGCATGGTGCATTGCAGGAGTGCATACAAGCGCATCCTTCTAATGAGAGTGTCGTCTCTTAATGAACTCGATGTGTGAAAGGACGGGGTTCGTTACCCGTTGGGGCTGTGTTGGACGAAATTAATTTAACTCTCGGCACCAGACTATTGTGAGCGATTTGAAATTATTTTTTACGAAAAATACTCTTGACAGGTGATTGATAACGTCGCCTTTTCTTTTTTGACTATAGACGGTAATTATCATTATGCTTTGAATTTTGAAATGATTAAGGTAGGTATTCTTTTTTGATGAAAATGCCATTGCAAATTTCATCGTCCAAATTAGACATTTTAAGATTTATCACTGGACGTTTCGCAGTACTGATTCGTCTTTTTAAACCTATTCAATTCAACCTACTTGTAATGTTAAAGCAGTGCATATGAACCAAACGAAAGCCTCAGTTCGTGATCCTGAGCTAAAGAGTAATGCTCTAACGATTGAGCTCAGTTAGAATTCGGTATCCACAGTACACATTACGTGCTGGTACTAAACTGTTCAACTACTAAGTTTAACCGTACAAACAGAATTATCTACTAACGCTTAAAGGAACTGCTCCGACAGACAGCTCCACACATAAAAGCTAGTAAACAGGTTAATTCTGCTGGTTTACGACCGCGCTCGTAAACTACCGCCAACTTTGTTGCGCAGGAGTGGATGGATAGTTTGACTAATGCAACACGTAACTGATCTAAAGCCGAGGAGAGGAATCAAAAACACATCGTTCATCGTCTCTCCAATATAGTTATAATAAGATAGGTAACGCTACAAATCTCTTTTCTCTCTATGCCTTGAGCTATACGGCGGTTGGACAACATAGAATTAGTAGTTACGTTGTCTTTTTGTGACCCAGTATAGTAATGCCTACTGTATGCCACATACTTTTCAACCGACGAAAAAAAAGGAGGAGGTTCTCAATTCGACGCGTATATATATATTTTGTATGACCACGCATATCTCCGTCAATTGTGAACCGTTTTCTATGATTCTTTTTTAATTGAAAGGTGTACCTCCAACTTAAACCCTTTTAATAATTAGGTTTAGTTCTGATGATAGGATCCATGACAAAACAAGGGAACTCCTCGAAATTTGTTAGCATGCGTATGATTTTGGCATCAATTTCAAAGACTACAGTGAGACTTACGTCCCATCGTATACATGTTTGGAAACTATAGCCGAAATCACCTGGTGAAGGTCGCGGGATGTGAGTGGATGCGAGCGGCACAGGACCGGTCGGAGTGGCAAGCCTTGGGGGACGCCTATGTTCAGCAGTGGACGTCTATCGGCTGATATGATGATGATGATGATGACTATTCCTTGAATGTGTGGTGTTCAATAAAGTGCATTGTATAATTCAACATAGAACCGCGCACCGCACCGTGACAATAGTAAAAGGGGAATCTTATAGTAAGTAAGTACATATTTAGCCGCAGTGAAATTATGTGTTAACTGTGTTTGATTTGATTCCCACGATACAGGCCTTGCCTAGTGTGGGTATCACTGTTAAACGGTAAAATAGTGTGTACAACTTAATAAATTTGTATTTGTATTTGTAAGTAATAAAGAAAGATCTTAGTGCGTCGAATCGAAGTGTATTCACATGGACCTAACTATTAAGATGTGATCATGTAAGTATACATATTCATACGGGCCTGAATTATTCATTAATAGGGGTTAGAGAAAAACAATCATCTTTGCATCTTTAATATGAACTTATAAATACAAAAGTTGGTTAGGTAAGTACATTGGTGCTTAAATAACACCTGAAAATGGATATTAAAATGTGCTGTTATATAAAGTTTACTTTTAATCGAATACCGTGGGTGAATCCTTTAAAATTGTAATTTTTTGGGTAAATGCGTGCCGCGCGTCACCGAACGCTGATCACGAGGGCGCTAAAAGTTGCGCGGAATCTCGCGTCATTTATAAAGTTATGAATTTTCGACCTAATTAATATTAAATGTATGGAACCGTGCGTAGGGGACTGTAGAATAAAAAGACACATTCCCAAGTAGGTACCCGTATAGTATTAATAAATGCGACTGTGAATTAATGAATGAGACTGTCTGGAGCTGAGAGCACTTGTGGTCTAATAACCTAAAGCACAAGTTTGAATAAAATCAAAAGCCTTTTTACTTGTCAAAACACTCCACACTTAAACTACAACTTCAAGTAATTTGACTTAACCTTGTCTTTGAGATTCGCCACTCAGACTGAACACTCGAGATAGATTAGAATAGAATAGAATAGAAAAACATTTATTGTCACATACAGATATACAATTACATTATTAGACAGAAAAAAAAAAACAATAAAAGAAAATAACATAAATAAAAACATACGTGCCTATCAAAAAAAAAAACAATAAAAGAGTGACAAAAGACAAAAGTGCTGTGAACGCGGGCCGGAGCCTGCCGTGTTTCAGTCCCTTCCTTGAGATCAGTTCAAATTTGCAAAGGCTGCGGGTAAGTAAAACAAAGAAAAACAAAAAGAGAAAAAAAAAAGAAAAATTACAATATTAATGATAAAAGAAGAAGTTACCACTTTAAATTAAAAAACAGTACCAATACATAGCAACGGTTAACAGATACATATAATTTTGCATTAATAAAAATAAAAATAAAATAAAATTAAATGAAAAAAAATTAAAAACTCCGATTTTTGCTTTGGTGTACTAACTTTAAGTCTCCATCTGCTGATTTAAAAGGATAATGCGCAATTTAGCTTTTAATGTTTATATGTTTATACTTTTAATGTAATGATAGGCCGAACTTGCGTCGGAGTTGGCAAAACAATGCTACTTTTTCAATTTACGGTACTGCTGGATCATACAAATATTATATATCAGAAAGTTTGTCCCTTGAATTGTTGAGATAGACACGAATAAAATAAATATAATCCAAAATTCGCAAATAATATTTCGCATATTAGAGTAAATTGAAATATTTCTTCTCTCTGAGTTCTCAGACGCTATATGCGTTATTATTGTGTGTTTGTCTGTTTTGGTAAAGTGAATGTAATATTTAAGTAGTTTTATTTTGAATGCGATGGACGCATGAGGTTTAGTGTAGAGTAGGGTTATATCCTAGCAAGGAACGATTTTAAAATTAACTGAATCCGCTACAATGAACCAAACTTAATCTTATGTAATACTAGGCAATTTCGAAATTCAACGCCATATTTCTATGCCTTATTAGAAATATGTTTCTAATAAGGCATAGAAACGACTATATTTGGACTATATTTGGACTATATTTGGATTCATACCGAATGAGTTATTCTGTAAGTAATTTAATTATAAAAATATTATTACATACTCAAATGCGAAAGTAACGTCTACTACGCTTTTCATGGCTTAACCGCTTAACCGATTATGATGGTTAGAATTATGGTAAGTTTTGTACCAAGTTTAATGACATAGATTTAAACTTCGAACGCCATAAAGCAATTAAATCAAACTCAAGCGCTTCAATAAAGATTGTTCTTAATTCAAAACGATTA
The DNA here is from genome assembly GCA_963971205.1 of Aethes cnicana. Lineage (NCBI taxonomy): Eukaryota > Metazoa > Arthropoda > Insecta > Lepidoptera > Tortricidae > Aethes > Aethes cnicana. Next base: position 122,192 of record OZ020274.1, on the reverse strand, counting down.
GTGGAATTTGGTGGTTCGTCTGTCGGCGTAGGTACCTCCATCAAACTCGTGTTGGCAGTTTCATAACTCCGGCAAGAGCAAGACTCAGATTAAGTGGAGTTATCAGTTCCGCAGATGGCTAAATTATTAGGATAGTTGAGCGCTTAGAGCTCAGTTTGATCGTGTATTTGAATGTGAGATCGTGCAACTAGTTGCGGAACTCGTGGAGAATATAAAGTCGTTATGTGTATGTTCTGTCGTCATAAGTATCGTATGGTGCTCACTGCTACATTGAATAGGTTCTTACATTACATGGAAACCTAAGAGAGACAGAGTACACCTTTGTCAGAGAGTTTTTACATTCATATTAAACACACTCTCACCGGGACTTAATCGCGTAAAAACTATAAGTACACTAAACTATAAGTTATCGACGTCGTGGAATCCTGTGATCAGCAAGTGTAAGCGACGAGATACCCTTCGGATAAATCTGCGGACATTGTTAGTGTTGTGTGCCGGCCTGTTGACATTCCGAGTGACATTAATAAAAATCAAGTGCGGGTAGTTCGAACCACCCGCGCGACAAGAAAAATATGCTGATACCGTCACTTCAGTCTTCTCGTGACCACGGCCGTTGCATCGCGGCCGAAACGTCGAGGTAAAATATAAATAGTTTTTACGCGATTAAGTCCCGGTGAGAGTGTGTTTAATATGAGTGTGTATCGCGAAAGTTTGAGACAACGTAGTTTTTACACTTGCGCCGTATTCACGCGGTCAGCTGCCTAACTTAGGTATTTGACTCGAAATACCACCTCTTGTTTCGTTACTAAGAGCAAGCTTCTTCTACTGTTATAGTCGTATTAATTGATTAATTTTAGGAACTTTTAAGAACCTTTCGTAAAAGGGCACTCTACAGCCTACACCCAATTATTTCTTCAATACCCATTTTTTACGATGTCCTTCATTCAGTCAGTCAGCCTTAGAGCTTAAGTGTCTCTGGAATGGAAAAATCAATTTGTATTTGTTAATATCTTACTAAGTTAGTTCTGTAATATGGCTTAACATTACGTTCACGTACTTCCTCGATAAACTACCTCTGTTTGGAGGCCGAATAGCGGCGTGTGGCTGACATATGAGAAATGTCTACGAAGGAGCCGAAAGGGTGGCCGGCAACAATTATCGGGAAAAATCTCGGTAGCAACTGAATTGGATTAGATCTAAATATTAGACACGGTAATACCCTTTAACTTAGTAAATATAATAATAATGCAATCATCACATAACTCATAGACAGCCTGATCCACACTAAAAACCAACTTGTAGAAAATCAAATTTTCAAGTTGAAAGCAGAAATGAAGTAAATAAAACAAGTACCTACCAATACAAGTAAATAAAATAACTGGAAACAACCGGATGAATAACACAGATCACGTTTGGCATCATTCATAAACTACCAATACCAGTAAACTAATGTCCTCGCCCCTAGTTAATATTAATAACGGTAAAATTCCGTACAGCTCTGCTATTCTTAGTGATATGAAAGGTCCAGTGCTCCGGATCTCACCCACCTTTATTCCCACGTGATCACTAACGTTGTTTCTCGCTGGCAGCTCGGCGACATATTAATTATGGACTTCCGCGCGACGTTGCTCACCCCGCTTCCGCTGACGTCGTGTTCATAGCCCGAGCTATTCATTTATTTAGTAGTCTTATGTAATGGCAAAGATACAACTTGTGAAAATGGCTACGCTTGGTCTCTATACGAGGTAAAAGCAAAAAAATTGCTATTTTCAGAACCACCACCACCACCACCACAACCAGCCTAATTTCGTCCCACTGCTGGGCAAAGGCTTCCTCTTATCACGAGATTGTTTGTGCCCGAACTTTACACACATTCTTTAATCACTTCTCAGACGCGTTCCTAAGCATGAGAGGCGGTAGCTCGTACCACTAACATAACCGATGCAGCTGAATGCGCTGCCGGCAGGCCTCTAAGCTGCAAAGACAAACCGGTGAAGTTCGCGGAAATCCGATGGAAGCGAGTCACACAGGATCAGTCGATGGGCCAAACCTCTGAAAGCTTTTGTTCATCAGTAAAATGTGTCGGCTATAATGATGAAGAATTATGTATGTTCTTTCCTCCTAACGGAAAATAGATAACGAAATTTGCTAGTGAATCCAAATAACAATTATTACATTTTATGATATTCCTACTATGTTTTCAGTTTTAGTAACGATTCGGCGAAGCGGGCGGTGTTAATTACGGGCATCCTGCCCGCTCAGCGAGTTTCCGCGCTACATACAAACAACATAAAGTATTTTATATTTCCTACCTATATGCATTTACGGGTGTAACCTATAGGATATAATATTTGTTTTAACTCTGCACGGAAAAAAAGACTTCCTTAAAATAAGACAAATTTCCTTCAGTGAAGACAAATATACTTAATCCAAAAATATGGTTCTCTCCCTATAGACGTACAAATATATTTTCTTGACTGTAGTAAATAATAATTTTGAATTTATATATTTAAACTAAGATAATTCGACTTAATCCGAGAAGCGAAATACTTAAAACAAGACAACGCAGTGTCTTCGTGAGAAAATATTTATTTTCTTGGGCTTAGAATATGGTTTTTTTTAAGAAAGACTACACTGTTGCTTAACACGAGACAAAATATGCTTGATTCAAGATAGTGCTTGTTTTAGCTTGAGACGACGTCTTTTCTTGAGACGAATATGTGTATTTCATTCCAAGATTGTGTAATCTCAAATAAAAAATTTGGTTTACTTAGTTTGATATGTCGTATTTACTTCAGATGAGTATTTGGATTTCAATCCAAGATTATGTCATTTCAAGTGAAGACTTCCGTATACTTAGTTTAAGACGTCATTCTTTCTTGAGACGACTATGTGTATTTCATTTCAAGATTGTGTAATCTCAAATTAGGAATTTGATTTACTTAGTTTGAGATGTCGTATTTACTTGTGGTCAGTATTTGGATTTTAATCAAAGATTATTTCATTTCAAGTGAAGACTTCCGTTTACTTAGTATGAGACGTCGTCTTTTCTTAAGACGAGTACGTGTATTTCATTCCAAGATTGTGTAATCTCAAATCATGAATTTGGTTTACTTGGTTTGAGATATCGTATTTACTTCAGATAAGTGTGTGTATTTCAATCCAAGATTATGTCATTTCAAGTGAAAACTTCCGTTTATTCAGTTTGAGACGTCGTCTTTTCTTTAGACGAGTATGTGTATTTCATTCCAAGATTGTGTAATCTCAAATCATGAATTTGGTTTACTTGGTTTGAGATATCGTATTTACTTCAGATGAGTGTGTGTATTTCAATCCAAGATCATGTCATTTCAAGTGAAAACTTCCGTTTATTCAGTTTGAGACGTCGTCTTTTCTTTAGACGAGTATGTGTATTTCATTCCAAGATTGTGTAATCTCAAATCATGAATTTGGTTTACTTGGTTTGAGATGTCGTATTTACTTCAGATGAGTATGTGTATTTCATTCCAAGATTGTGTAATCTCAAATCATGAATTTGGTTTACTTGGTTTGAGATATCGTATTTACTTCAGATGAGTGTGTGTATTTCAATCCAAGATTATGTAATTTCAAGTGAAGACTTCCGTTTATTCCGTTTGAGATGTCGTGTTTTCTTGATATAAGTATGTGTATTTAACAGTTTTCTGAGATAATGCCATTTGTGGTGAATACTTGCGTTGGTTTAGGCAAATTAGTTCTACCTATTCCGATCGCTGGACATGTAAGCTAAGCTAAGCTTAAAACCTCAAATACACAAAAATCCTCTGAAGAAAACACAACATCCTAAATTACATAAACACAAGTATTCATCCGAAATGGCATAGTCCCAGAAAACGGAAATACACAATATCCCTCCAAAGAAAACACAATATCCTTAATTAAATAAACACAAGGCATTCATCCAAAATGGCATAATTTCAGAAAACAGAAATACACAATATTACTCCAAAGAAAATACAATATCCTAAATTAAACAACACAAGTCTTCACCTTAAATTGCAAAATCTCCCTCTTTTGAAGGGTGATTTCCATTTGTTCCATGGAACTGACGTCACAAGGCAAAATGATAAAATATTGGGTACTATTTTAAACTCTATCTATACACAGTTCGATTTAATAAATGGAAATTGCCCATTTTGAAAAAAAGAAAGCACATGGTCTATTTACAATTAAAACAAAAAAATGTTTCACTTCAGACTTCGTTTTATTTAACAAATCAACGTAATATAAAATCATAAATCAACGTTATTATTACTTTATTACAATCGAAACAGCTATGCAGCAAAATGACAAAATCTTAAATCAACATGACGAGTATTAATATCACGAACAGATTACCGTCAGCCTGGTCCATCAGTCAATGAATTAGACATACCAGTCTGGCGTCAGTCCTAACCTAACCAGACTGACAGACGGAACCGATGCTTAACTAAGCGTCTAGGCCACCTACAGCGTCACGCCGTACATTCTGACGCTGCATACGGCGTGATGCTGTAGACGGCCTACGGCGTAAACTCCCTTCTCAAGACATAACCTACGTCTATCACAATAACTTTTCTCATACAACAATTGTATGCTCATTTCGGAAGTTGGTTACTTATAACCAACAACAGAAATGAGCACGTGATTAATCAACTTTCACATAGAATTCTGCTCTTAATTTTATTTTATTTTCGTATATTTAAGAATACCGATTCATATCGATAGTTAATGATTCTCAACCGGTCTTATCTCAGTTGTACCCACCCTTCTGTCGCCACCGGTCTTACCCAGTGGGGAGGGATTAATGAGAAAAAAATAGCAGTTAAACTTTTTTGTGAAAAACTAAATAGTTATGAACAGACTCACGTCGCGCTATTCCCATCTGTTGCCACCACTGATAACAACTGGGATTTTTTTTCCCAACTGTTACCAGTTATAACTACTGGGGAAAGATTAATAGTACATTACAGACCTAGGGTGGTGAATTCGTAAATGTCCCAGATCGCAGATTTCTGTGGCCCGAACCGAAGGTGAGGGCCAGAAATATGCGATCTGGGGATTTACGAATTACCACCCGTGGGTTGTCAAAAGTTTTACGTCTTGCCTTGGCCAAGAAGTGAGATTTTTCTCTCCGCGTAGCGGGCAGAAAATCCCACTTTATGGCCAAGGGTGATGTAAAGTACATACATTTTATCAGTTTGTTGATTACCAAAAATAACAATAGAATAGTGTAAAAACAAACGCATTGACAAACGCCAATTATCTTATGAGAAGGAACTAACCTATGGCCGCGTGACACAACCTCAACCTGCCCAAACAAAATTATAAACATTATATCTTATTTATTACGCTATTTAACTTAATTACGTCATAAAACTAAAATCTACATTACACATTCACACGAGGTGACATGATAAAATCTAGAACATTCATTAATTGAATATACAGTTGCCAATATTTGTATAGTTACACAAACTAAAATACATATGTACAAGAAAATACGACACTGACTGCAGTGAGGTGAAGAGTTGCGGGTCCTAGGTCGGGCCCGTCTTGACGCTGTCTAGACCGGTTTAATGCTCCCTGGCGAGTCCAGGTTCAAAACTGCCTTTTGAGATAGAGGTGACCGAGGTGGTCAGGTCTCTATCCCACGGTATGGAGTAAGTAAATGAAGCTAAATATGAAAAAAGAAACAATAAATTGGCAGCTCACCACTTTTAATATCTCCAGAAATAAAAAGCAAGTTAGATTGTGTATATATGTACCTGCTTGAGGGCAATGCTATTCCGCTCAAACAGGGTGAGTTACTGGGTAATAGGTGACGACAAGGTGTGTGTGTGTGTGTGTGTGTGTGTGTGTGTGTGTGTGTGTGTGTGTGTGTGTAATTGTAATGTGCTGCGGGTCCTAGGTCGGGCCCGTCTTGACGCTGTCTAGACCGGTTTAATGCTCCCTGGCGAGTCCAGGTTCAAAACTGCCTTTTGAGATAGAGGTGACCGAGGTGGTCAGGTCTCTATCCCACGGTATGGAGTAAGTAAATGAAGCTAAATATGAAACAAGAAACAATAAATTGGCAGCTCACCACTTTTAATATCTCCAGAAATAAAAAACAAGTTAGATTGTGTATATATGTACCTGCTTGAGGGCAATGCTATTCCGCTCAAATAGGGTGAGTTACTGGGTAATAGGTGACGACAAGGTGTGTGTGTGTGTGTGTGTGTAATTGTAATGTGCTTGTGTGTTAACGTGTGTATTTGGGTCGCTGTGATAAACTTTAACCTCACGAGGTTATGCTCAAATCAAATAGTTTACTATTTTATGTACAGTTTCTAAATGGAAAATGTACCTTTTAAAATCATCAAGTTTTATCTGACAATAATTACAGTCCAAAGCCATTATTTAACTCTACTCTACAAATCTTAAGCCGTTAATATTTAGAAATTCTGTTTAATATTAACTTAGTATTGCATACATATAATTACAGTCCAAAACCATGGTACAACAACTCTTAAGCTGTTAATATGAACTTACAAATTCTGTTTAACTATTAATTTAGTATTTCATGGATAGGACATGGCTTATGTATGGAACAACATTATCATATTTAGTTTCTATTCTGTAAATGCATCTCTGAATTATAAGATACAAGTGGTCACCTGCAATAGGATACCGAGCTTGGAACACATGGTAAGCCTTAAAAAGTGTATCAAACGCCTTTTTAATGCTGGTGAATTGATATCTAATACTGTCGATTATCAGCAATGGTGTGCTACATCTCATCATCGACCCTTGTAGAATTATGTACGGTTGAACCAGCAACTTATTGGCCAGAGCTTTTTTTTTTGTCTCTCGATGACACTGTCAATATCTCCAGCATTCTGAAATTGAAATACCAATTAGTTATCATCATCATCATCAGCCTATATACGTCGAGGGATTGGGCTTTAGTCCCCACGCGGGCCCAGCGCGTATTGTTAACTTCTTCGCAGATGTGTGCAGGTTTCCTCGCGATGTTTTTCCTTCACCGAAAAGCTTGAGGTAAATTTCAAATAGAGTTTTTTTAGAATCTCCGAGGTGCGAGCCGGGACCAATTAGTGTTGCAAGCAAATAACTAGTCTTGGAAGCTAACCATACCGTCGATAGTATCATTTGGTAAAACTGTAACGATTTTATGGATATTACTTTCCATGATAACTAAACATTACTATTTAAGCCTGATACTATCGATAGCATCCAAATACCTAATAAGCATGTAATGGTTTTAAATTGGATTCGTAGTTAAAGCATATTAAGGTAACAAACGAACATAATAGGTCTCTCAGTATAATATTACTAAGGACAAGGAAGACAGATCAATATTATACTTACTTCAACACAAATAAATATCGAATCTATTGACTCTTGCGTTGTGAATTTAATTTTTTTCGATAGTCTTCCTTTGGGAGGTACCAGATGACCCAGTATGTGCAGTTGTGCTGGAAGTTTTACTGAAACAATAAGTAGGTAAATTGTAAAGACAAATGAAGTAAGCTTATTTGTAAACCTAGACGTGTGCGCTGACACCAGGGGTTTTTTGGGCTATAGCCCCCATATAGTCCCCATGCTGTCGCAATGCTTGTTGGAGACTTCACACAGACCCCTTGGTAACTGATGCCTGCATACCTTTTCCAAAACGTCTGTGCACGCCACTGCGCATAGCCGTGAGACAGGGTCCCTATTGGAACGCATAAAATCAAAACGTATAATATGCAATGGCATAACCATCATCATAACGCATAACTATCAAAACGCATAACTCAAAATGCATAACGTCAAAACGCATAAAATCAAAACGCATAATGTCAAAACGCATAAAATTTTTACATCACCCTTGGCCATAAAGTGGGATTTTCTGCCCGCTACGTGGACAGAAAATCTCACTTCTTGGCCAAGGCAAGACGTAAAACTTTTGACAAACCACGGGCGGTAATTCGTAAATCCCCAGATCGCACAGAAACCTGCAATCTGGGATATTTACGAATTCACCACCCTAGGTCTGTAATGTACTATTACGCATAACGTCAAAACGCATAACGTCAAAACTCATATTTTTTTTACGCATAACGCCAAAACGCATATTTTTTTTATGCATGTCTAAACGCATAAAGTAACGTGTCGCCGGAAGGGTCGACGGAGCTCCGCTGCGCGGAGCTCCTATTTCTGCGTTGTTGGGCCTTCGGCCCAGACACAACTTGTAACCTAACCTAAACCTATTTTACTTAGCTTCAGTCAAACCTAGACATTATTTGACGTTGTCCATGAAAATGAACATTCCCTTTACAACTTTCAATACTACCAAACGCCCTCATGTAAATATCGTGGGAATATCGGGAAATCCTTTCTTAGTGCTCCCCTACGCTCCCCAAGGAACCTGCATGCCAAATTTCAGCTCTCTACGACCAGTAGTTTCGGCTCTGTGTTGATATGTCAGTCAGTCAGTTTCTTCTTTTATATATTTAGATTGATAGATAGCTGTTTCCCGCGACTCCGTACGCGCCTAAACATTAAAATGTAAAAATCCCATTTTTCCCGTTCCCGTGGGAATATCGGAAAATCCTTTCTTAGTGCTCCCCTACGCTCCCCAAGGAACCTGCATGCCAAATTTCAGATCTCTACGATGTTTCCCGCGACTTCGTACGCGCCTAAACATTAAAATGTAAAAATCCCATTTTCCCCGTTCCCGTGGGAATATCGGAAAATCCTTTCTTAGTGCTCCCCTACGCTCCCCAAGGAACCTGCATGCCAAATTTCAGATCTCTACGATGTTTAGATTCAGATCTCTACGGGGTTTAAACAGGGCAAGTTAAATAAACGCTTGTAAAAAGCTTGCAATAACGTAGAATTTAAATTGTCAAATTATCAGATAATAATGACTTACTAGGGTATCACTTCTTTGGTCTTGAAGGATTTTAAACTCTTTGAAGATCTCATGAATATTGCTGTAACTACATTCCTTTCTAATTTCAAATGTCGCTGTCCATTTTTTTATTACTTCCTCCCATGGCTCTGAATTGCAACTCATCCAAATAATGTCAGTAGAATGGGAATCTGAAACAAAGTGACATTGTAATCATTTTTACATAATTGTAATACAATTCATTTTTCCTCAAATACTCTTCTTTAAATACTTGGCACATAAAGTTTTTTTTATATTTAGAGCAACAAGTTGAATGAAATAGGGCATTTTACATTTGATCTAAGTAAAGTTCTTTATTTAAATACCAAACATCTTACACAAATTGAACTAGGCTCAAATTAAGTTCTAGAAGGCTTGTGTTATGGATATAAAAATATAAATTCTTAAACTAAGATTATTAATAGTAGAAACAAAAACCAAAATGGTTTGAACCAAGAAAATGTATTCTTCAAATGAACAATTATACTCTCTGGTCAACAATAAGCAATTTAAAATAAGCATTTGAATTTTAGTGTACTTACCATGCAACTCTTTAATGCAGGCCTTTTTCAGAGGATATTCAATATTTTCAGAATTGTCGCTAGATCGTCTCTTTCGATCACCATACTTGTAAAGAAGATTCCTTACTTTGTCTACTAGTTTGCCCCGGGCCATCAGCGAACGCCCATTGATTGAACTGCATTTCTTCACCGGGCGGGTGAAATATGTGCCAATAGTCTCCTTAGGAAATACAGTTATTATCTTAGCTGCAAGTATGTTGTACTCTTCATATGTGATGCGGCTGAAATAAAGTAAAAACACATGTTATCACAATCTATATGTATAACTTGTTATAGTTACAATACATATCATGATTAATGACATATCACTAAATACCAATTTTAGGCAAGTTTTATATGTATATAAACAGAATTATAGTCTGCTATTTTAAAATATTGTACCTTTTGCACTAATAATTCAACCTAAATGAAACCTTATCTTTTAAGTTTTATGTTATTTCACTGACAGCTAGCCACCAGCTATGTTTAAGAGATAATAAGGTACTAAAACATTTACATAATTATTATTACAATAAATATACCTTACAAAATGTACGACACACTCACTTATGAACAATGTACGTATAAATATGTTTGATTATGATGTCAGTTAACTGTTTTCTTTTGCAGTTGTCAAGGTAGCCAAACGTCTCGTAGAATTTTAGAACGCTGTTGCCACCTGCTGTTGTTTGCAAAAGTGTGGTCAGATCAAAGTTAGGAAACGTCCTAGTCACCACCTCGCTGGTACTAGTAGTTGGCGGCTGTAGTACGGCCTCAGTAAACGAAATGTCATCCAGGGATATTACGACTCCTTGGTCGACTTCACTATTAGCAGCACTGGTTGTTGTCGCGATTGACTCTGTCGGTGCCTAAAAAAAATGAGCGTCAAACCATGTAGGTAGGTATATAGTTGCCATTAGTATATGTAAGTAAAATAACTGGATACTCACACACGCCGTGATTAATTCTGCTATTTTGGTACTCAGTGAAATCCTGTGTCCCAAATGAGGACACAGTTCCTTCAAATTTTCTGGAGTCAATTGTGGAAAATGTTCAATGGTGATTCCATTTGCTGTAAAAGGGAGATAGTTATTAAAATCTGTACATACAGTTAAAGATTCTAACATTGGGCATTACTTACTTATGAAGTTTTGCACAATATCGTGTGGAATTCCCCACGCGCTTAACAAACCAGTGATCCCAGAATCCAAAGCGTCGTCTGCCATTTTTGATGCGCGGCGCGGCCCACTTCAATCAGTCACAAGTTCAACAGGTCAAGAACAGAACAGGTCACAAAACGAACGGAAGGAAAGTCGGAATGAACGGAAATCAGTGTTGCCAGGTCAATTGTCTTGAAAATTACAATGACCGCCTTGAAAATACTTTTAAATTTTTGCAAATATTTTTATGTAAAAAAATGTTTTCCTAGTATTTTGTTCTATAAAAATTTGATTAAATCTGAAAAAAACATTAAGATATTTCTAATTTCTAAACATAACAGCTTAATAGCTGATCGAGGCAAATACGTTGGATAAACCAGCCTGTGCTTGTGTGCCTTAAGTAAAATTTTGAATATCGAACTTTATTTACTAATGATTTTAATTTACTTTATTTAGGTTGAATTAATTCATGCATAGTTGACGGACTCCTGATCGTTAAATATGGCCTCCGAACTGTCATTCCATACTGAAACGTCATTAATTATCCCATAGTAAAATATTTAACGGACGGTTTGAATCAACTGACCCTTAGGTATACCTACCATCAATCTAATGGTTCATAACAAAATTAGAACAGTTTTATTTAGCAAACAAGATAAACGTCAACAAGTTTAGTCTTTCCATTCTGATAGGCATTAATCCTTAATCTTAATCGTTACAAAGCACAAACTCAAAAAGGCAAATAAGTCCCATTTGCGTCCCGTTTTATGACCCAAAATCCAAAGTTCCTTCCAAGTTCCGCGAGGGTGTCAAAAGTTCCGTAAAACGGAAGAAACGGAACCAAACGGCAACACTCACGGAAATATTCGAAAACAATGTTGCCAACTCGGAAGAACTTCGCAGTTTTCTTTCTCACTCGCACGCGCCGGCAAAATATAGCTAGTTTTGTTTTTGTTTCACTCGCTGCCACGCGCCGCCCGCGCCCGGCACTTGTCGGTGCCGTGCGGTAACTATTATACTGCGTTTACATACACGCGCCCGGGCTCGTACACGTGCCCGTGAACGTCGTGTTGAACGCCGTTCATGTAAACACAATAAAAGCAGGGTGTTTACACTACCGCGGGCGTGCTAGTCAGTGCAAGGATGGCAGACGACGAGGACGTTAATCTCGTGGGGGCTAACTGCTTCGGGTTTCATTTACTTTTATAGGAAAAAGAAACAAAATGATGATGATGTTTTTTTTTCAGTTTGCGTCTAAATCCACCCGTACTAATATTATGAATGCGAAATTACAGTTACTTTCGCATTCTGTCTGTCTGTTACCTCTTCACATGTAAACCTCTGGACCGATTTCAATGAAATTTGATATGGAGATATTTGGTAGGCTTCTTTTTATTTTGGAAAGATACATTTTTAACGGGAAAGAGCTATAGTGTGCCCGTAAGTACTTCTTTTCTCCGTTTGAACTCCTTCATGAGTTTGTCGACCTCTCCCAAGCATCTGCAACATTATTTTAAATTTATGTTGCTTATTTGAGGGGGTCCATATTATTGGTTCTACTTGGTAACACCCCAGGAAATGTAAAATTTTGATAGTTTGACCATTCCGACAAATTGGCATTGTTAAATTAATTTTATTCGGCAAGTCGTCATCGTCCGTACGCCACAAAGGTGCAAGCGATACTAACGCGACGCCGAAATACCGCCAGCCGACCGATCGACGGCGTTCACGTTCACGACCGCGTTCACCTGTTTACAGAACCGTGCCTGTGAACGGGCCCGTGAATGTCGTTTTGAACGCCGTTTATGTAAACGCACCATTAGGCATTGGATTAACGATTAACGGACTTAGCATATTAACGGAAGTTAACGTGTCCGTTAACATTTTTAAAAGTTAATCCGTTAATCAAAATGTTAACTTCGTTAATTAACGATTAACGGGTTAACGAGTTAATGCCCAGCTATGCCTAATCCTATGATTGGCACCTTGCTACTTGGATAAATGAAAATCGAATGAAAAAAGTATGACGATAATGGGACTTCAGAGGGGCTACTCGAAGCACAAAATCCGCAACTTTGGATGTGCCGTCTCTTTCTAGCGAATGGCTGAGTGCCCGAGAGCGAAAGAGATATCACTAGACAAAGTTTGAATTTCGTTTTTCGTAGTATAGG
>OZ020274.1:51212-109148 GCA_963971205.1 Aethes cnicana | reverse complement strand
AAAAAGTGTTGTGGCCTGTCACGAAATGGTCCCAACTCAGCTTGTGCTAGCATTACTTACTTGCATTAGGTGAAAGTCTACTTGTTTGTAGGATTTCTTCTGCAAGGTAATCGGGGTCCGTACGATGTTCTCTCCACTCGCGTTTACCTAATTTTTGTGCTAAAGACGATCATAGGTGAAGGTGCAATGAAAAAATAATCCTTAACTTAAGGTAACGGCAACAGTTATGGACATGGCTCTAGTGATGTACGCTCGATCTGTTATCACATATTATGACCTGTCTATTACGGGGCTTAAGGTAACGGTACCAGTTATGGACAAGCTCTAGTGATGTACGCTCGATCTGTTATCACATATTATGACCTGTCTATTACGGGGCTTAAGGTAACGGTACCAGTTATGGACAAGGCTCTAGTGATGTACACTCGATCTGTTATCACATATTTATGACCTGTCTGTGACGGGGCTTAAGGTAACGGCACCAGTTATGGACAAGGCTCTAGTGATGTACACTCGATTTGTTATCACATATATAACCTGTCTGTGACGGGGCTTAAGGTAACGGCACCAGTTATGGACAAGGCTCTAGTGATGCACACTCGATCTGTTATCACATATTATGACCTGTCTATGACAGGGCTTAAGTGCACAGACTTAAGTATGTCCAAGACTGGGGCATTCAGGTACCTTATCATGCAATGGGGACTATCGTTTCTTTGCTCGCCATTTGGCGCCACTGTTGACTAAGGTCCAGAGGTATAGCTGTCAAAGGCGACTTTATAAGATCGGCGCCGAAACAAAGTTTTAAATCTTGAATCTCATTAAGTTTATTAATTATAAATAACTATCATCATCTCGAGTAGCTATGCCGCAATGTTGTGTAGTTCCGTTTTGTTAGAAAAAATGTTTTTTTTTTAAAAGCGTTTACCATTCGTAGCCAAATAATCCATATTTCCGATAATTTCACGACGGAGATCACTTTTCAACAGGTAAATTAAAGAAATTATGATTTATATCACGAAGCCCGCCAAAACCAGTGAAAACTGAATGTTATTGGACGCGACACTAGCGCCTCTAGTGGCAAATTCACACGCGATAGCCCCCATTACACAATGTTCACGATTCCTATTCCCAAAACACTATTTACTTTATATGTACTCCTACTAGCCGTGGTGGTCTAGTGGTTCGACCTACCGCCTCTCATGCCGAGGTCGGGGGTTTGATTCCGGCTCGCACCTCTAAGTTTAGGTACTTACGTGCGAAATTCAATTTGAATTTCCCACCGAGCTTTTTGGTGAAGGAAAACATCGTGAGGAAACCTACACACATCTGCGAATTAATTCAAAGATGTGTGTAAAGTCCCCATAATACGCACTGGGCCCGCGTGGAGACCATAGCCCAAACCCTGTCATGATGAGGGAGGGCTGTGCCCAGCAGTGGGACGCAAATAGGCTGTAGTAATAGTAGTAGTAGTACTCCCACTTATAGCAGTGTACACGTAGTCCAAGAGTCATTCGTCTGTTTTACGCAGTAGAATGCTCTTTTATAGTCCAGGAGACGGCGCCCCAAATTTAAGTACCTACCCGTAACGTCGCACCGGGCCGTGTAATTCCGTTTCATTAACTTAACGTCGTATAAGCAAGTTTACGTATGCGCCATTTGGTTAAGGAGAGATAAACGCATAAACTTTCTTTATATCAGATTATAAGACCGTACTTGTAGGGAATTTTATTACTATAGCTACCTTAAAGAAACTGTAATGACTGCAATTTTGAGACATAAGTAACCATAATCAATTCTCATTTTACGAGTATTTAATGTTATCAGTCCATCGAACAGAAAAATATGTAGGTAGATGGTATTGAAAAAAAAACCGAACAAGTGCGTATCGGGCCACGCGCAAAGTATAGGTAGGGTTCCGAAGTTGACGATGCCCACAGTACCTTTCTAAGACTTATTAGCATCTAGCTAGCCTGTGGTATGACGTGCCCGCCCGACGCCACTGCCGCTCGAGAAAAATCATTGGTTTTTTAATCTAAATATATAAAACTCAAATTGAATTTCGCACATAAGTAAACTTAGAGGTACGAGCCGGAATCGAACCCCCGACCCTCAGCATGAGAGGCGGTAGGTCGAACCACAAGGCCACCACGGCCCAAACCCTCTCGTGATGAGAGGAGGCCTGTGCCCAGCAGTGGGCCGTAAATAGGCTGTAGTAGTAGTAGTAGATATAAAACTCAAAGGTGACTGACTGACTGACATAGTGATCTATCAACGTACAGCCCAAACCACTGGACGGATCGGGCTGAAATTTGGCATGCAGGTTGATGTTATGACGTAGGCACCCTCTAAGAAAGGATTTTTGCAAAATTCCCACTGGAACGGGAAAAATCAGGATTTTACTTTTTAATATTTCTGCGCATACGAAGTTGCGGGGAAAAGCTAGTCATTTTATAAGTTGGTCGACTATGACTCGTAAGTTTGTACAGCCTACTTAGCTGTGATAGTTTTCCTTTCAACTACGTTATATATGCCACAACCGTGATTTTTTCAGCCATCCAAATACCACCATTTAGCTGGCAGGGGGGGGACACGTGACTCTAACAAAAAATAGCACTTTAAAGCTTAATATTTCACAAACGCATTACTTAATCAAAAAATGGTTTTACCCACAATCTTTTTTTAAGACCTATTTAACGATATACCGCACCATGGGGTACGCAAGAAAAAAAAATTACATCCACACTTTACGTGTAGGGAAGTTTAGAAATTTTATTGTACCACTTTGTCAGCGTAACTAATATGTATATTCATTCCAAATTACAGCTTTCTAGAACTAAGCATCTCCGAGCAATAGTGCGGACAGACGGACATGGCGAAACTATAAGGGTTCCTTGTGGACTTCGGAACCCTAAAAAAGGAGTTAAACCAGTAAAAGCATAATTCTCGTTTATATCATTCGCAGTGGTGGTCCTAGTAAACTTGCTGTAAGTAATGTTTGTTAATATACATTTTCAAAATCTTTCGGTATCTAACAAGAGCCGAAAGATACTCAATAGATTCTTATAAAGCGTTATTTCTATGAGAGAACGGAGACCCCCTGCCAGCGACAAACGAAATTTTATTCTAACAGCCACTCAGACGCGTAGAATATTGTTTAAGAACGTCCTTAATATCGACTTAGAACAGGTTTCAGAGATAAGTTTGAGACTTACATCTAAAGGTTAATAAAGTCGGACTACCTTAAGAAGAGAAAACATAAAGGTGACTTATGATCTAATTTTAAATTACATAAGTGACCAAACAAGTACCTACTTCAGAAACCGAGGAAAAAAGCCATTTTCTTTTTGTCTTAATTATGAAACGAATACGTGACAACCTTGATAGAAGCATATTTGGCAGCGAACGAAGCGAAACAGAACAATTCAACTTTGCGAAGTCAATTAGAACACCTTTCATTATGCAAAACAAATTACACACAGTCGTTGTCAACCCACGTCGGCGAAGGAGGAGATTCTCTTTTGGAGGAAAATGAGCATTTTAAACAACGCATTTCACATAACGTTTTTTATTTACATTGTTGTATTGACTTTGAAGATTTCTACCCGTAGCTTACTCGTAGAATCCATATTATAAATGCGAAAGTAACTCTGTCTGTCTGTCTGTCTGTCTGTCTGTTACCTCTTCACGCTTCAACCGCTGGACCGATTTGGATGAAATTTGGTATGGAGATAGTTGGCGTCCCGGGAAAGGATATAGGTGTTTTTTATCCCGGAAAAACGCATAGTTCCCGCGGGAACACGATAAGCGAATTCCACGCGGGCGAAGTCGCGGGCAGAAGCTAGTATATGATAAATCCATGGTTTGATTCACCGTTTCTAAAACAGAGGTCGTTCTCCAAATATCGACTCGCACTTCTGAGTTTTCGGACGGCGGAAAACGTCATGAAAAAACGTGCACGGATCTGTGAAGCCATACACAAATGTTTTGTTGTGTCCGCAACGCCCACTGTGGCGGCTACAGCCCAAACCATCTTGTTAATGTTGGGAAAATCCATTTATCGATACCACCAAACCCAGGGAGGGGGGTTATAATGGGACTCGCCGGCCCCAGTGGCCGGAATAACCATTAAAAACTCAACAATTCTCCACCGCCCTGGTTGTGCGACGGCTGCGGGATCGCGTTGTCGCATTCTACCGCAGCCCTCCCAGCGGGCCCGTTGCTCGGACCCTCCTCCGAGTGAACCTACTTCTAACTTAACCTTCGTAAATATTTATTGGTACAAGTTATATCTAGTTTTCCACAGTTCGTTTCCTCCGTATAACCGCTCGGTGTCGTCCTGTTCGCGGGCTGCGCAGGCGCTCCGTAATTAGCCGACAGCTGGCTTTATTGAAATTCCGACGACCGACGGCTGTCCTCGTGTCGTGCTAGGCTGAGTGGCAGCTGCATTTACACGAACCTCATCAGAACTCGGCTTTGTAACGATAAAGCTTTTTTAGTTTGAGATAAAGCGTGATGAGACAACTTCTTTGTTATGCCTTTGATAACTATTACTATCATGTTGGTTTCTGTCGAAAAAAAAACGTGTTTTGAGAGTTTTCAGACAAGTTACGTTTTCGGCCGAAGGAAGATGGAGATCGAGAGATGGATAAAAATATATTTCTTAAGCACACTTTAATTAAAGATTACATGAATTAATTAACTTAAACACTATTGAAGAAGACGGTCGATGTGGTACCGAATTCATGACTACGATCTAGGATGCCTAACCTAAACCTACGGGTGAACTCGACCGTTGTTGGGACTGGATTGATTGGCATTTTCTGTACTTTTCGGTGCTCTGGAGTGAAGACCGCCCGCGAAGCGATGATTTGGCCGCAGGTGCAGAGATGATTTCTTATCTTCGTGGTACCTACCTACTGGTTATTGGAGATTTTACCAATACTCATTCAAATTTTCGGATTTGGTTGCTATGGTCGAACTCGAACATAACAAGTACCTACACAAAAACTAAAATTACTTAGAGATTTCTTGGAATTAGATGTGTAGCCCAGAAA
Organism: Aethes cnicana; assembly: GCA_963971205.1. Classification (NCBI taxonomy): domain Eukaryota; kingdom Metazoa; phylum Arthropoda; class Insecta; order Lepidoptera; family Tortricidae; genus Aethes; species Aethes cnicana. The sequence continues at coordinate 104,091 of OZ020274.1, read as the reverse complement.
GTTCTCGAGTGGCCTTTAGATAGGCCTCCAACAAGATGGAAGACCTTATGAATTTCATAAAAGCGAGTAGCACAAGACTGGTCTGAGTGGGGGAGGCCTACGTCCAGCAGTGGACGTCTTTCGACTGAAATGATGACGACGATGAGATTGTCAGCAAATATAAAAATATAGTGCTAGTTTTAACTTTAATATTTTAATCATAAAATGTCAAATGTTAGCGTCATTACCTTTTCTAGCGCAACCTCTCAGACTATAGTTCGCCACGCTCGTCTCAGGCGAATGCCGCGGAATCCGCTTCGAACGTCGTTTGAACTTGTCGAACCACGTCTCCCGTCAACGACATACGAGACGCCAGTAATGCGATATTGGGGTAAGAGCCTCAGATCATTGTAGTTTCAAGCGTACTGGGAAATAAGCATTTTATTACAATAAAGAGTTTTGACAGTAAAATAGGCTTTATTTCTTTATTGTTTTCTTAGACAATGTAAATGCGATATGATACCTTGATACCTCGTAAAAACGTTATATTTTTGTTTTTCTATCCATTATTATAAGCGTGGCCTTGTTTTGTCTGAGGTTGTCTGTCATCGTCTCTCAATCAGTCGGTCAGTAATAGAAGAGTTTTAAATATATTGATTAATATGTGGAAAGTTCGTTGTTTCTGAAACTCTATTTTGTCCATCTTTGCGCAGCGATGTTTTAGATGTAGTACCTACATAAATATGTCATGTTAGTACATTGTGCTCATAATGTAGGTATAGGTATTATAGCGGCGTAGTTTAGTAAGGGTTCTAATTACAAGGCATTTAATACTGTTGCTGCCTGCGTGGTTTTAATCACGTTACCCGTATACTTTGGCGCCGTGTGCGCAAGCAGGAAGTGTTATTAGTTTACTTGCAAACTAATTTTACCTTTCTGCAAGGCGCAGAGTGAAAGTTGTCATATGAGCCGTGTATGTACTCTTGCTGCCTGTTAAGATTGGGAGTAATAAAATGTAAAGGAATCAAGATTAATTTGCTCTACTTAGGTACTAAGGATATTAAATTTATATTTTGAAGATGAGGACTGAGGATTTAGGACGATAGGTATTCTATATTGTTACGACACAAACGGCATTTATCGCGCGGTGGCTAAGAGTGGAGTTTGGTTTGTTTATAGTTTGGAGTTTGCTTACAGTTAAAATTAGCATTCGCAATTCTTTCTCTAATTAGATATTGCTAGAATAAAACGCTAACCGAGTCCTTTGCCCGCAGTCCCCGGCTGGTGCCAGCTGATGTTCCTGCTGGAGCCGCCGGCGCGGCTGGCATTCTCCAACAGCACGGGCGCCCGCGTGGCGTGCGCCGCGCACGGCTCGCCCGCGCCGCTCGTGTCCTGGCTGGGCGAGGACGGCGCGCCGCTGGCCGACGTGCCTGGACTCAGGTCAGTGCCCCCGTCACACCAGCACGGACCCGCGTGGCGTGCGCCGCGCAAAGCTCGCCCGCGCTGCTCGTGTCCTGGCTGGTGCCTGGGCTTTTAGGTCAGTGCTTCAGTTTTATACCAGAGGAGTTGAATGCTACTATTTTTTCTGGTGTTTATTCGAAGTAGTTTATGAAGGCAGATATCCTATTTATCTGTATCATTGTCTCAAAATTCAAGATACCTTTCAAAGTAATGAATGCACAGAGAAGTTTTGAAACACTTGAGTGCGAATAACTCCCGACTGGTCTATAGCCGCAATACAAGTACCGGCCAAGAACTATCGAGAACAGAAACAAGCAAAATTTAGTTTAAAAACAGTAGAAATTGTACCGACAGTAAGAAAATGTCAAGATTAAATGGCATTATTATTCATTTGGTTTCTAATTTTCTATTCAATTGCATTATTGACCAAAGTGTTCAGAGAGTCTTTTGTGATCTAACTTAATTATTTAATAAAATATCTAGGTTATTTCTCTTACGCACAATGTCATATGCATGGTTCTTATTGATAATCCTGATGATTGTCCGGCACGCTCATGAATGATTGTTAAAACAGAGTGCTCCAAGTCCATTACATGTAGGTATCAACTCTTTACGACTGTTGGTATCTTTGTAATACCTAGCTCAAAATTATTCTGTAATCCATACTAATATTGTAAGTCTACTCTATCTATCTGCCTGTTACCTCTTCACGCTTCAACCGCTGGACCGATTTAGACGAATGTTGGTATTAAGATAGTAGGAGTCCCAAAATAGGATATAGGCTACTTTTTAGTCTGAAAAAAAAAACGTATAGTCCCCTCGGGAACGTGATAGCGAGATTCCACGTGGAACTTGGCTATCGCGCGCTAAGCTTATCTTTATTAATATTGGTTATCAGAAGCTTGATAATTGTATTTCTTGGATTTTACTGTTTCATGAGTATGCTCTGCGCCGAGAAGTTCAAGTGGCGTAACGTTTAGCGCCGCGCGAACACTCCGTCCCGGGGGCGTCGGGATTTATTTCACAAGTTCTGTTGCATCGATATTTCCAAGAAATACTTCAGTGCTCCTATTATCCATATCATTTCAACTAAATTTCAGCTTTCTACAACCAGAATTTTCGGCTTTGCGTTCTCAACAGTCAGTCAATAAAGAAGAGTTTTTACCTATATGAATAGATTAGAGTTCAGTAATAACAAAGCAAAAAATATTGAGCGAGAAATACCAGTCTGTCAAAATTATTAATTATAATTAGTAATTTTGACAAAGGACAGTGCATGGCTACTAAATTTGTGGTCGTCTGCAAATGAAGTTAGTATCCACAATTGAACGGCTCTGTAATACAAATCAAAATCAAATTATTCGGATCCAATTCGTCAATCAACCCAGCCATACCGACTTCGATATATCCCCTTAATAATGCAGTGATTTGGCGGTGATTCCGCCTTCACGGCTTAACCCTGCAACTCTCGGGGTGGTTCCCGCAAGTTTTTGCGAACTCACTCTTCTGCGATCCGCTCGTCGTGCAGAGATTAAGCAACCCAACCTCTCGGTTCACAGATTATAACGGTAACGTATTTAATGTGGTGATGTTGCTCGAACACCATAAATTACAACGTATTTCACGAAATATTATTATTCGTGGTTATTTCCTTTTCTATGCAGATACTTTGTTTACTTTATTTATTGTGTATTCTGATGATGAAATAACTTAGATGTTTATCACAAGCTTCAATCGAGCGTTACAAACGTTGACACCATTTTATTAAAAAAATTAAAGGAACTTACTTTTCCGTAATTTTTAATCCATATTAATATTATAAATGCGAAAGTAACTCTGTCTGTCTGTCTGTCTGTCTGTCTGTTACCTCTTCACGCTTCAACCGCTGGACCGATTGAGATGAAATTTGGCATGAAGATAGTTGGGGTCCCGGGAAAGGACATAGGCTACTTTTCATCCCGGAAAAACGCATAGTTCCCGCGGGAACGCGATAACCGAGTTCCACGCGGGCGTAGTCGCGGGCAGAAGCTAGTAATATATATGTTAGAGACAGGTGATTCTTTTAAACTTTTTAGAACATTCTGAAATACTTGTCCAGTACTAACAGTGCTCCAGATATCCTGTTTGTCTGTGCGGAATGACAGATGTCCTTTTATCGGTTGAGTGGTTCAAGGGTGCTATTTGTTTTTGTCACGATCCTAGAGACTGCTCTACTTAGGCATTTTGGGGATTTTGTTACAATAACGTTTTTTATGTCATTTTCTAGAAATATACACACTACACTGAAATACACATTCGTGTGGGTTCTCAGAGAACATTATGTAAAAAGATTGACAAACAAGACTGATGGTAAGTGGTCACCGCCGCGTATAGACATTTGTAGCACCAGAGGCGTCACCAATGCGTTGTCAATCTCGAAAGTAGAGGAGGATAGGGCGTATTGGATAAGGTATTATAAGAAACATGGGATTAGGGAAGATGAGATAGAAGGATAGGGAAGAGGACAGACCCCGAGTCCTCTTACTCACCGTACGAAACGCAAAAGAGAAATATTACTTCACGCCGATATTCTGTGAGAGTGTGGTACTTCCCCGGATGAGCCGCCCGATTCAAGCACTAACCGCAATTTCGCTCTAATCCCCTAATAGCGCTTATCGGAACTTATGTACAGAATTAAATTGAAACTCCTTGTTGAATGATAGAGATAAAAAATATATGTTTCCTTGTCTGTGGGCATTTTGTATAGGTATTCAGGCTACTGGGTTTCTCGAGATTATAAGAATAGTCCAATTATGATCTTCAATAGTTTAATTACACTAATTACAAACACCATTAAGAGCTACTGACTACCTAGGTAGTCATAATAATAATAATCCAACAATAACTAATTACAATAATCAAATCTTATGCGTCCGCGCACGACGGGAGCCTATGGAATCTCTTTTGAATCTGTCATCTTTTTTCTAGCGAGGATTTTGCATCAAGCTGGAGTCGTGTCTTCAACCATGGGTTCCCGACAAATATTTAAGTTAAGAAATTAAAAAAAAAATGAAAACATTTATTCACTTGAAAAACTGTTATCTGAATGGACATCTATTCTTCTTCTTAATTTTATACAACTATTAAATATAATAAAAGGTACTTCCGCTCTTTTAACATACATCCAGTTCATCTAATGTAATATATCTACTCTGATTCAATTACGAAAAGTACCTTAATGTTCGTTTCTTTTATATTACGGCTAAATTGGGTTCCCTTATAACATCGGAGACGAGAATAAATGAGTAGGTATGTCATTTGGGATGCCAGTTATCTGCCCAAGTCGGCCAATACGAGACCGCCTCGTAAGACCGCCAGTTCATTATGTTTCGCTATTGTTTCTTTTAATGTACCATCGGCACCACATTTTGTATTTGTTATAGGAAATTCTATTATACTCTAAAAACTTTTACCTCTGTGTTTGCATGTATTTCATGCTAAATGAAAATTGAATGATGATCTAACAAAATAATGAACAAAATAAATACTTAACATGGAATAAATTGTAACTGTCTTCAATAGGTGCCTTAAACTTGAACCTTACTCATTTTTGGTTTACGTGCAGCATTTTTATGTTACATTCGTTAGGGACCGTTTTCAATCCGTTCTAATGTCGTCTCATTGGACAAATATTTTCAACGTTTTCTCCGATTACTTATCATGTAAAACAATTACTAACTCGATTAAGTAGTTAAATCAAGCTGCCACGTTTGCATTGTTTGAGTAAACAAAAACCAATTCCTAAACATGGGTCTAACGGTAAAACTTAGCACCGACCTGCAAGTTTAAACTGATCATTAATCTCGCTGACCCTTCCACGTCATTGGGCGAATTAGCGCCCACTACCCAGCCTTTGTCTGGCCTTGCCCACAGCTCACTACTTACTACCTACTGCATCTGGCATTGCTGCTGTCCATTGCCACTGAGCAATATGCGCGCATATGCCTAGCTGCGTGCCTAATCAGTATTCCATGAAACATTATTAACTACAATCTTATTTTTATTTGAAACCGAAAGAGACAGCCATCTCTTGACTAAACAGTATTCTCTACCTTTCCTTGTATATTTCCCTATATTTACATCAGGTATAAATGCGAAAATAAGTTTGACTGTAACGCTTAATAAATCTTTGAACCCAGTAAATAGAACTGAGTTACAAGATATGAAATGGTATAGTTTTTATCCAGTAAATATTTCCTTAGAGTACGATAAAATAATCAGATATCGCAGTAAATAAATGTCTGTTCTTTTTTTTTATTTCTTTCAGTAAATTGTATAATTCGACTATTATTAAGTAAAAACAGTTTTTACCAATGTGCAATAATAAAAAACGATGACAAATGGTCAAATGGAAACAACTAATTAACTATCAATTTATATGGGGATTATATTATTCACATAACGAAGATACGGAGATTACTTAACTTACATTTATTTAGAATTAATTGTAATTAATATATCAAAGCAAGAAAATGTGTATCATTATTATCATAAGTGGCATGAATTTCCAAATAGCTACACATGGTTGAAATTTAATTACATACGTAGTTTGCAAGTTTGTTAACTATCTCAAAGCGTCTTGAGATAGTTTTAGAACAACTTGTAGTTAGACGACGGCAGGGCTTAACTAATAATATGTTTATTAAATGTCTTTATATTTAAGCTAAGACTCAAATAATTATGAAGTACTCGTAATCCTCGGTTGTCCTGAAAATGATATTTCATTATCATCATTATTTCAGCCGAAGACATCCACTGCTCGACATATTCGTCCCACAAGGCTGTGTGGCGTCACAGACCGGGCTTGAGCCTCATGCATCCATCGGAATCCCCCGATCTTCAGTAACTATGTCGTCACTCCATCTTGTACGAAACCTTCCCGTTCAGTTCACAGATCACACCGTGTACAGTTAGTTCGTCTTCCAGTAAACATAAACTACGATAGCATAGCTGCAAATTCCTATTTCAATGTGCTTAGTCACATGTCATTCTTACGAAAAAATATTTATTGTAGTTTTTGCTTTTGTTTGACGGTTGTCTCAGCACGTACACATGCGTTGAGAGTCTTGTTGGTTATTTTCATAAATACAATGACGCGTTTTAAAATTTGGGTGTGCGGGTCATGTTTTCGTAGTTTACCTCTACGTGGCCGATATTCAAGGAATTCTCAGAACCCATCGGCCATCAGTCCTCTTACGTAATTCAATTCCTCGAGATAATTATGTCCGTCAGTTGGCCATATATGAATTAGTCATCGACCAAAATCTGTCAGGAAGACGTTATTGACCTATTTATGTAAAACAATCAAATTACTTTCGCGATATTTCAATTTCATAATGTAGAACCGTCTTTCACGAACGACTGCGGCTGGTAATTCCAGTAATGAAGTCGTCAATTCCTACCCCTTGAATTTCAGCCAGACAATCCCGCAGCGGCTTTATTCGTGTGATAAATGATTGATAAATTATGTATATGAAAGCGCCGGGAGCTCGAGGTCCGAGCCACGGGCGGTCGCGGAGTATAAGCTAGCGTTTGACAGCTCATTTTGTCGCTGTTATTCAGTGTCCCTCTGTCAAAGCGGGTGAACACGCTGATTAGTTTAATTTTAGGGACAAGTAATTAAGCTGTGGTAATCTAGTGGTACAAAGCTCTGAGTAAAGTTATTTTTTGCCAACAACAATAAAAACAAACACTGAGCTGAAGGCAAAAAGTCATGAAAAAACCCGCGTATCTGCGAAGTAATTCAAATATGTGTGTAGTTGAATACTTAAACACATATTTGAATTACTACGACGACAGCAGATTCGCCGTCGTGGTGGTAATGGTAAATCACTTACGATAAAACTCGAGTTTCAACTCACATAATACTTATGTCTACGCTTTGTTGTAATTCATCTCATGAAACGGTGGTGCTTTCTGCAGACTGGCTTGAAAATTGGAAAAAACGTTGAGATTGGCTATAAGGATAAACGTAAGGCGTAGTAGCCGTGGGTGGCAGAGAAAGTCCTACCCCATACGTAATACCTCAGCATTATAATCTGATGACGTAATACTCGCTCCCGCTATACCCTATCCATTAGACCCTCCCACCTTGCGGTTCATATTCGCGTGCCGTCCGCAGTTTGTCTTCGTTAACGTAATAACCTCCTGACGCGGCATCCTCTATGCTCCGTCAAAGTCGGAGCGAATGCAGCTCGTTACTCGGGACCGCGAATAGGAAGGTGCTATAATTAGGACTCAAGATGATTATGGCAAAGGTGCGCTCATAGACAAGAACTATAATTTATTTATGTTTACTTCTTCTATCCTTTGATCCCATTAGTTCTTTATTTTCATAATTATTGAACCTTTAAATGGGCTGCCGTTTGACCCAAATCACACCTGATAGAAAATTATGATAGTGTCTAAGTGGAACACGCTTGAAGAGATACCAATTTCACTTTTGTACCAGATTTTTTCTCTGGTCGTATCTATGCATTGTACACTGTTTTGGACAATGTTTTATCTTATTACGAGGGAAACCTTAAATTTACTCTAAAAACCGACGATAGTTCCAGAGAAGTGTACCTATGAGGTATGTAACATAATATAATGCATGCACGTAGGTACATAGGTACTATACTTAGATATATATAGCGACACTTGCTGCTAGTGTCATTAGGCTTAAGGTTTTAGTCTCATTATAGCCATCGAAGAAGCATAACATCTTTAATTTCTCGGCTCCACCTCATCCCTCACCTACTTAATAGTTTAATATAATTTGAATATCCATACGAATATTATTTTTGTTTATTTGTCCTTCCTTCACCAAGAGTGGACCAATTTAGATGAAATTTGGTATAGAGATAGTTTAAGACACGGACGATAACATAGGATACTTTTTATCCCGATATTTCTACGGGAACGGGTTTTCCACGGGTCAAACCAATTTTTCGATACTTCTATAACTATAACCGACCGACGACCGGATTGGTCCAGTTGGTAGTGACCCTGCCTTCTGTTCCATTGGTCGCGGGTTCGAGTCCCGCTCGGGGCAAACTTTGTGTGATAAACACGAATGTTTGTACTCGAGTCATGGATGTTTAGTATTTATATATGTATGTATTTCTCTATATAAGTATTTATGTCGTTGTCTAGCACCCATAGTACAAGCGTTGCTTAGTTTGGGGCTAGGTCAATATGTGTGATATGTCCCAGGATATTATTATTATTATTATTATAACTATATATATGTATAGTATCATCGGGTACGCAAATTCAAAGTCTACGCGGGACGAAGTCTCGGGCAAACGGTTGGTAATAGAATAAATGTTGAACTTTAAGGTGGTTCGGCAACGGCTTCATAGCCCAAAGCTCACGAGATGGCGCCACTTTGGCAAATTTCGTGTTTTTATTTATTTTCCAACTCTGCTGTGTATTTGTATACCTTAAAATATGTTTCGCGACTACCGTATATAAATATTGAACTAATGAACCAAAAATTTTACAATTGTACGTAACCTGTAGCGAAATTTATGCGAAAAATCATCATAATTCCTCATTTTGAACTTGTCACTCTAATGCCGAAGCCCGTAAACTTTTTAGTATTTTTAAGCAATTTCCCGCAGTACCCGGGATGTGCTGTGTAGTTATGACAACACTAAGTATACCTTTCGACAACGAATTTAAAGATATTGAAATGAATAATTTGCCAAACAGATGAAAGGAAAGCTGGCAACGTCGCACGTAGTGTCGTTTCAGTGCAGAATGGCAACGCTGCAACTATTGTGTCTGTATACAATTTGATCAAAAAATATTGTTGATTTATGCGTGATTTCTGTATGAAACAACGTTTTTTTTAACAATTTCGCGACAACTAATACCCGAACGTAGGTCGAGGCGCGCAAATTTATTTATTAATACTGTTCCTTGGCTAAGATTTCTGCGATTGTTTTTAAATGAAAGTCGAACCACCTTAATAAAAACGTGACTTCTTTATTCCCAACATTTCCTCAAGAATCCCGGCAAACTCGGAGCGAGGTCACTTACTTCTTCCCAAACTTACGTTACCATTCAATATCCATTTTATCGAATAACGTATTTTTTTCGTGAAATTGTTGTGAGAGTTAAGTAACGTTATTTATACTTAGGACTTGGTAAATTGATATTAACATTTGAGGTGATATATTGTAAATTATGTTTCTTTTCGCTACGCGGGGCTCCTATTTCTAGGTAGTTTGCCCTTCGGGCGTATATAGATAACTAACGAACCTACCCTACATTCACACCTTTGACCTAAGTAAGATATGTATGTATAAATAGTATAGGTACATATAAAGTAATCGGAATCAGTTACCTACAAATTACTTTATGAAGTAATCGCAGTCGGTTACCTAAAAGCACAGCAAAAGCCTCGATCGGAACCAGTTCCATACAGGTAAAAAAAAAAGCCTCGTAGGGAACCAGTTCCATACAAGTAATTTAAAAGCCTCGTACGGAACCAGTTCCGAAACTCCGGTTCTGTAGACGGCCGAAGGTATCACACGCATCTTAAAAGACTAACAGATATGTGCAGGCTTCGCCGAGAAGTACCTACTCGCAGGCTGGTTACTACTACTACTTCTACAGCCTATTTGCTGGGCACAGGCCTCCCCTCATCATGAGAGGGTTTGGGCTATAGTCCCCACGCGGGCCCAGTGCAGATTGGAGACTTCACACACATCCTTGAATTACTTCGCAGATGCGCGCAGGTTTCCTCACGATGTTTTCCTTCACCGAAAAGCTCATGGTAAATTAAAATTGAATTTCGCACGTAAGTAAACTTAGAGGTGCGAGCCGGAATCGAACCCCCGACCCTCGGCATGGAGACCGCCTCCATGTCCAAGCCTCCAGGTCGAACTACTAGGCCACCACGGCTTTTTAAGCCTTTTTTAGGCTGGTTGTTCATGTATAATTTTATAATTAGGTTCTACCCTTTCAATTCGGTTATTACGTTCCCGCGGGAACATGCGTTTTTCCCTCCATATTTTCATCTAAATTAGTCTAGCGGTTTCAGCGTGAAGAGGTAACAGACAGAAACTCAGAGGAACCTCCGCATTTATAATATTAGAATGGATTCCCGAGTCTCCGCATGAGAGATAGGTCAGACCACTAGCATACCAAGGCTTACCAAAACCAATCTCAGATCGATAAGTAGTAATCTACAAGTTGATTATAATAGGTAAGGTGTATTATGCATTGACTTATAATAAGTAATAACATATGGACGAACAGTGTTAAACATAATATGTCAAAATATATGGAGCAAACTGACATTAGAAAATACGTTCCAAAATGCTAATAACACCTCTTTATAACGAAGGCCAAATGGTGCCCGAGCTGCTCGGGCAATGGTATTATGTAGAGAAGAGCAGGGAAATAAATGATTCGAAATTCGTATTCTGAAGGGATGAAGCAAGAGTTGGATACTGAATAATGACACCAAGCCAATGAAGTCACAGGCAAATGCTATCTCTATAAATTTCGATCAAGGCTACATGCCATAGACAGCTGTAATATCGTTAGGTAGGAATGCGGCCACGTACGGCGCTCGTTTGTCTTCGTTACGCCGCGATAATTGTGGATGATGTATCTCTCAGTTCAGCCCGAGCACCTTGCTGCCCCCTAGCGATGCGTGGCTGCAAGTGAAACATACACCCCAATTTCATGCGAGTTTTTGAGACTTTTCAAAGTAAAGTTTTGCTATTATTTACCTACGTAACTGTAGTAAAACAGCATCGGATTCGGTAGGTAGGTATGTACCAATAGTTTGACGTACGAAGTTTGTGAGATTTCCTCAAAGAATAAATGAAACAAATCAAGTTCTAAAAGTATTTTCTTTTTTCACCTTACTGAAGGTTTTCAAGGTGACAAGGTGAAACTTTTGCTTAAATTTCCACATTTTTCGTTCACCATAAACAAATATCGCGTGTAAAACAATCTGTAATTCACAAGTTCATGAAGGCCAACATTTTCTAAAATAGCTCATCCCTACATGGTGATGCATAGCACGCCGACCCCATTACGGAAGAGTTAAGATCCAGATTAAAATGATACTCCGTGATGTATCTCCGCTTAGTGTATTATACTACTAAGTCAAGGGTGGAGCTTGATAAATTCCATTTTTTGGCGGATTATGCGCGTAATTGGATAGGGCCTTACCGGGTAGAGTTTATTACTTTACTTATTAAAATAAGTTTTCTCTCTGTATTTTACCAGCGTGAGGTACAAAATTAGGTTTGTAGAACCCGGGCAGTGACTTGTAGGTAAACTTAATTTAGCAAAATATATGCAAGGGTCTCGTAATCAAATTGGTCTAACATGTTTAGGCTTCCTTCTTTGAGTCAGATTTGTAACTGTGAACCTTCTAGAAGGGTCACAGTTTCAAATCGTTTGATTCAAATTTTCCAAAATTCAAAATGATAAGTAATGCACTAAAATTATCATACCGTCGTTTTATTTAACTATATGATGGGTGGAATCAAAAAAAAATCTTCCTTCTGGTGTAGTTGGGTAAACATAATATCTAACCTCAAGTCGGATCTGTCATGTTTGTTCGGAGGCAGTCGTCGAGAAGTATTTTTACGACTCCGCCGCCAGTCGGCTGTGAACGAGATAGCGGGTGTTCTTCTGTTGGTTGCCAGTCATCATTTTTACTTCTATTGGTCATGTAGTTGGAATCGCAAAATATTTTACATTTTACTTACAAAGGTAACAGTTAGAGGAACATTTGATTCATGTCAAAGTAAAGAAAGAAAGAATTCGCCAGAAACAGAAACTAGAAGGCAATCCAGAGATTTACTCATGCTGAATCCCGATATTTTATCCACAAAGTTCATAGGGAGCTGTTCTACAGGGTCTACATACTCATGACAGAGCATATTTTATCTCAAAAGTATCAAAAAGTTTTAAAATGATGAAGGACCATAATAACAATAGAATGTAATAAACAGGGTCAGAGCAGTTTTACTGCTCCGATCCTGGTTTTACAAAAACTCGACGCATTATTCAAAAATCTTTAAAAATCGAGCGGAAGCTCACACCAGTCCAAACGCATGAGTTATGGCTGGAACAGTTGCACATCGCGAAAAAACCCAGGTCATTCCGATCGAATGGGCTTTAACTGCCGGAATGAATCAAGTAAGCAAAACCGTACGATGAACTTTGTGTTTCATGTCATTTCGTTGAACGAAAATGAAAATGAAAATATTTATTCAGCAAGTAGGCTACATCTGGGCACTTTAACACGTCACTTTTAAATGAATTTAACAGAAATGAATTTACCATCACCGTTTTCATACCGTTCAGTATCAAACCAGTTGGACATAACATTTTTTGTGCGTTCTGGATGCAAAGGTAGACGAGGTAGACGAAGAACTGGTAGACCAACATAGATGTGAGAGGATTGTCTTCTCTTCTTCTTCTTCATCAGCGTGTATTCGCCCACCGTTGAGCAGACGCCTCTCCAATCGCTCTCCATTTAGAGCGGTTGTCCGCTTCCCTCATCCAGACTAGTCCTGCTGTCGCTTTCAAGTCATCGGACCATCGGGCAGGAGGTCTGCCGACACTTCTTCTATCCAACCGGGGTCTCCACTGAGAGGATTGTACGAAGGACAAATGTTGTGCCGAAGTTCCACACAAAATTAACTTGGGAAAATTGCAAAAAAATGTTGATGATAATTTCCTATGCTGTCTTGAAACGGCTGGATTGGTCCAGTTGGTAGTGACCCCGCCTTCTGTTTCGATGGTCGCGGGTTCGAGTCCCGCTCGGGGCAAACTTTGTGTGATGAACACGATGTTTGTACTCGAGTCATTGTTTAGTAATTATATATGTATGTATTTCTCTATATAAGTGTTTATATCGTTGTCTAGCAACCATAGTACAAGCTTTGCTTAGTTTGGGGCTAGGTCAATATGTGTGAAATGTCCCAAGATTTAAATCAGTGATGGTGTCTACACATTTGATTTCACTAGGCTCTGGAGTAAAAACATATTTGTTGATCATTGACACAGGTCAAAGAAAGTAGAATAACAGTTCCATTTATATGCTCATGGCGAGTGTTATGGCAACGAAATATTCGTATTCAGCCGTCACAGATCTCGAAGACCCATCCGATTCTCCATGTATAATCAAGAATAATGCTGTCATACTAATAAATACTGCATAGTTTGTTTTTACGTTCCTGTTCTTATAAAGCTTACTACAATACGCCTGTATTAACATAAGCCGTAAATCGGAACGCAAGCGTAGTAATATCCTTTCTCCATATCGTATCCCGGATATCCAAATCCCGACCTTACCACCGTAGGTACAAAGTATTTTTTGCAATGACGGATTTTTTTCCAGATACGTAGCCTTAGGTTTTCTTTGTGCCACCATTCATAATCGAGCAAATATCGTTTTGCGGAAACGGAAAGGCGTAATGGGGTTCAGGGGTCTAAATAACGAATTATTTAATAGAATTTGTTTGGTTTCAAAGAAACGTTTCTTTGGATATTTTTGAATTGCAAATATCTCATTTTTATGGTTTTGATAAGATTACGTTTGCATTGTATTTTGTAAAAGATTTTTTTTGTTGATATAATATTGAAACGATATCTGCTACCAACTCTATCATGGAGCGGCTTGTGTTTCTTGACAATAATGTTTAAACATCACTTAGCTCTGTTGCGTGAAACATTCTAAGAACGATCTCTATCTGTACCACCACGAGAACATTTTATGAAATGCAACTTCACACGATTAAACGAACAGACTTCGCCCGCGTGAAAGTCGGCTATCACGTTCCTGCGAAAACTATGCGTCTTTTCTGAATAAAAAGTAGCCTTTATCCTTTCCCGGGATTCCAACTATCTCCATACCAAATTTCATCCAAATCGGCCCAGTGGTTGAAGCGTGAAGAGGTAACAGACAGATAGACAGACCGACAGGGCTACTTTCGCATTTATTATATTACTATAAAAAAGCCATGGTGGCCTAGCTGTTCGAACTACCGCCTCTCAAGCAGAGGGCCGGGGGTTCGGTTCCGGCTCGCACCTCTAAGTTTACTTATGTGCGAAATTCATTGAATTCACCACTGAGCTTTTCAGTGAAAGAAAACATCGTGAAGAAACCTGCACGCATCTGCGAAGTAATTCAAAGATGTGCGTGAAGTCCCCAATCCGCACTGGGCCCGCGTGGGGATTATAACCCAAACCCTCTGGTGATGAGAGGAGGCCTGTGCCCAGGCAGTGGGACGCAAATAGGCTGTAGTAGTAGTATTTAGTTGATATTTAACGTTCCAATAAACAAATCTTGTATTTACTTGTAAACTTTTTTTTATTTTTTTATTATTATAGACGGACAAACAGGCAGACGGTCCACCTGATGGAAAGTGGTTACCGCCGCCTGTAGACATTTGTAACACCAGAGGCGTCACCAATGCGTTGCCGGTCCCGTAGATATTTAATGAAACCCTTTTTAAAACAACCCATATTGTAGCGCAGAGGGAAAATTTCAGCACGGAGTTCATTCCAAATGCTTATAGTACGCGCTAAAAACGTTCTAGACGAGACGAGCGTAATGTCTCAAGGGCATGGACACCCTGCCGATGACGAGATTCAATTCAATTCAATTCAATCATTTATTCAGCAAATTGGCCACATAGGGGCACTTTTACACGTCAGAAAAAGAATTTACCAGCGCTTCCTAGACCCATTGCTTGAGAAGAAGCGCCGCAACAAACTCAAACAGAAGGCCTTTTTTTTAAATTTACACATAGTAATAACATTTACATTACATGTATAAAATATACATATAGGTACGTACTACAATTACATTGAAGGGATGTATAGTCCCTAACTTAAACTTAAATCTAAGATCTTAGAGATGTATAGTCTCCAAGGGTCCAGAAAAAAATGCATTATGGTGATGGCCTCCATTGTCAAATAAATATAAATTCCATAGATGTCGACAGTCTCAAAATGTCAATAAATAATGAAATACATCATGTATAAATGAGTCATGTATATGAGAGGTGCGATGATAGAAGGAAGCGGTAGGCACCAGTCTAAACAGTTCCTCTGAACACTCCCCATTATACAAACTATCACCAAGAAGCGACCTACTGCGACAACGGAAAATGACTCGAGCAAATGTTGAATGAAATGTTCACACAAACCTATCGCCTTGTGACAGGCGAGCACAGCCGTGCACACGGCTACCTCACTTATTAATTATGGGGTTATTTTTACGACGAGGAGAAATAAAACATTTAGAGTTAGGACAAAATATTAATAGGTACAGTGACGATAGTAAGATCTTAACTCAGCATGTGGTGAACCAGTGCTGTTTTTTGATGGGATAATTGGGTGAAGTCGGAGTATGTACCTGAAAGTAAATTACTGTGACTGAGATTGATAAAGAAACACATACTTAGAAAAGATTGGATGGAATAAAAAATATTAATGAACCATTTTGACGTGATAACGTCTTATAAATCGATGAACGCCGGTTGCACGCACGAAAAAACATGACATAATAGTAACGTAACGGTGCAAGCGAGAGCCCGGAACAAGCGATAGAGAGGCACGAACGGCCTAAGCTTGACGTTAAGTAGACAACCAATACTCAATATTCAAAACTCAATTCTTTATTGCATTCCATAATTATTATTTCTAGTGTTACATTACAAAGTAATTGTTACAGCTATCAACAAAAAATCATGGACCCGGTTGGGCACGACAATTTTGTAGGAGTTACTTATTTAACAAGTAACAATTTAATAGTAAAGTACCTACTTATTATATAAATTTACAAGTACTATGTTAAATAATACAGGTACATTGTTCTATGTTTTAAAATTTACTTTTCTTCTAAGTACTCATTAATCGTGTACTTAATAGCTTTTATTATATATAGATATCTCTTCAATAGTTTTTCAAACTGTATATCCTTTTTTTAATTTTTTATTTCGTTAGGCAGTTTGTTATAAACTTTAATTGCTATAACATAGGTGCCGTTTGAATGGATTTTCAGTTTTGATTGTGGGAGTAAGGTGTGGGTATGTTTTCTCGGCTTTTGAAGTAATGCGGATATTTACAATTTTTATTTATTTATGATGAAGTCCGAAATTAAGCCTATCCAATTTTAAACTGGGATTAGTTTTTGTACAAAGTAATTAGAATTAGAATTAGTCCTTTAATTCCAACATTCAACTCTGACATTGATAAAGCTGTTCTCGCCATTATCAGCAACATGGGGTTCGCTGTAGTGGAAAAGTGTCAAAGCGATACCACCCACGACGTCCGGGTTCCATGAATTGATGGCAGGCCCTATAATTTGAATAGTCTTGGTAAAAAATAGTACATTACTACAGAGGCCGGGAAGGAGGAAGTTGCAGGCCGAGTATTATATGAATATACGAGTTACGAGGCCGACAACTTCCGTTCCCCGCCGATGTATGTATAGTGCTTTTCTCAAACATGCAATGAAATAAATAAATAAAGTAATATTTTATGTATAATATATTTTGCCTTTTTTACATAAATAAAACAGCGATACCTATGTAGCAAATATAGTTCATGTTCTTTTAATAGCTGTATTGGCAGTGTATTGGCAGAATGTCATAGGGAACCATAGAGTAAATATTGCTTGTAGCTTTTTTTTAATGGCCGAATGACAAGATGCTGTGTCACAAATATATCAGAAGGAAATTAAATAAAATTGCAGGCCTAGGCCGACAACTCTGTCGGCCTAGGCCTGCAATGTTTTATGAAATTTCTTTATAGATCAATTGTCTAGCCGCGCCTGAAACGTGCTACTTCCCAGGGTAATAAGAAGAACGTAACATCAATATTTCATTGCAAGTTTGAGAAAAATGCGTTTACTAGCTTCTGTCCGTGAAAAGTTACTTGGAAACTATGTGGTTACTATCTTATGTCCGCGACTTCACCCGCATTGGATTCGGTTATCGCTCACCCTCGGAAACAATGCGTTTTTCGGGATAAAATTCCGCGTTAGCTTTTGTCCGTTCCCGGGACTTGAATAATTTCCAGATCTCATCTAAACTGGTCCAGTAGTTTAAGCGTGGAGAATACCTATGGATGCGATGTGGATGATATTGTGCAACCGATAAGTAAAAATAGTTGTTTCTAAACAGTCGAACAGCCATAAAGATCCTTAATAACCATAATTATGGCCCTATTATCTAGGGAATAAGAGCTTAGGTTTATCATTTTGAACACTTTGGAAAATCACATGATATAACTGTTATATTAACTGAAATGTCTATTTATCGTGAAGCAATTTCACGTCCGACACATTCCTTTAGATGATCCAAAGCTCAGAGATAACACTATTTCATGAAAAGAAATAAATGAATCAATCAATCATAAATAAAGATGGCCGATATCTCTCGGGCCATCTGTGATCCAATTGAATAGGGAACATCGCAACGGTTTCAACTTTCATGTCGCCGCAAATGGTGGATCGTCATCTAGCGGGTAATTCTTGGATCATTCGAGATAGTCTGGAGACAGCGAAAGAAATTTCAAGAAAGAATAGAATTAGGTTATGCTTATACAACGGCTTGTCCATGATTTTGAACTTCATGAAATGTGATTTGATCCGATTATGAATACTGAAGTAGCTGAACGATTTGGACCTCAAGATAATAAATGATTTATAACTAGAAACACTATCATGCAACATTATCTACATGCTACAATGTCCTACGCACTGGGCCCGCGTGGGGACTATAGCCCAAACCCTCTCGTGATGAGAGGAGGCCTGTGCCCAGCAGTGGGACGCAGATAGGCTGTAGTAGTAGTAGTAGTAGTAGTACAATGTCCTAAAATTATGCTCCTCTATTTTTGATAGCCAATTGCACAGTTCACTTTCTTTCAAGTTTATTTATTAACTAGGTTCTATTCGCGACTTCGGAATTTAGCATTCCTGTGGGAACTATGTATTTTTCCGGGAAAAGTAGCCTATTATCTTGACCTATGTTTCAATGATTTACTAAATAATTAATAATTACAAATTTCGTTGCAATCTAAACATTAGTTTTTAGCCAAATATATACGGACTTTTTCTGAATAATGTTTTTAAGTGTTCCTTCAAAACGTACACGTCTTATAGTCATTTTGTGCTTCTCTCAATCTCGATATTCTCGAACATCGTTCGAGATCATCTCTACCGAGCGACGTGAGAATGGCTCGCGTCCGCCGCGTCAGCCGACTGCCCCACATCAATCAAGGCCCGGACTATCCGTATCGGTTTGACATTTTTCCGCTAGAGCGCGCTTTCTGTGCACTACGGCAGATATTTCACTAATAAAATTTACTAAAATAAATAAGATTCTCGATTTTCTGCAGGAGTAATCTTTGGTGATGAAAATAAAAACGACTTTATTAATATAGTGATCTATAGGATACTTTAGGCACTGGTAACTCTGAGAACTAAGGTCTGAGGATCACGGTTCGCTGTCAAATAAAGTTTTCAAAACCGATATATGTGGGGATCGGTGCAGTAAAACCAGCAAATATCACTTATTTAGATATAATTTGTAGAAAAATCAGAAAAATGCACTTTGTCTTAGTCGTAGCGAAAATCTCGAATGCCCTTCGCAAGATGGCGATCAAATTCAAAAATAGACAATATCTGTCACTTTTTCATGCATCCTACATATATATGCTTGGATTGACAATAGCAAAGTACATACAGCAGCAAAATATATTCTAAAGCTAAGATAAAAGTTATTAAACAAACGCTAAAAGAAACTCGTCCATAATTACTTCCAGAAAATATGAAGTGAAAGGAAGTATTATACCGTTGGACGACTCTTTCTTAACTCGACTTAACTGAATCCATGAAAATATTTTAATAAATTTATTTTGTAGGATGCCAGAAAGTTATTTTAAATCGACTTAAAGTGAGAATTTAAGCTAGTAGATATTAATAAAGATAATCAACAATTGTGGTCACCTTTTTTAAGTAAGATAAGTATCGCAAAGGAGATAACTTGATACATTACTATCCCACTGAAACCCCCGGTGCTTCATTGCAAATCAGAAAGTTCCGGGATCACAGACGGCAAACAGTAAATTTGCTTTTATTTCATTCGTTGAGAGCCTCGTTGGAGGAAATAACAAACATTTCGATTACCCAGTCGACCAAAACGGCAACATACTTACATGTTTAGCAAAAACCTCTGTAAACAGCTTCAAATACGAAACATTACAATTAAAAGGTGAAATAACAACCGATGAGGAAAGTGTCTCTGCCAATACCTCTACCACCGAAAAACATAACATAATCTCCCTCCATTGAAACCCGACACCTATTGAAACCCAGGCAAGTGTGGCTCCGGTGTCTATTGTGCCGTAATGTGTCCACCTACGCTAATGGGCGTGTATTGATGCCCGGGTATAAAATAACGGTTATTAGACCGCTATTGTCCTTGTCGGGTTCAGAAATGATAATTTTCCGTCGACTCCCGACCGAAATTCGGGTTGGTAATAGTCGGAAGAGCAGAGTGATTTGCGAGGAAACTAAGTGACGTAGTGAAGCTGTTATTTCGCAGGAATGTTTGTTAACGTCACATACTTTGGTATCACAGAACTTGTAGTATATCTAGTTTGTGTTTGGTATAGTATCTTGAATTAATTTTTAATTTTTAATTATTTAGTTCGGAATTTCTATAGAAACATTTGGGAATCATTAATTCGAGAAAGAACATTTGGATTCAAGATAAGTACGTGAAGAAACATGTTCAGCTACACTAAACTATTTTGCACTAGACTATTTACTTACTAATGTCATTTTCTCACCTTTATCACTTGGAACTTGTTGTTATCAATTTCCTCACCTATTATCACTTGAACCAAACGGAATCTTCGAACAAACCGAACCTTTTAAAAATCCTTTTCTTTCAATACTCAAAAGGCACGAAATCTCAAGCATTCAATAGAGTCAATCGTACCTTACCTTCCAAAGCGACGTATCACACGTAAACGTTGCATTCAAATTTGTGTTCTAGACTATTGAAATAAGGTGTATTTTCAGATACTATGTTATAGTGGGATAGGAAATAGCAGAGGCGATTGTTGAGTTGACAAAACCCATTGGCCTGTCCAGCTGTCCGTCCGTCTGTCCGGGGCTCGTTAGCGAGCGCGTTATCGAGTTTGCAGCGGGGCGTGGGTTCGCTCCCCGGGGAAGCCTTTGACTGATTTATCTGGTTTACTTAGACGATAACGTGGATTTGCATTTTGGGTAACATTTCATTTGTTGTTTTCGCTCTAATTTGAAGGTGGTCTTTGTCAATAGTTCCGATTTATCAATGAAGCAATTTTCTCTCTTCAACCAAAGTATTCCGATAAAATTCAAGACCTATACAATTTATCATCATTTAATTTAGCTTTATTTAAGATGTGGATACAATACCCGACATAGGCTGGCAGTTTTCCCCAAAGACCACACCCTACACGATTTATTTTTGGTTAATTAATATTTTTGCACACGTCGCCCTTCATTTTCTAACATCTTCACCATTTCACTATGCGAAAGCTAAGTTCACAATTTCAATTAAACGGAAAACACCTCCGAATTCCGTATTTTTACCTCGTTACCGCCAAAAGGCCATAACTCACAAAAAACCGTTTCCGGCGCGAGTTTCCAATTTAAACGTCATCCAGTCCCAGTGGGCTCCATCAATTATCCCGCCATTTATACAATAATGCGCCGTGCGTCACTGTCCGGCGTTGTTTATGGACGACATGCTAATGAATGGTGATCGCTGTCTTTATCAATTGTTATATTTTGAAGTTTAAACCTTCTATCCAAAGTGATACTATATGACGCTTTGGCGTCGTAAAATGAAGACAAATTCACTCAGTAATAAGATAGACTGACTGCGAGTTTCTTATTGGGCTTCTTCTTCTCGCAGATAGCCTGGTCACAGTTAATTATCCAAAGTTTCTAGATTAACTGAACTACCTAAGTGTAAGCATTTGAAAAGTACCTAATTATTTTGAATGCATTTAGGATCGTGTCATTGACAACCTGACAAAGAGAAAATTGTCAGAGAACTTGCTCGAGATCGCGCCAAAAGTGTTATCGCTAATCTTTAATTACAAAGTCTTCTGAAAAAGAACAATACAAGGAGTTTGGAAGCGTTACAGTGGTTTTATTTGGGGCCTCATATCAAAAATTCACCGCCACCACGACATTTACAATAAGGCACTTTGGTATTAAATAATACAAAGTGAAAATATTATAATTTCCATAAAGTACAGTGGCATGTACTGGCGGTGTGCCACCTAAGGGCCACAACCGTTTGCACGATTCTCTCGCTCAAAGGCGGACGAACGTGTCGCCGACACGTCTCGCTACACAGTAAAGTACATGTGTATTTTTTTGTAACTGTTCGACCACCATTACGTGTGACTGTAGTTCAACTTTCAAACGATTGAAGTTATTTGAGTTCGCATGTGTAGTACTCGCTCCGTGAGGGTATAAGTAAGGCTCGTTATGCCGCCAGCAGTCAGGGTCCACAGTCTCGCGTCCTGTCACCGTGCTCTCGTGACCACAGATAACTTACTCATGACTGTCCTCCCCACTGCCCGCGAACTCGAGATTACGTCATCACAACCCCAGACCATAGATACAAACACTACATCCCTTCCTTATTATATTTTTTTATTTCAAAGACATCATTTAAACAAGTTACAACTTTAAACAATTACTCATTAATTATAGATCTTCATTAGATGGTTTCATACTCATTGATTTAATCTGATGTAATTTTTCTCTTTAGGGTTGCTTTGGTTTACTTCTTTATCGCCTTCGTGTTCACCCGTAACTTTCCATTGTCCTTCTACTCTTTTCAGATGTACTACATTCCGTCTCAGTTTTTGACCAGTTTCCTCATTCCTTACGAGTACATCTCCTCCTTCCGCTTGTTCAACAACATGGGGAGTTGATTTAAAGTATGCTGACAATTTGTTTCGTTTTTCCATATCTCTAATATATACTTTGTCGCCTTCTGTAAATATTGGCTCTTCGGCTCTTCTCTTCTTATCCCCATACTCCTTTCCTTTTTCTTTCTGTATTCTATCCCTGTCCCTAACATCTGAATCGTTTAATTTGTGTTCATTATACAAAAGAGAAGGAACCTTATCCTTAGTTTGTCTATTGAAAAATAGTTCTGCCGGTGTTTTTCCTGTTACTGAGTGTGGGGTAGAATTGTACATCATTAAATACTCCATGACCGACTCTTTCAAATCTTTTTTTTCAATCTGGCTAATCTTCAGCCTTTTTAGTATGTCACGATTTTGCCTCTCTACTTCCCCGTTCTGCTGGGGCCAATAGGGTATCGTGTTAAATAGTCTTATATTGCACTGGCGGCAATATTGCTTGAATTCATCACTTATGAATTGACGGCCATTATCTGCTGTGATAGAAGTGGGATAACCCAGACGGCTAAATATCTCTTTCAGAAGTTTTATAATCTGTGTGCTTGTAATCACTTTAGTAAATTTAATTTCCTTGTACCTGCTGTAATAATCAATTATTACCAGCAAGTAATCATTATTTGGCAAAGGTCCGAGCAGATCCATGGCTACATCAACCCAAGGAGCAACCGGAAGTTCGCGGCGCTTCATAGGTGTCGGATGAGACGGCAGTCCAACTAAGGTACATCCTTTACATTGTTTCACTATTGCTTCCGCATCTTTATCTATGCGTGGCCACCATACTTTTGACCTTAAACGACTTTTCATTGACACTATTCCTGGGTGTCCTTCGTGAGCAGCGTCGAGAACACTTTTCCTTAATTCCTTAGGTATCACAATCCGACTACCTCTTAACAATATGCTGTCGTAAAAGCAGAGTTCCGATTCAAAAATCTTAAATTCTTTTACCGATTCATCCCAGTCGTTGCTGTAAACCCCCCTTTTAACATTTTTTATTTCAGGGTCGCTTTCTGAGCTCTTTGCAATGACATGCATAGGAACTGCAGTGGGGCAAGCTTGGTCCACGATATAATGCACATAATCTTCAATGGTTTCTGGTGGTATGTTGGAGTATTCACAAAGCCGAGACAGCGGGTCAGCAATGTTAACTTTGCCTGGTTTGTAACGGATATTGAATCGGTAAGTCTGTAAACGCAATACCCAGCGCTCAACCCGGGCACAAGGCTTTGATTTTGGCCCAAATAAAAATTCTAATGGTTTGTGATCTGTAATTAGGTCGAACTTCTTGCCATACAGGAATATACTAAAATGTTCCACAGCCCAGACTAATGCGAGCGCTTCTTTTTCCGTTTGACTGTATTTTCTTTCAAGTGTCGAAAGCGTCCGATTGCCATAGGCAATTATTCTTGAGCCATTACTGTCTTTTTGAATCAAAATGGCGCCTAACCCAACTGGGCTTGCGTCAGCGATAACTTGCGTTTCATCACGAGCATCATAGTAACCTAATGTCTTGACTTTCGATAACGCTTCCTTTAACTGGCGGAATGCTTGGTCTTGTTTTTCTGTCCATAGTTCTTCAATACTAGCTTTCTTTGCCATCTTATATCTTAAAAGAGACTTTAATGGTTCCGTCACGGTTGCAAGGTTAGGCAGCCACTTGTTGATATAGTTCACCAAGCCTAAAAAGCTCTGAAGTTCTTCTATTGTTTTAGGCACGCGAAACTCTTCTATGCTGTTTATATATTTCCTTAAAGGTGTGACTCCAGAGGGTGTCAATTCGTGCCCGAGAAAACTGATTTTTTGTACTTTATAAATACACTTAGTTTCATTCAAAAGCACGTTATTTTCTTTCAAAGTCTTCATAACTTTTTCAAGTCTTTCAACATGTTGGCTTTCATTCTCTCCGTAAACCAGGATATCGTCAATGAAGTTTATCACTCCGTCCAGTCCTGTTAACATTCTTTCCATAATTTTCTGGAACAACTCCGGTGCACATGTGATACCGAACATTAAACGCTTGTATCGGTATAATCCTTTCGATGTTATAAATGTTGTCAAATGCCTGGAATCTGGATGAATTTCCACTTGGTGAAAAGCGTTCTTTATATCCAATTTGGAGAAATATTGTGCTTTCTTAATTTTGGGTAATAAACTGTCCATACACGGCAGTGGATGGTTTTCCCTTTGGATTGCCATGTTCGCTCGCCTCATATCAACACAAAGGCGGAGGTCATCGTTATCTTTTAAAATCGGCACGACAGGTGAAATCCATGCCGAGGGCCCATGCACTTCTTCTATAATGTCACAATCGAGCAATTCCTGTATTTTACGTTCTACTTTATCTTCGATTGGAATCGGTATACGTCTGTTAGGCTGTGATACTGGTGTGCAAGTGTCATCTATTGGAATTTCAACTAGGACATCCTTAAATTTCGGAAAAGGTTTGTTTATTTGCGTGACTGTATTCACTCCGGCACCGATCTTTAAAACTCCCAAACTTATGGCGGTTTCCTTCCCCAATAGATCCCTGGATCCTCCATCGATCACGTAGACCGTTGCTTGTTGGAAATTACCATTTGTTTCAATGACCGTTTGAAATGTTCCTTTAACATTTAGAGGCGTTTTACTACCGTACGGATACAAGGTTTTGTCAGTCCCTTTTGTAAGGTTGGATGCATTTACTCGGTTCTGTTTTAACATTTCCCACGTTTTTCCCGTAATGAGGTTAAGTTTACAACCGGAATCTATTAATAAGTGTAGTTTGACTCCACCTAATACACATTCAATTGTCGCATCATCATTTACATTGAATATGTAATGTGGATCTTCCACTTTAGTCTCAACTTCAATAGAGTTTACTTTCTTCTCATCTCGGTTCCTCTTATATTTTCTGTCATCTTCTTGGTTGTTTTCCCAAGTTCGCTTTTGGGTTTTAGATGTACAAATTAACTTGAAGTGACCTATTTTACCACAACCATGACATTTTTTTCGTTTTGCTGGACACTCCTGACTTGGTTTGTGTGTCATATAACCACATTTAAAACATTTGCTCGTTCCTTGTTTACTTGAATTCGGCATTGGTGGACGTTTCATAATTGCGTTCACATTTGAATCAATAGATGTCTTATTTTTATCACGGCCATAACCTTCCAGTTGATATCCCACTGCTTCTTGTGTATTAGCCTCAGTTATTATTTTATCCAGGGTGACGTCCTCTCCTAATGTCAACATTTTTTTTCTGAGCTCCGATGACGAACATTTGTCTACAATTTGGTCGATCAATTGTTCTTCTAAACTAGTAAAATCACATTTGCTAGCTTGATTTCGCAATTTAACTACAAACTTTTCAAACCTCTCTCCTTCTTCCTGCTTGATTTGGCGGAATAAATGTCTCTCGTAAATTTTGTTTTTCTTCGGAAGAAAATACCCATCCAGTTTTTCAATCGCAGTTTTAAAAATATCAACATCTCCAGTGGCTTCAATGTATGCACCTGGTAGATTATAAATTATCTCCTGTAGTTCTGATCCACCTAATAGTAACAAGGTAGCTCTTTTCTTTGCAGCACTTTCAATTCCATTAGCATCTAGGAAGATGTTTAGCGTCCTTTTCCATCTTTCCCAGCGCACAGCAATAGTGGCGTTGTCACCATCCAGATCTAATTTCTCGGGGGTTGGAAGAAAGTTTGCCATTTTGTTGGGACCTGAAAGCAAATGGCAACATAACACTTCCTGAATTCACAAACTTCACTTTTATTGCGAACTGACAGACAGAAGGATTGATGTGGTGGGGGGCTGCCCGCACCTCATCCACACTAAGCATGAAAATCCCTTGTGCAGTTCACCAGGTCATCTCCAACAGACCGACAGACAGACAATAACATTTGTTTACCTAGCACAGCACACTGTACACACGTACTGCACGATTTTCAATTTAATGAAGGCCCGTACTGCCCACAACCTGTACACACGTACTGCACGATTTTCAATTCAATGAAGGCCCGTACTGCCCACAACTGTACACACGTACTGCACGATTTTCAAGTTAATGAAGGCCCGTACTGCCCACAACTGTACACATGTACTGCACGATTATCAATTTAATGAAGGCCCGTACTGCCCACAACCTGTACACACGTACTGCACGATTTTCAATTCAATGAAGGCTCGTACTGCCCACCGTACTGAACTAGGTAAACAAGCGCTATATGTTTATATTTATTCCTTTTTTTTTTTTTTTTTTTAATTTATTTTTACTATTATTTAATTAATTTTACATGTATTGATTTTCCATATCCCTTTTACTGCTGTTAGTGCTAATATTACACTTTAAACCGCATTTTTTTTTAAACAAAATTACAAGTTTGTAAAACTACAGTGCAATACAGCTGAAACATTCCAAAATTTACACTTCCATGGAAACAACACCAATATATTACCTCCATGGTACACGTAGTATCATCTCTTAGTAATCTGTGATCACCATGGAGGCAATAATGGGGATACTGTATGTTACCTCCATGGTGGTCACAACCATAGACAAAGAATGTAGGTACTACTCAACCATAGACCCTACAACAGACTACAAACATCATTTGATAAAATCAAGGAAGAACATCAAAAAACTGCTACCCACAATTTTGTTTACTTTTACTATATTTCGTGCTAGATAATTTCACTACGTTGTTTCTTAATGAATTAAAACCTAGAGGAAATATGTCGTCATATTATACTTAAGACAATAACAGCTGCCCGCCGTTATTCTCATTGCATAGTAGTAGTTATCTTAAAGGTCGTAAGCGCCACGACATATGCGGTGGTTACGGTTTCTCTTTGAATGATGTTATTTAAACTTTAATATTTGATGTTTTAAACCAAACTATTTTAAATAAAGTATCACTTTTACCAGTTGGATGCAAGGCGTGTTCAGCAGACGAATTTCTTATGGATTCTCATGTACAAAAATAGTTAAAACCGAGTTTGTTAACACGGGTTATAACCTCAATCGCATCTCTCTCTCTGTTAAGTATCTTTCAATTTTCACTTAAGTAAGTAACTAGTTATACCTTTTTCCTCGTCGTCACATGTAGTACTCGCTCCGTGAGGGTATAAGTAAGGCTCGTTATGCCGCCAGCAGTCAGGGTCCACAGTCTCGCGTCCTGTCACCGTGCTCTCGTGACCACAGATAACTTACTCATGACTGTCCTCCCCACTGCCCGCGAACTCGTGATTACGTCATCACAACCCCAGACCATAGATACAAACACTACAGCATGCAAAGAGATAACCGAATTAGGTTATAAAAACGCAAGCGACACGAGTGTTGCTGCTGAACGATTTTTTTAGGTGACATTGACAATTCGGTGTATCAAACTGAACAGGGAAGCAGGGAGTGTGAACCCAAAACCGATACGATAGGTTTTGGGTTCACACTTCCTTAACTGGTCCATACAAGGTACCAAAAAATGGGACCTACTTCGTGCTTTACTATTGCTATTTTATATTTTTATCCGCCGGCCTAGACATTGAATCATGCTTCACCTTTAAATACCTCACTCGTAAGCTCTATTCCGGAAATGCTATTTTATGTACTGAAAAGCAAGTACTAAAATGCAACTCAATTGAAGGTGACAACAAAGACTGACAGACTGCGAAGAATTTGGAATCAGTTTTAGAGTTAGGAAGAAAGGTCCGTTATTTTAAAAAGTCAGTGGAATATTGTCGGAAAGGTATGTTCTCGGAAAGATAATTTCGCGGTTAAAGGTGATTTGTGCTGAACAATAAATTCAAACGGCCGTTCCGTGGGAGCCTGCGCAAGATTGATGGGGAGCATCGGTGCATGCCGCGGCCGCTCCCAACGGGTGTCGGACTAATGGCGGTGGTTCGACGCCTAAATTATTAGCTCGTTCAGTATATTTGAGGAAACAAAACACAAACATGACCTATATTTGTAATAATATTCCCAATTGACCTATGAAAGAAAAAGAAAGAAAAAGTGTAAAGGTAGCTTTTCAACTCCTGCTGTGTGTGACTGTGTTAGTATCTGTGTGTCTGTGTAAGTATCTATGTATTTGAACAAGTACTGCCTGTTTGTAGCTTAATCAATAGCTCTGCCACAGATCAACCAATTTCTGTTTTTTTGAGGTCCTTGAAAAAAAATTTTGTTTAGTGGTTTATCAGTTTGAAAAATATCGTAATTTTTCTGAGTAGTATGTCGTCTAGTATGTCGTCTATGTACGCGCTGTGAATAGACGGATCTTTTTGTAAAATTGAAATTTATAGCTTTAGTTATTAATATAAACAATGAAATCCCATGTCCACAAAAAAATCGAACGAGACCGAACTCTTTCAGTGCTGTATTCCAATTGAAAACGAATTCCATTGAATATCGCTGTTTCTGAATTCCCAAAATGTTTATAGGTTTGTAAAAGATAGAGATTTATTGTATTGATTTTGCATGATTTTGAAGTACCGCCGTAAACAATAAATGATGGACCAGTTTCAACGGATCTGTAAAATACTAAATTTGGTTTTGTGCTTGTTGTCAAACTTTAAAGAAAGAACATGAACAATTAATAAGCTTGATTATATTGGTAAGAGAAAAGCAGTATATACATATATTACAGAGTCGGCTCTGCAATGTCTTCTTCTTCTTCTTCATCAGCGTGTATTCGCCCACCGTTGGGCATACGCCTCTCCAATCTCTCTCCATTTGGAGCGGTTGTCCGCTTCCCTCATCCAGACTAGTAGCAGGACTAGTCTGGATGTCGCTTTCAAGTCATCGGACCATCGGGCAGGAGGTCTGCCGATACTTCTTCTATCCAACCGGGGTCTCCACTCCCAAACTGCAATGTAGAGACACCATTTTAAAGCGAAATCAGTATGTTAGCAAAATAAACAAAATAGGTACATAAAATTGGAATCTTCCAAACATGTGGATGATTATAATTTAAAAGGTCTGCAAGCTAGATGACGAGTGTGTTGGCAGTCGCAGGAGGAATGCAATACTGCTGGCTGGCTCGGGGCGGCCGCGGCGCAAGGGACACACTTATACAGGAAAAATAGCATATTTTGTCGGCAAAATATGCATATTTGTTAGTGGTAGGACCTGGTGCTGGGTCCGTCCGGGATGGTACCACCGTCTTTCCTGCCGCTAACCTGCCGCCAAATAGCAGTGCTCGCAGTGTTGTGTTCCGGTAGGGGGTTAAGGGACCCGGTGAAATTACTGGCACAGAGGCATCGCAGGGTAGGCAACGCATTCGAGATCTTATGGTTTCTTAGGGATCATAGGATTTCGGTGTCCATGGGCCGCAGTGACCACTTACCATCACATGGGCTGTGCGCTCGTTTTCGAGTGGCGTCCGCAAACCGGGAGACGAGCTGTCGGTGGGCCTCCAACAAGATGGAGTGACAACCTGGTAAAGCAAGCCTGGCGGTGGATGCAAATGGCACCAAACCGGTCCGAGCGGCGCACCTTGGGGGAGGCCTATGTTTTGCCTAGCAGTGTACATCTTTTGGCTGAAATGATGATGATGATGTATTTATTTATTTATTAATTTATTTATTCGGAGATATAACAGAAACATGCATTTGTGCATAGTAATAAAACAGTTAAATAATATGATTTAGGTAGAGCAGTTTCCTTGAAAATATCTCACTGAATACACTGTATTTGTACTTAAAAACCTGTTTTTAATAAACCGCTTGCAACTTGTCCCTTGTCACTTTTAATTTCATAGGGATGTTTTTCCTCTTTGAATAGGTACAGTTTTTTGCTCTGGTGAGATATTAATTTCGACTCGAGTTGTGACGTCATCGTTCAGGTGCATTTGCATATTGGTAGTGGGGGCATCTCGTTTTAACTGACTATTTATGACCCACGAAGACTTTCCTCAATTTTATTTATTTTCTTGTTCTGTTTTATTTGTGATTTACATTTCACTTTTTTTCATGTACATAATACTTACCTATCTTTTTATTAATTATATTTTTTTGGAAATATTATTTTTATCTATATACATATAGTAACCCGCGCTAACTAAGCCGCGGTGGCCTAGAAGCCGTGGTGGCCTAGTGGTTCGGCTTACCGCCTCTCATGCAGAGGGTCGGGGGTTTGATTCCGGCTCGTACATCTAAGTTTACTTATGTGCGAAATTCAATTTGAATTTACCACTGAGTTATTCGGTGAAGGAAAACAACGTCGGTGAGGAAACTTGCACGCATCTGCGAATTAATTCAAAGATGTGCGTGAAGTCCCCAATCCGCACTGGGCCCGCGTGGGGACTATAGCCCATACCCTCTCGTGATGAAAGGAGGCCTGTGCCCAGCAGTGGGACGCAAATAGGCGGTAGTAGCGTAGTAGTAGTTATAAACTAGCTCAGTTACTTTACTTATTTATATAGTTCAAGATGTATTTTTACCGTGTGTAAGTACCTACCTATCTTTATTCTATTAAAACTAGCTTCTGCCCGCGACTTCGCCCGAGTGGAATTCGGTTATCACGCTCCCACGGGAACTATGTGCTTTTTCGGGATAAAAAGTAGCTTTTATCCTTTCCCGGGACCCCAACTATCTCCATGCCAAATTTCATCTCAATCGGTCCAGCGGTTGAAGCGTGAAGAGGTAACAGACAGACAGACAGACAAACACAGACGGACAGTTACTTCGTTTAATATTCGGCAAATTACGGAAAAGTAGAAAAGTATTTTTTTCTTCTGGAAAATCATATAACATCTCGAGCTTATTTAAGAGGATTTATCCCGATATTTGGCAATGTTGCATAATAGCTGTCAAAAGTTTCACTGTTTTATTAATTTCTCAATATTACTGAATTAAAAAAGAACTTCTCATTCTATGGTTGAATGATGCGTCTCGTTTTATATTTGTTGGTTAGGCATTCAAATTATAAGATTACATTAAAATGCAAGGAAAATGCAATGGAAACTTTTCAAAAGATAGTATTTCCATAATCCCAAAAATTCCGTGTTTCTATGATAATTGTTGCAATCCATACTTAATGTTTTATTCAACCATAGAGCGATAATAGGGATGACGACAACTTTTTTTCCTTAGTCTATCAGGAATTTATTATTGAAAAGTATTGGACATGTGTTTTTTCTTTTTTCACGTAATCAAACTTATACGGAGATATTGTAGTTGAAATGTCGCGTGACGTCACGGTTAGGTACGATTTATACCTAACAGTGACGTAGTTAGCCCCCATTCTCCAACTTTAATGCGTTTTAACTTGGTCATTCTTTGTTAATTTGATAAAACAAAAAAAACACGTGTCTAATATTTTTTATCACCTGACTGACGGACTAATTAGAATTTCGATTTCTTGACCCTGTCATCATCCCTATTCATGATTTCATTCAGTAATATTCAGAAATTAATGAAAACAGCGAAATATTTGACAGCTACGTTGCCAACCTTCGCAGTAAACCCTCTTAACTTGTTTACAAAATTAGAACTTAAATGATTACTGGGCGACCAAATAACTCTTCGATGCTAAGGCACGAATTTGTTCTCAAAACGAAGTGTTCGACAACTCTCAGTAAATATTTGATCCGGTATCTCAGTAATTACTTGTAACTCAAATAAAACTACGACCAAATCGGAGCCTTCGTCTGTCAGACTTTCAACTCTGGAATAAATAACAATCTCAAACCTTTACATTTGTTTTATAATAATTATTAATTTAACATTTCTAATAATATAGTCTTTGTCTACTAATACTGCTACTACAGCCTATTTGCGTCCCACTGCTGGGCACAGGCCTCCCCTAATCATTAGAGGGTTTTGGCCTATAGTCCCCACGTGGGCCCAGTGTGGATTGGAGACCTTCACACACATCTTTGAATTACTTCGAAGATGCGCGCAGGTTTCCTCACGATGTTTTTCTTCACCGACAAGCTCATGGTAAATTCAAATTGAATTCGCACGTAAGTAAACTTAGAGGTGCGGAGCTGGCGAGTCTTTATCTACCTACTCAAAATATATCGTCTACTGAATATACTGTGCATCTTCCTCCAAACTCATGTTCATTGAGAATAAATCCTACCCATAATGACAAACAGACCCATTTACATTGAATAAAAAGTATTTCTCTTATTTTCTCAATAAAATATCAACGACATCTGCATTTTGTCGAAACAATAGCGCAAACCTCTTGTCACTTACCTATTTCGTTGCAAGTAGATTTTAAAAGACCATGGCATGAGCTCTGGGACGCAATTTAACACTAATTAATTGAAAAGGTGTTTACGTCAGTGGACAAAGGGCCGTGTTGACCGCCACAAGTTTCGGCAGTCTGTTCAGTCCGGCCTTTGTGAGGAATTGTAAATGCGCTCGAACGTTTCAAATGTTTGAACGGCGTGGAAATCGAATTTTGGGTGACGCGCTGAATTACCAGGGGTTTATAGAAACAGCATTTAATATAAATAATTGAGGATCTTTAAATAAAACACTTTAGGGGGCAAGCAGAATTCATTCAAGAACGGTATATAGATCGGTTTTTGCTGTGTATTTAAGAACACTACGATTTACATGATTGCTAGTGGTAGGGCAAATGTATCTGCCTATCAACTGGTAAAGTGAAAGAACTTGCCTTTTACGTGCGTAGGTACTAGTATTTTCCTCTTAAACACTACAAAAGTGAACAAGTGAAAGAAAATTTTTGTAATTTTTATTTCACGGTGCTCTGACAGGAAATATAATAATGTTTTGCATAAGACCTACTTAACAATTTATTCTCTAAGTAATGAATATCATAATAGAGCTCACAGAATTTGTTATTTTATTATTTGTACAGTTATTTGTTATTTGGTAACTGTAAGTAACAAGACTCAGTGAACGGAAAATGATTCCAGTTGAATGAACTGTTTAATATTCGTAGCTGGGTCTCATATCTGGGAAAATTAATTTTTAGCTATTTTCACCGGAGCACAGCTCGGTCCTTCAGGTAAGTACTTTACTTACATTTATTCTTGGATTTTCATTTAGTGTTATTTGCTGTTGTTAACATGAGTTTTATGAAGAACTCTTAATAAATGTTCGCTCTAAATTAAGCGAGTTCACGCGGCTTGTGTGGCCATCGAAATTGTGCGCTTGTTTGTTGTTAACTAAAGTTTGCCGTCCATGTTACAACTATTTACATCAAATTTCCATTTATAATCATGTTTATGTTAAATTTATCACCAGCAAGACAAGGCTTGAAACATTTCTGTTTATTTATGACAACAACTTCTAGGAAGCTTGTATAACATATAGAGTTATTCATGATGGATTTTGCGAAAAGTTTAACTGGAGGACGATGTGTCAGTTACCGTTTGCCTTATCGTAAAGTTTTGCTTATTAATTTGCTCAATGAAACTACAGACTGTTAAAAAAAGCATACATTATATCGTATGAAGTATAGACCTTCAAATATTATACTGTAGCAACCTAGAGAACACGTTTCTTACTTGCTTTTTTACCGCGCTTTCCTTGATTACTCCGCTCGACAATACACCGGTTTTGTCCCACACAAGCCCTTAAACAAAACGTTATGTTTACCAATTTTGTGCTGCTTAAATAGAGACCGTGTCCCGTGCATGTGAGGAGTAAATTTCAGCTACAGGGAATAGTTACTTGGGTCCTTTTTGTAGTCACGTATTGCGGACCTCTTGCAGTCCTTAAAGCACGCTTGAATGAAAGCCTACCTGGCTATTGTCCCCGCGGTTAATTCCCCAAACCCTGCCTACCCTCATGTGAAGGATAACGGCTGTGATCATTTTAAACATGCTTTGAGACGAACAGAGGTTTTTTCAAGTATATAATATTTTTGGACATTATCACGAAATATTAATAATAATAAAACGTTTCATGAACATGATAAAAAAGAATTTTCTAGAAATTCTGCTGGGAGAGAACGTAACTTTATTTTAGTATTATTTGTTTTTTTTAGAAATGAATTTTAATTGAAAGCACTCTGCTCTATAACAAGTAAATGTAGAAAAATATTTTTTAAATTGCTCAAGTCATAAATTTTAATGTAATTCGAATTTTGAACGGACAAAGACTAATTTTACGAGGTATGATTGTCTTCTTTAAAAATCTGCTTGTACAGTTGCTTATAAAAGGAAGTACTTACGATCTATGATAGATTTCAATTTAAGTAGGTATTTTGTTCTTTGGAAAGGAAACACTGCAAAGGTTTAGAGTCAAGTGACATCAGAATGCGCTTCATAGAAAACCTCCTTGTATTAAATTGAGAGGCCACCAAACGAGTCCTTATAATTATCCGTCCACACGAAATTTACAATGAGGTACAGCATAATCCTCCACCGCAATTCTAAAGCGATGAAGCGCCACTCTTGTCCGATTCGCGCGCACAGGTAAATACAGGCCCGCCATTGCTACTCGTCAACCGAAATTAGGGCTAAGCGGGACTCAAATTAAAGGACTGCTAACTGCTCCTGCAATTCCTTTTAATAAAGAGAAGGATGAGGTTAAATCACACATTTTGTGTAACCAGAAGGATCTTTATTGCTGCATGAAATGAAATTTTATACATTAATTTTGTTCCAACCACAATTTTATTCCCGTAAGGGATTTATAAGATTGATTTTTGGTAGAAATTCCTCCACAGGATTTCCTTCCTTCAATCTATCTCTGTCTTTTAAATCAGTTAAATTGAGTGCTTTAAATGTAAATAATATCAGTCGAATTTAACTGAGTCTTACTTACGTACCTACATTCGATTAAGTGCGATTTTAACCGCTTAAGAAAAACAACTTCACACCTAGTTCGACTTCATGGCGTAAAGAAGAAAAGATTCCATTGACTTGGTTTCTTCATGATCGACCGAAGTCCAAGCTCAAAGCAGCCGCGGCACGGAGCGCCAAGTTCGTAAATCACCAGCCCAAGCGGTCCGCTCGAATGATTGCGCTTTTGTCAGCGCGCGGTCGCAACCGTATTCTGAATTATGGATAATATTTTAAATAACTCAAATTAGCTTTTACGAGTTACGAAAAAATCATTTACAATGCATATGCTCAGAAAGCCCTCTTTATGTTGGTAAACATTATCGTAGAAAGTTTTACCTTCCTGCACGTTTGTGCATACTGTGCGGGAATGAAAATAGGAACTACTTTCCCGCACGCTGCAGTGTGCGGGAAAGTAAAATGTCTGTAGCGTCCAAACTAAAGTGATCTGAACAATAAAATTACAAAGTTATATTTCTATTTGTATTTTTTGGGTGTTTTAAAATTATTAATGCCTTAATAAATAAAACTTTTACTTCTTAAATATATATTTAATGTTTCCTCGCATGATGCATTGTAAAACGTTGTATGACACTCGTGCGAATAGGTAATAGGGAACGACCTACTTTCCGCACTTTATCATAAATAACTCTATTAGTTGCTCAAAAAGTAAACATTTCGATACCTGTTTATCGTGCCAAAAGTTTGTCATTTCCGAACGAGCGCTTTTTCTTTTTTGATAGCTAGTGAGCGTGCCTAAAGTTGTTTTTTACGTACTAATGCGTAATTTTTTTTTTTAATTTCATCCTGTGCATTTATATTTTTATTCTTTTTTTTCGCAAACGTATTAAAATTGTCGTTTGATACACGTGCGATATTTTAATTTTCATAAAATGTCAAACTTTTCGCACTTGCATCAAAATGTACTACGAGTATTCTACTATGGAAAGAACTATAGACCTACGATCGTTTCTGGGTCTTATACCTACAATTTAAGGTAGGTACTTACATATTTACTGTCAAGTATACAAGATTGGTTATTTATTTTTTCTCACGCTCTTCAGTTCCGAAAGTCAGCACTGGCTACACACACTGAAGAAGAAGACGAAGAAGAAGAAACATTTGTTTATTTCTTCTTTTTCTTCTTCAGTGTGTGTAGCCAGTGCTGACTTCGTTTATACTGCGATGGTTTCCTAACAATGCCCAGACGAGAAGCCAGATTTGACGATTGACCTTTCTCATTTCTATGGAATAAGGCTGCAAGGAAATGCGTTTCCAGATGAAGGGACATGAAAGAATCCTGATCATCGAGGTGATTACGGCGACTACTGCACCGAGGACAGTGCTACACTTTTGCTACGAAATGTGCAGCCAAAGCGCACTATTTTATGGAGATAATATTTCTTTGAACTATTTGAAATCAATTTTAACTTTACTGAGGCGATCCGGTGGGCTGGGGCAAGTGGTATTTCTAGCCAATTACTTAAGTGTGACGTGTTTTTGAAATGTTTCTCTTACATGATATTACATTAAACAACAGTAAATAAATAAGACAAGTAATAAGTATAAAGTAGAAGAATGAAATAAACGTTGGGGCTCACCACAAAAACTATGGGATCTAATTCAGAAACATGTTTACACAGAACCGAAGTAAGTCCAAATTAGATCAGAAAACAAGTGGCTTTACTCGTATGTATTGTATCATCGTTTGATTATTTGGTCTACTTGAAATAAATGTGATTTACTTTTCTCATAACAAATCTGCGTACCTACATTATTAGCATTATTATATCGAGCCTGATTTTTCTCACTTCTCTCCCCACTGTTTCCATTCCTCTCGATTGGGAGCAATCTTCCGCCAATTCGATGAAAAGGAATCCAGCATACCTACATTTTATTAAAATAAGGAGAGAAGATAATGCTTTGAAATAGATACCTAGTGGTAAGGAATTTAATTTTCTATTTAAACTTGTGGTTAACTATAACTACTCTCAACACAATTTTGGACTATGTAGTAGCATGACAATTAGCTAAGTAAGGCAAGGTGTTAAGCAATTCAATTTGGCCAGCGGCCTCGCTGCCCAGCGAACACTGCCGTCGCTCGTAACGGCCGTCTACGGTTATGTGGCAGCACTAGTGCAGGACAAAGACGATCAGCGGGGAACTAAGCCAATAGCAGTTTAATCATGGACATCAGTCCCACCCAAGGTACACTTTAAAGCTGGTTCTATCCCACACGTCATCATCAGGAGTAAGTTTGTACGTATTTATCGTGTCCTTCCACTTGCACCAACGCCGCTAATCTACGATATTCTAATATTTTAAACCTAATTTTGGCGTTTCTGTTAGGTTGATATAATAATTACAACTACGCTTGAGGTACGAATTTTACCAGTGGTTAACGGTTAACGGCTTGGTGCTAGTGGGCCTAAGAAGCTTACTGGTGCACGGGCAGCCATTCCAATACGAGTACCTTCTGGCCGAATCAACAATCAATTCTGAATCAAACAAATATTATGTATAATTCTGCAAGCAAGCTACGCTCACTTCAGATTAATACACTCATTATTATCATTATCATCTCAGCCAAAAGACGACTGTTGGACATAGGACTTTCACGAAGCTCGCCGCGCGGACGCCATTAGTGAGGGCAATTGTGTGTGTGAAATATTCCATTCCTACTAATATTATAAATGCAAAATTAACTCTATCTAGACACGCAAAATGGCACCTGCTTCTATCTAGGCTACTTATTATCCTGGAAAAATCAACAGTCAATCAATCAGTTTCAACCCCGCTACCTCCCACAACTCAGAGTGCAGTAATTCCGGCTGACCATAGCATTCCTGCCCATTGCGCGCGTAGTTTCGGGCGCATTGACACGAGCGGGCGGGCGCTGTAATGGCAACTATAGTAATCGCTTTTGCCATGTGTGTGAGAAAATACCCTTTCTGTGAGCAAAAATATCGAGTGATACGTAGGTCGACAGGTAAAAAAGATAAAAAGCAAAGCATGATGTAGTCCTGATTTTTCCGTATGTTGGATGTGCGTCAGTTAATAAACACATTACTTACTCTCCTTTGCGGTGCGCAGTCGGGTAAAAAACAACGTGAACCCAAAAAAAAGGGACCAAACTAACAAGTTTTCTGGCACCTGAATGCCTAAATGAAACTTAATACCTTAATGAAACCCTCGCGCACGTAATTTAGCAAGTTGCTAAGCCGCCCTAAGCTATGTAAGCTCGACTACAATGCCTGCCCTTACGCCAAAAAGGCTTTGTATGACTATTTTGAGTTAGTTAAATGGAGACTTCACACTGTTCAGACAAGGTCGAAATTGGGTTAACTGGATATAAACAAATTGGAACCTTGTCATTTCAGTTTGCGAAAGTCTGCCCCGGCGCAGGCCCCGGATTACCGTGTCCGTCCAGACTATTTACTTTAGGAATTTTAAGTAACGACTTGACAAAATTAGCTTACTACACGTTGGTTTCTTTAGTTGGTGTCTTTTCACACGTTGCGTAATTGTTTAGTTCATTCTGGGTTTATTTGAAGATTTCATAACTTTCAGCCAAATGTTCAAAGATAACTCTAATATTAACTTATATTAATTAATAAACGAATTAATGTTTTAAATTATATTGGTAGGTTTTCAGGCTAAGTAATCCCTACCTATTACCATCTA
The DNA here is from genome assembly GCA_963971205.1 of Aethes cnicana. Classification (NCBI taxonomy): domain Eukaryota; kingdom Metazoa; phylum Arthropoda; class Insecta; order Lepidoptera; family Tortricidae; genus Aethes; species Aethes cnicana. Next base: position 65,215 of record OZ020274.1, on the reverse strand, counting down.
CAGCATAAAAGTAACCAGCTGAAACAAAAAAAAACACAGAATTAGAAGATAAAGAATCAGCTAAAACTTTGCGTTTCATTTTAAAACTAGAAAATCTAACTTTCATCCCTTCCAGGAAAAAATATAAGGTAATTTTAACTATGTAAACATCAACGACAGTACGTCGTATTAAGTCTAAAGAGCAGGGTTTTTATACCTTCTAGTATTTCTAAGGAATACGTTTATAGAGCCTTTTAAAAATAATATGGATTTGATAAAACTCTCCCCGATGTCTCAGAAACAAACTGGATCGAAGAAATTACAGTGTTTTAAATTGCTGACGCCGGGAGGATAACATTGGAATAAAATTATTGAAATTCTTGAATTGCCTCAACAAACGCCAAAGTGTCACTTCCCGGTATTTTTGGTAATTAATCAAAGCCTCTTACACGGGGCGGAGATCAGTTGGAATGTTCAAGAAAAGAATGGAAATTCCAGCGCCTACGATTATAACGTTTTTTTTTTTGGCTTAAAGTGAAAGCGAAATGAAGCGCCAAGCGAGTTCGTTTTAAAAATACCTCTTTTTAGGGATAAAGAACAGGATAATTGGTCTGGCTGGTAAACCTGTCCAAGGCTAACATTTTAAACAGCCAGGTGAATGTACACTTTTTTTTACCATAATTCATTGCAAGCTACTATACATTTTTTATTGACTACTATAGAGAAAATATTGCTAACAGTTGGGATGACCTCGTAGTAGTCCAAGAAGAACAGACTGGCAGCTATAACCAACTCATGTATATAGGTATGTAAACTCGTGTGTCCTTCAATATAAAGTCCAAAAACAAAGAAAACCATATTAAAGAACCCTCAGCGCCCGCGGCTAGTACAGAATCGTTTTAATACAATCGCAAGTAAGATTAATCGTTGATTTTCGTTTTAGAGTAGGTAAGCGGCTTTGGGACGGGTGGGTTCGCCGGCCGATGGGGAGCATGCAGGAAAAAAAAAACATTATACTATTACATAAACAGTACAGTAAAACAGTACTTCATTATGTAAAACAATGATTTTGATTCAAAATTCAATCATTTATTCGGCAAATTGGCCACAAAGGGGCAGTTTTCCACGTCAGAAAAGGAATTTACCATGATAGCTGCCTTTTTATGTTTAAATGTGGTTTGGTTGTAAAATGCGAAATAGAAATATGGGTAGTAGGTAGCGTAATGTGACCAAAGCGTTATTATTAGATTCATAACAGACTTCTAAAAGAGCCCTGACGTTATGCAGACTGATGAATCTGAAAGGTACGTGAATAATTTTGCCAATCAAATAGAAAATTCCGAGCAGGATAAGCATGCACAAAATACTTCGTAGCCTTTGAAAATAATGAAAAATAAACCTTCGTGGGATATTTACCTTTCGAGTGATACTAAGTATTTGGAAAAAACTTTTGAAATTATTACTATTTTAAACTAAAAATAATATTGTTGATATGCGAAAATGTTAGTCAGGGTACATATTTTTTGCTACAGCAAAGCAAGTGAGCAAGCGCGTCGCCAGATGCAAGTAGTTTAGTATTATGACGTCTATCTAAACACCAGTAGCAGTTCCATTTAAATTAATTTTTCTTGCATGTTCTCTTTGCCTGCCGACTTCCACAGATTCGGTTGCCGTCTTTGGTGAAAGGGCTAAAAATATACATCAGTTATTTGAGCGCTTATCGCTGAAAGGAATTAATGGTCGATTACGATGTTAGATAATTGTTTCATTTGTATTATTTTTAAAAAGTAAACGTGGATTTTTTTTTCGTTCGGTTTGTGTTTGAAATCATTTGTGACGGATTTAAAGTAAGATCTACACACAACCGCAATGGTCATGTATAGGATTTTCCGTGCAAAGTGACCCGATCTCATTAATAATTTCTTCGTTGATAGTTACTATTTTATAAATATTTGGTTATATTTAGATTTCATACCTACTGATGAAACCTTGACCGCTCTTAAATAAATCGTATAAATCAGTCATAGTAGTCATAGTAAATTATTAAAATAATAATACTATGATGATGATGTTTCATAACAACTATTTAGAAAAGGAGAAATACATTAATTATTCACCCTTGTTTTTTTGTAGTCACCTTTTGATTGGATATCGCAACGTTGAGCGGGCATGATAATATTTTCATTGTGCCAAAATAAAAATATCAGAACCGTTTACGTCCAAACCAGTAATGTTATCCAAATATCAGCATTTCGCGGTTCAGCGGGCCTTTGTTGCGAGCACATAATAAATTGGCGCAAGTTGGGAGAACAATCACACAGCGTTGAATTATGGATGAGCCGCGCGATGACTGGCCGACTTTCTACGTTGTTGAGCGATCATGCGTCTAGTTATTGCGTATGTACTATTTGCTTTATGACCCCTGCATAAATTAAAAATCAGTTCCTACTTTAGTAAGACATTTTCATAGCTAATTAATGTTATATTACTATACATAGGTAGTGTTTTGAGAGAGCGTATTGCGCAGTTCTTTAGCGATATACCTTCCGTACGCAAGTGTATAATTATTATGTATTGCAGAGCCGTAAACGGGGCTCCGGTAACTTGACGTATGTTCCTAAATTCCTGTCATCACATCGCATGAAAATGTGTGTAATTTGGCAATGTAAAATGCTGCCAGAATACAACTCAATTTAGGAACGTATTGGCGCTGTAAATCGCTAATTGAGTATATTTATGTGCAAAATAAGTACTTTTCTATTGACCTTTTGCCATAATTTCATCAGGATACTTGCACAAATTTATGTTCACCCCACCCTTCACCTTAATGTGTGGTGTACCTCTCGGAGGCAGCTGACGACGATCACACGTGGAAGGCGAGGATCCCGGAGGTTGTACACATGGCAATCACTAACCTATCTAACACTAACTCTTCCCTAGGGTAATTGAAATAAGACTTTTAGTACCTAATTATATTGATTCGGTATTTTATTTAAGCTCTTGCCTTCACGACGGTTACACATCAACTAACGATTCAAAATGTAAACATTCTACGTTAAAAAACCTTATTTGAAAGACGATCTGTCAGCTGATCATGGCCAGCCTCTACAATATAATTATACCTATACATGTAAAACTTTTCAACCGGTGTATGTCTTTAACATTGAATTAAACGAAGATTTTCTTAAATTCCAGTAGAAAACTTCATGAGTAAACCATTAATAACAGTAAAGTATAATTTATTCAATTGTGGAAAGCGACTTGTATGATAATACAGTGGCGGCTCGGGCGGGATGAGCTCTCGCCGGAAACTTCGGAAGTTCGCGACCAAGTACTACCTGCGCCGGGCAACTTTAATTACGTGCCAGATTATCTCGGCTAAGCTTTTGTTATTTATATTGGTACTAGCTTTTCTTTAAAGTTATAGTTCCTTTCATGTCACCTGTTCAGAAAAAAATACCAGTTTTCGGACTAATCTAATTCACAATATTGGTCTGAACCAGCCGTTATAACCATTTCATCTACGACAGTTCTGCACTAGATTTAAATATTGTTCTGTTAGATTTTTTATAGAAATGACTGAAACTTATTTATATTAACGAATTATTATTTTTTGTTCGCAGAAGCGCGCTACCCAATGGAACACTATGGCTAGGAGCATTCAGCGCCGCGCAATACCGAAGCGACGTTCACGCTGCCACGTACCGCTGTCGCGCTGCGAGCAGCGTCGGCGCCATCTTGTCGCGCGACATGCGTGTGGAGGCTGGTGAGTCTCGTTATTCGATACTGTACCATGTAGCCTGGAGTGACCTGTCTACAGCCACGTACCGCTGTCGCGCTGCGAGCAGCGTCGGCGCCATCTTGTCGCGCGACATGCATGTGGAGGTTGGTGAGTCTCGTTATTCGATACTGTATCATGAAGCCTGGAGTGACCTGTCTACAGCCACTGACCGCTGTTGTGCCGCGAGCAGTGTCGGCGCCATCTTGTCGCGCGACATGCGTGTGGAGGCTGGTGAGTCTCGTTATTCGATACTGTACCATGTAGCCTGGAGTGACCTGTCTACAGCCACGTACCGCTGTCGCGCTGCGAGCAGAGTCGGCGCCATCTTGTCGCGCGACATGCGTGTGGTGGCTGGTGAGTCTCGTTAGTCGATACTGTACCATGTAGCCTGGAGTGACCTGTCTACAGCCACGTACCGCTGTCGCGCTGCGAGCAGCGTTGGCGCCACCTTATCGTGCGACATGCATGTGGAGGTTGGTGAGTGACGTGAGTAGATATCGTCACCATATACCATGTAGCCTGGAGTGACCTGCCTACGTTTGTGAGTCTCGTTATTAGATGCTGTATCATGTAGCCTAGAGTAACTACGCAAAAAAGGATTACTGTCCCACCGCGACCAGCGTCGATTCTATCTTGTCGCGTGACATGCGTGGTGGCCACTCAAGCGTGTCATTTGCCAGTTTTATTTTGTTATAATAGTCGATATTTAAAAGATATTTTTCCGTTCTTACATTGTTAAAATGACTTTACCTATCAATCAGAACTAAGTACTTGCCTCAGAATGTTACCAAAAAATCTGCAAAAAAAAAACACCATTCACAAAACAGAAGCCTTTTATCAAAAACCGAGCAGAATTTTCCTGAGCAAGGACGTGTCGAGGGCTTGATAGCGGAGTCCTTCAGTGGAGGGCGCATTGTTCGCGGCGATTAGGGAAAAAGTCGACGCGACGAGTCGCACGACGCACTTGATGGCGCGGGGATTAAACTAGCTGTGACAGACTCTGTGGCAACAGACCAACGGTGCAATGGGGACTATCGTTTCTTTGCTCACCAGCTGGCGCCACTGTTGACTAAGGTCCATAGGCATAGCTGTCAAAGGTGACTTTATAAGATCGGCGCCGAAACAAAGTTTTAAATCTTGAATCTCATTAAGTTTATCTACTATATAAAAATCGGGTTTTCCTCCCTGACGCTATAACTCCAGAACGCACGAACCGATTTCCACGGTTTTGCATTCGTTGGAAAGGTCTCGGGCTCCGTGAGGTTTAAGGCGGTACGAAGTCCGCGGGGTCAGCTAGTTAATTATAAATAACAATCATCATATCGAGTAGCTATGCCGCAATGTTGTGCATGCGGCATAGCTAAACGCAACTAGCGCAAAACAGAACTCCGTTTTGTTTGTTTTTTTTTTTTAAGTGTTCACATTGATCGCCAAATAATCCATATTTGCGATAATTTCACGAACGAGATGACTTTTCAACAGGTAAATTAAAGAAATTATCATTTATATCACGAAGCCCGCCAAAACCAGTGAAAAGTGAATGTTATTGGAACTCACGCGACACTAGCGCCTCTAGTGGCAAATTCACACGCGATAGCCCCCATTGCTGAGCCACGCGCCATATTTATTCTGTCGTTCTGTATCAAATCGTGTTATAAGAAATTAGCGACATTGCAACGTCGTACGATGAAATGTGAATGAGGTTATTGTAGGGAAGGCAAATTCACCATACAAAATGTCTACTACAGCCTATTTGCGTCCCACTGCTGGGCACAGGCCTCCTCTCATTACGAGAGGGTTTGGACTATAGTCTCCACGCGGGCCCAGTGCGGATTGGGGACTTCACACACATCTTTGAATTACCTCGCAGATGCGTGCAGGTTTCCTCACGATGTTTTCCTTCACCGAAAAGCACAGTGGTTAATTCAAATTGAATTTCGCACATAAGTAAACTTAGAGGTGCGAGCCGGAATCGAACCCCCGACCCTCTGCATGAGAGGCGGTAGGTCGAACCACTAGACCACCACGGGTTGGAATACAAAATGTAATCTATTTAATTTATGGTAACTTGAATGAAAAATCGGCTAGTAAATATAATTTGAATTTCGTGCGCAAGCTCTCATTAGGTAAAATTAAGTCAGTAGATTCGGTACTCGACCATTCAGTACCTAGACCCAACTAAATCTTACTAATTAACTATATCTACGAGCTCCGAAATTAAGTAAAGATTAGAATGTCATAAATTGTAATGACTACTTACAGGTTCATATTACTAGAAATAACAATTTCAAAATTATTTTCCGACTTTTAATTACCTAGAAGATGGACGGTCCGTCGTCTGGACTGCTAGTCAAAAAGTCTTATCACCTTATAACATATTAACCCCAAAATTCAGACCAAACAAAACCAAAGTGGAAAAGAAAGCGCAAGGGAAAGAAAAGTCAAGCCATTGACCCGGTGAACGTTTTGCTGACAAGGGCTTCAACGAGCCGTAGCTCGTAGCTCGTAGCGCCGTAGCTCGTAGCACGTAGCTCGTAGAGGCGTTTGAGTGGTTTCACTTTTTATTATGAGTTTTATTTTCTGTTCACATTTTCGTGCATTGTTCTTGTAACTGATACTTCTTACTTACGTGTTCGTTTGCTTCTTAACTACTTAACATATGAAATGAAATGAAAAAATTAAATGAAAGTTTATTTCACAAGAACATATGGTAATATATAAACACATAACTTTGTATTGTATCCTATTAGTAAATAAACAGATTCAGTGGATTTGAATTTATAGGGATTAACAGTTCGTGTTTGTGTGAATCAAATGGTTCGATTTTGAAAAAAGGCTTTCTGTTGAGTTTTGTTTGGTTTTTTGTCAGTAACGTGTCTAGCCACCGCAGGTACAATTTTTGACGTGTTAAAGTGCCCATATGTTGCTGATTGGCTCAATAAATTAATTAATCTTGAATTTTGCTAACGTGTGTTGACTAAGTTTTCCATGACATTTGTACGAGAACTGAAGTTTCTAAAAATAATAAGTACTTGAATTTTTCTACGTCAAAAGCCATTTCTGTGATATACCGGATATTTCAAGATACATTCCGTATTCAACCACACTTTTTTATGGTGATGGTATAGGCAAACGAGCGCCCATCCCACCTGATGGTAAGTCGTCACTGCAGCCCATGTACACCGAAATTCTTTGATCTCCCATTAAGAAATCATAAGATCTCGAATGCGTTACCCTGAGGCCTAAGATGAAATGCCTCTGTGTCAGAAATTTCACCGGCTGCCTTTTTCCACAAAACGTGGTGTCCAACTTAAAAAAAGGCTCGCCAGGATACCGCAGGCATATAAGACTGGTGCGAATTCCGTCAAGCGTTTATTCCATTAGTGGACCTCACAAAGGGCCCAATCTCGACCCGACCTCCAAAGAATCGTATTTGCATTCTCGCCCGAGATTGATCCCTCTACCCTTCTCGGAAAAATAAAATAAAACGTTTCATTCAACCATTTCGTGTTACTCAAACGGAGACCTTAAAACTTTCACATAAAGTTCAAACTTCAATGACATGGGATAAACAATTTGAACCTTACTATTATCAGGTCATGCTAAGTCAATAGGGTCAAGACTTGCAAACAATACCCAACTTAATACAAAAGCTTAGAAGGTACAAATTGTTTTAATGCTGAATTAAATCGTTTTTGGTGTTTTCCATTGGTCGTGTAATTTGATGTTACTAATAGTTGGTTGAAAACTACATGGATTTGATGACATTGACATAAAAAAAATATCCTTATCAGGTTAGACCTCGTGAAGGTCGCGAGAAACTGGTGGAAGCAAGTAGCACAGGACTGGTCTGAGTGGCGAGCCTTGGGGGAGGCCTATGTCCAGCAGTGGACGTCCTTCGGCTGAAAAGATGATGATGATGAATTTAATTTATTTAATTTAGTTTTAAGCACAGTCATTTTGGCTGTGCGTTAAGTACGGCTCGACTTAATGCTATCCATGCACTTTTGCAGCGGATTGTACACTGTCCCTCAGTCAGTATCGGCAGATCTTTATCCTATACTTAAAATGCGCTTATCTTATCGTATCATACTTTATACAAACGAGCTCTGAAACGGCTGTGTCGATTTCAGCTAAATTTGCAATATAATGTAATGGTTTACATATGCGAAAAAAACGATCTATGTCGGTCTCATATTCATTGTTAGCTACCTATTTTCACCCAATGAAAGCTTGGTCGCCCAATTAAGATATTAATTCATCAAAATGTAGCTTATGGAGCTAATGTAATTTGAGCTGCTACTCGAGAGGTATCTGCAATGGACGTCAATTCGTATGAAGCGTGGAGCCCTGGGGCTTAACCGATTGACACTCATTGAATATAGGCAGGCGAGTCACGTGCACTTATATGTGCCGAAAGTGGAAGAGACAACGCACATATCTATACTGATATTTTAAATGCAAAAGTCATTGTGTTGCCACTTCACGCTTTAACCGCTGAATCGATTTGGATGAAAGGTATGGAAACAGTTTGAAATCCTAGATAAGGACATAGGTTAATTTTGTCCCGGAAAAATGCTAAGTTCCCGCAGGAAAGCGAGGGCAGAAACTAGCACATACCAATATTATAAATGCGAGAATTGCTCTGTCTGTCTGTCTGTTACCTCTTCACCCTTCAATCGCATGTATAGAGATATTTCGAGTCCCAGCGAAGCTCTTAGAAGCTCTTCTTTTTTTATCCCGGAAAAAGTTTAGTTCTCGCGGAATTACTATAACCGAAATCCACGCGGATGGAGTCGCGGGCAGAATCCACCCAGTGAATGCCACTAATAATAAAGCTTCATCATCATCATCATCATTTCAGCCGAAAGACGTCCACTGCTGGACATAGGCCTCCCCCAAGGCTCGCCACTCAGACCGGTCCTGTGCTACTTGCTTCCACCGGTTTCCCGCGACATTCACGTGGTCGTCGCTCCATCTCGTTGGAGGCCTATCGACAGCTCGTCTCCCGGTTCTAACAAAGCTTATTTTTAGCGATTAAGCATATTCTTTTGCTACTTCGTCATCTAAAAAGTGCATAGATTTTGTTCGGGACGTCCCTTTGTCGACGAAGAGCTCTCCAGCGCCGTTAGCTCTCGTATAAAAGAATAGCGAGGGCCCTTAACGAAGGGACTAGTTAAGGCGAGTACTTGTACTGGTCATGTCACGGTTGCGGTTACACGCAAACCAAATAAATGTATACAATACGTTTGACAACAATATTAGTAAGATTACGTCCATAGACATAAATAATACTTCGTATGGACCCGGCCTAACGTAGATACATGTCATGTTTCCCCACTTCATTGGTGTCCAATCCAAAGTTAAACTTATATCGTGACACTAAAGCTGGGTCACATTTTTCCAACAACGAGACTAGTTTTTAGATACTGAGAAACAGTTTCGAAAAAGTTTTTTTTAAAAACGCTTATGGTCACGCACGCTCGGTGACAGAACTTTGGATTGGACACCGTGGAAGTTCGTCTGATGCGAACCTGAATAAAAATAGCCTTTGTGTTATTGCCCTGTATTTATAATCTAAATCTATAAGAACACATTAAAATCTGTTTAGTTAATAGCGTGTAAATAATCCATCTGTACAGACAAACTAGAAAGTTCGTGTGTTTGGTAGTACTAATGGATTACTTACACGCTAATTACCAAATGGATGTTTTCTTATAGATTTAGATTTTAAATATAGAGAAATAACTAAAGGGCTATTTTTATTCAGGTTTTATAACGGGGATACCATGGCGCACTTTTATCATTTAATATGGAGACATGATAAAGTATAACCTTTGAAGCATGTTCTAAACGTGACATCAATGTGTACATGTGAAAAGTATATTTGTACTAGCTTCTGCCCGCGACTTCGCCCGCGTGGAATTCGGTTATCGCGGTCCCGCGGGAACTACGCGTTTTTCCGGGATATAAAGTAGCCTATGTCCTTTCCCGGCAACCCGACTATCTCTATACCAAATTTCATCCAAATCGGTCCAGCGGTTGAAGCGTGAAGATGTAACAGACAGACAGACAGACAGACAGACAGAGTTACTTTCGCATTTATAATATTAGTATGGATATGTCAGCGACTTTCATTTTTGAAGATTAGCCAGTTTTTTATTCATAACTATATAAACTAACTACACGGTCGTGTGAATAATAGTGTAATGAAATTTGGAGTCGATTTCCTTTCCAGACAGAAAATAAAAAGATCATTAATCGGAGAAACCTGCGCAAAATGAAGAATTTCATTAGAGAACGATTGCGTTTTCCCTTATCGGATTACTGATCATATTGATTTGTTCTTAACCTATTAAATATTGCAAACTTAATTTACTGGGTGAGTGGGGGAGAAATGGAATACAGAACGATTCCGGGGGAGTTAATAAATTCCTTTTTTAAGGTTCTGTTTGTCGTTTAGCAATAAATTAAAAACGTGTTTCCTCCGACGGCGAGCAGATTTGATTATTGGAACAACTTGGGTATTTGGAAAACGTTTCGCCATTAAAAGAAGGTTATTTTATCCGGCCTCTTGACATGTACCTTTGCTGAAAAAAAGTGTTGTAACTCCTTGTCATTATAATCTTTGATAAGGAAACCTGCTAAATCCTGATACTATATTAAATTATTAATATTATTATTCGTCATATAATCCCGACATTCACAAATATTGCAAAAAAACAGAATAAACCGTATACGCAACCATTTGATTCATTTAATAAATGAAACTTCTTACCACAGAGCTTTTCAGAGGAAGCCCTGTACATGTGTGAAGTAATTCAGCAGTGTCCCCAATCAACACTAACTGGGAACTATAAGCCCAAAAACGCTCCCGTGGTGAAAGGAAGCCTGCGCCCAGCATAGGCTGTAAACAGGCTGTTAAAATAAGGTGTAAGATGAACCTTAACGGCTTTTTAGGCATTACTAAACGTAAGATCATTATCCAAATTTAAGAATGTTATGATAATTTATGAGGGATTTTTCGCCATGTTTCCTCGAGGAAAAGTTAATTAGTTGGAACGGACCGCGGCAGCTGGCGATTATGGCCCCCACTTCCTCTTCACACCGCTTTACATAATACCCATCGGGATTAAAAAAAAAAATCTTTTTCGCCGGTTGAAAGTATGCTGAAATAACAATCTGTGGTTTGGACAACTGACACGTTTTTCGCCTGGTAAAAGAATAGTTATAAAGATGGCAGCCCACCTTCGGTAGTTCATCGGCACTTTAAGAAGAGGGAAAGAACTACTGACACAATCTCAGCTATTTCACACACTCGCAACACCATTCCCTATTTACATATTACATACCTAATATCTTAGCCATAAATACCATAGGTATTTCACTTGGTAGACACACACACACGAACCAATTTGGTAGTTAGTGATCCAAAAAGTAACATATCCATCTAAGTGTATTTTTATCAATCAACATTAATACATAGTTTCATGTTAACAATGTCCTTCTTATGATTTTAAAATGTGAACCACTTAAAAAAGTACCGGAATAGTCCATCCATACTAAATTATAGTAGTAGCAAATGATGTGTAATCCATATTTCCATATCCATATCCATACTAATATTATAAATGCGAAAGTAACTCTGTTTATCTGTCTGCCTGTCTGTCTGTTACCTCTTCACGCTTCAACCGCTTGACCGATTTGGATGAAATTTGGCATGGAGATAGTAGTTTTTATCCCGGAAAAACGCATAGTTGTCGCGGGAACGCGTTAACCGAATCCACGGAATCCCACGCGGGCGAAGTCGCGGGCAGAATGCTATTTCATTTATAAATGTTAAAAGAGTTGAGTGTTAATTTTTAAACTTTTTAACCGACAGCTAGGTTAAAATGTTTACAAATTCTACACTTTTTGTTCACGCTATCACTAAGTTTTCTAGACGCGCAGGTTGATCTTAGGGGCACATAAATTATGACAGCTTGCGTAATAAAAAATGCAATTTATTTTAGTATAAGTTATCAACTTATAGCGGATTGTGAAAAAATTCAATGAAATAAAAAATGATCTTTCAAACGAAACTTTCTCGAGCCTGAATTATTATTGTGCGAGTGTTTACAATATGTATTATTTTTGTACGATTCATGATTCAATTTTTGATAAAACGTCTTAATATGCCTTTATGCGGAAACTGAATTATATTCTACGTTTTTTGTCTAAACCCAATCTCTCGCAAATGGAATTCAGCAAAGCAAGAAAATAAACTCCTTTCACTCAAGACTCAAGATAAAAAAAAAGGAAAACAGGACATTAGACCTCTTAGTTAAAGAAAATACCTATCTACATACTTAATTAAAAAACATTTTCCAAGTGGGATTTCACAATAATTATAAATCATATTTAATTACATTAAGTATATTGAATTATGTAATATTATAAACACACACTGTTATAACCAGTCTTTTCAAATTACTTACATCACACACCTTTTGCCACATTTTTATCTAACCACTTACATTTTTCCAAGTCAGTCCTTAAGGCACAGTTATTATAATCAGTTCGCTACATTATCCGCCTCGTGTGATGACTCGAGCCATCCTTACCGTTTCGGCCATCGGCGACAGGGGAAATCAGAGTCCAACCGCTTATTATTCATGGCACGGCGGATTCATTATGGCGCATGTCACCTTCATCACCTCATTTAGCGCTTTGTTTTTTTTTTCAAAAGAAATGCATATGCCCTGAGTGCTTATAATAAATGTTCGAGTTACAATGTCACGTTTTGTGTGCTAGCAATCATACTTTACATTACTACATCATTTCTTAGCCTGTTTGAATAACCTGAGTTTAACGTAGAGCTGCTAAGTTTTGCTTCAGTTCATTAGATATCTACATGCTTGCTCCGTAATAACCATAAACATATTAACTCAACACGACTGACCCTTTCGCCGTTTAACAAGGACGGTTTTATTTCTAAGCATATTTCATAAAAGGCGGGATTATACAACTAGCCCCCACGGCGCGGAGAGTAAATCTTGACGATCCCAACAATGCCGGTAATATTTAGCCGACTGGGGTAACTGTTAACCGCGGGTTCATTGCGTTATGGGTTCTTATACACGTTCATTGCGTTATGGGGTTTCAGTTGTCATTTTACTTGGTAATATATTGATGCAAAATATTATTACATCACCCTTGGCCATAAAGTGGGATTTTCTGCCCGCTACGCGGAGAGAAAATCTCACTTCTTGGCCGAGGCAAGACGTAAAACTTTTGACAAACCACGGGCGGTAATTCGTAAAGCCCCAGATCGCATATTTATGACCCTCACCTTGGGGCCCCAGAAACCTGCGATCTGGGACATTTACGAATTCACCACCCTAGGTTTGTAATGTACTATTTCAGGCTTTTTGTACATTGATAGAATCGGGTGATACTTTGTGGAAATCTATAATGAGATGATAACGACAGCGGAAAAGCAAAGTAAATCGTTGTCATCTCTTTTTTGTACATCCATATTATATTACATATTATTATTATCCATATTAATGTTATAAATGCGAAAGTAACTCTGTCTGTCTGTCTGTCTGTCTGTTACCTCTTCACGCTTCAACCGCTGGACCGATTGGGATGAAATTTGGCACGGAGATAGTTGGGGTCCCGAGAAAGGACACACTTTTCATCCCGGAAAAATGCATAGTTCCCTCGGGAACGCGATAAGCGAATTCCACGCGGGCGAAGTCGCGGGCAGAAGCCAGTAATATTATAAATGCGAAAGTAACTCTAGACAGAGTTACTTTCGCATTTATAATATTACAGACAGACGTCTGTCCGTCTGTTACCTCTTCACGCTTCAACCGCTGGACCGACTGAGATGAAATTTGACATTAAGATAGCTGGGGTCCCGGGAAAGGACATAGACTACTTTTTTTCCCGGTAAAACGCACAGTTCCCGCGGGAACGCGATAACCGAATTCCACGCAGGTGAAGTCGCGGGCAGAAGCTAGTTATAAATAAATATAGGCTTCGGAACCGTACGACATTGTTCGTCTTCGTATTTCTAAAAGAATTAATCTGAATTCTGTTTACTTCTCAACCGGAACAATAATGTACAGTCGACGAAAATATAAATTTACACTTTTGGAACTTAAGACAACGGTATAGGGTGCAAATGTGTTAACATATCTTTGACATAATCAAGTTTCGTATAGATTATAATTATAATTATGGTCTGCTGTCCAGT